>OX328013.1:14534214-14972913 GCA_946811545.1 Netelia fuscicornis | reverse complement strand
GTAAATAACGTTAGAACACAAACTAACTAGACAACTCGATACGCGAATTACAACCATGCTTGGAGCTCTATCACGAGTACTAAAGAACGTCAGAGCTGTCTTAAAAGAACAATTCTCGTTATCGGCAAATAATTACTGGAAAAATAAAATCACAAATATACCTTGTAACGACTCAAAAAATATGTTCCTGCAACTAAATGAAATTTTCCGTCCAAAACCAACAAGCTCCCTGCCCACGCTATCAATATCACAAATGAGTGAAAATGTTCTCGAGAAAGCAGGCATTATTACAGACACGCTCAATAAAGATGATGATAATAAATACTTCATCGCTAATAACATAGAGAAACTAAACGTCTTAGGAGCTCACTTTGCCAGTGTAAGCACACAAAATATGAATATGGGGAAAGAGCGGTTATGTAAAATTGTTAATAAAACAGATAAGGACCTCAAACAAGAAATGGAACTAGAACTACAACAAAACATAACAATAACTATCTTCTCAGGTGAAAACCCAGCTGATCACCCAACCGACAATTACTTCCCTTCTTACTTCACTTCGTATAATAAACTTCTAAAAATCTTTAAAACAATGAACACTAAAAAATCATCAGGAGTTGACAACCCCCCAAATTTAGCCTTGAAGCAAACCCCACACCGAGCATGATAAGAAATTATAGCATCATATTTAATAACATTCTCAACAACAAACACTTTCCGCAAAGTTGCTAAACAGCAAACGTCATTCCACTAAAAAAGAAAGGAAATAACATATCACACCCATCAAACTTTAGACCTATTAGCCTTCTTCCGAATATTAGCAAGATCTTCGAATCTATCTTAAGAGGCAGTGTAACACACAGAAAAATTTCGACAGCTTCGCCTTTGCCGCGGTAATGCAGAACTCGCAGAATTTGGCTACGAGTCGCTGCGCATTACCGCTAGATGTCACGGCTCGCGTTTGCTACGAAGTCGCGGTATATCGAGGCGAACCGAAAGCCGAGGCCTCGTAGCAAGGCCAGCCGTGACCCGCCCCGCTCGAAAATCTTATGCTAATGCTCGGCCAAGTTCGTGTGTAACGTACACTCGTGTACGTACACTGCGAGAATGTATTTCTCACTACATGTACAGCCGAGCATGCTAAACATTCAAGTTTGATGTTCTACAATAACGACAAACGTCGTTGGCATCTCGCTCTTTGACAGAGCGGGTTTATTAATTATTAACACATTTGTTAATAACATTTATTAACAATTCAAATTATCTCCGTTCATTTTCGCGAACGGAGGTAAAAAACGACAAACGTCGTTGGCATCTCGCTCTTTCACAGAGCGGGTTTATTAATTATTAACACATTTGTTAATAACATTTATTAACAATTCAAATTATCTCCGTTCACTTTCGCGAATGGAGGTAAAAAACGACAAACGTCGTTGGCATCTCGCGCTTTCACAGAGCGGGTTTATTAATTAACATTTGTTAATAACATTTATTTATTAACAATTCAAATTATCTCCGTTCATTTTCGCGAACGGAGGTAAAAAACAACAAACGTCGTTGGCATCTCGCTCTTTGACAGAGCGGGTTTATTAATTATTAACACAATTGTTAATTTATTAACAGTTTAAATTATCTCCGTTCATTTTCACGAACGGAGATAAAAACGACAAACGTCGTTGGCATCTCGCTCTTTGACAGAGCGGGTTTATTAATTATTAACACATTTGTTAATTTATTAACAATTCAAATTATCTCCGTTCATTTTCACGAACGGAGATAAAAAACGACAAACGTCGTTGGCATCTCGCTCGTTGACAGAGCGGGTTTATTAATTAACATTTGTTAATAACATTTATTTATTAACAATTCAAATTATCTCCGTTCATTTTCGCGAACGGAGGTAAACAACAACAAACGTCGTTGGCATCTCGCTCTTTGACAGAGCGGGTTTATTAATTATTAACACAATTGTTAATTTATTAACAGTTTAAATTATCTCCGTTCATTTTCACGAACGGAGATAAAAACGACAAACGTCGTTGGCATCTCGCTCTTTGACAGAGCGGGTTTATTAATTAACATTTGTTAATAACATTTATTTATTAACAATTCAAATTATCTCCGTTCATTTTCGCGAACGGAGGTAAACAACAACAAACGTCGTTGGCATCTCGCTCTTTGACAGAGCGGGTTTATTAATTAACATTTGTTAATTTATTAACAATTCAAATTACCTCCGTTCATTTTCGCGAACGGAGATAAAAACGACAAACGTCGTTGGCATCTCGCTCTTTGACAGAGCGGGTTTATTAATTATTAACACATTTGTTAATTTATTAACAATTCAAATTATCTCCGTTCATTTTCGCGAACGGAGGTAAAAAACGACAAACGTCGTTGGCATCTCGCTCTTTGACAGAGCGGGTTTATTAATTAACATTTGTTAATAACATTTATTTATTAACAATTCAAATTATCTCCGTTCATTTTCGCGAACGGAGGTAAAAAACAACAAACGTCGTTGGCATCTCGCTCTTTGACAGAGCGGGTTTATTAATTATTAACACAATTGTTAATTTATTAACAGTTTAAATTATCTCCGTTCATTTTCACGAACGGAGATAAAAACGACAAACGTCGTTGGCATCTCGCTCTTTGACAGAGCGGGTTTATTAATTATTAACACATTTGTTAATTTATTAACAATTCAAATTATCTCCGTTCATTTTCACGAACGGAGATAAAAAACGACAAACGTCGTTGGCATCTCGCTCGTTGACAGAGCGGGTTTATTAATTAACATTTGTTAATAACATTTATTTATTAACAATTCAAATTATCTCCGTTCATTTTCGCGAACGGAGGTAAACAACAACAAACGTCGTTGGCATCTCGCTCTTTGACAGAGCGGGTTTATTAATTAACATTTGTTAATAACATTTATTTATTAACAATTCAAATTATCTCCGTTCATTTTCGCGAACGGAGGTAAAAAACAACAAACGTCGTTGGCATCTCGCTCTTTGACAGAGCGGGTTTATTAATTAACATTTGTTAATAACATTTATTTATTAACAATTCAAATTATCTCCGTTCATTTTCGCGAACGGAGGTAAACAACAACAAACGTCGTTGGCATCTCGCTCTTTGACAGAGCGGGTTTATTAATTATTAACCCAATTGTTAATTTATTGACAATTCAAATTATCTCCGTTCATTTTCGCGAACGGAGGTAAACAACAACAAATGTCGTTGGCATCTCGCTCTTTGACAGAGCGGGTTTATTAATTATTAACACATTTGTTAATTTATTAACAATTCAAATTATCTCCGTTCATTTTCGCGAACGGAGGTAAAAAACGACAAACGTCGTTGGCATCTCGCTCTTTGACAGAGCGGGTTTATTAATTAACATTTGTTAATAACATTTATTTATTAACAATTCAAATTATCTCCGTTCATTTTCGCGAACGGAGGTAAAAAAACAACAAACGTCGTTGGCATCTCGCTCTTTGACAGAGCGGGTTTATTAATTATTAACACATTTGTTAATTTATTAACAATTCAAATTATCTCCGTTCATTTTCACGAACGGAGATAAAAAACGACAAACGTCGTTGGCATCTCGCTCTTTGACAGAGCGGGTTTATTAATTAACAATTGTTAATTTATTAACAATTCAAATTACCTCCGTTCATTTTCGCGAACGGAGATAAAAACGACAAACGTCGTTGGCATCTCGCTCTTTGACAGAGCGGGTTTATTAATTAACATTTGTTAATTTATTAACAATTCAAATTACCTCCGTTCATTTTCGCGAACGGAGATAAAAACGACAAACGTCGTTGGCATCTCGCTCTTTGACAGAGCGGGTTTATTAATTAACATTTGTTAATAACATTTCAATTCAAATTATCTCCGTTCATTTTCGCGAACGGAGATAAAAAACGACAAACGTCGTTGGCATCTCGCTCTTTGACAGAGCGGGTTTACGAGGATAAGAGCGACAGCGGTCGCTGGGACCTCACCTTGTTGCAGCAAGACAGATTTTATGAACGTATGTTCATTTTTAAAAATGCGTCGGAAATGGCACTTAGGAAGTGCCTGGGAAACGCCCACCCACACTAACCCACTTATAACTCGTATAAGTACATTTCCGTTCTTCCCAACGCTGAAAACACGCTACGTCGTATTTTGGCGTCGATACGCTTATGCGTGTATCGTCATACCTGTATGTATTTAACCACAGGGGAATAACGCTAATTTGCGAGATTTTACCATTTCAGCTAAGTGGCGGCGCATTTTTGATACATCCTGTGAATACTTGCGATGTGCAGGATCATCTTCTAATGCAATCGCCGTCGCAAAAGCAATCGCATAAACGCCGCAACTGAACGAGTCAGGTTGCTTCGTCACTGGCTGGAGAATTATATCTCCGTCACCGACATACGGGTATCGTTTTACGATATACCTCTTTTCGTCCGAGCTCAACAGCTCGTACTCCGAGCGGAGAAGACTATCGTAAATCATTAGCTTCATTCCATCGTAATGAAGACAGCACCAGTGGCTTGACATATTGCCACCAATTATCTGTATATCGGATCTGCCAACATCGTTGGGCTCGATAAACTGATAATATGCTGTATAGCAAGCAGGATTGCACTTGAATAGGCTATTTTCTTCCAAGATATTTTGGAACAAATCTATGCAAGTATCCGTCAATAAAGTATCTGGCTTCAAAATTATTGAAACGACTTCATCTACGGAAATGTCTTGCTTTAATCGATCGATTATCTTCCGATTTTCATCGGAACATACCATTTGATCGTCGCTCTCGATCGCGACCCAATCATTATTGCGATTGCATGCACCTTCTTGTACACCGGGAGAGGACGAGATATCGTCTCGTGTAGCGCCCGGGACAGGAGCGCTAGTGCGTACGGACGAAGCATTTTTTTTTCGTAGTGCTTCTTCCCGAGCCTGTACGATATAGTCAGGATCACGGATCGGCATATTCCTGCTACGTCGACTATCGATGATTTCTGGGAGTAGACAATTAATATAGAATTTGCATAACAATGCTTTCATGTGTGACTCCCAGAAATTATCGTCTCTGAGAACTGTTACCAGCTTCAGATCTGTGGAATTCCACAGCGCGAAGATACAATAGTCCCGCATCGTTATGTGCAATTGACCTTGCACCTGATAAAAATATGCGTGAGTCCGTCGCAGGACTCGCTTATCTTTTTTATCGAATATGCCTCTTAGGCAGGGTTTTTCGTCGATGGCGCTTTCTAAATCGCCATTTTGTGCCGAGAACGGACACTTGATTTCGACGATGCCATCGTCATCGATCAGTCCATCTGGAGACGCTCCTAGATAAGGAATCTCTCGATCGATGAAGAGACCGCAGGCAACAATTTTTTTGCCCAGTTTTTGTTCAACTACCTGTCGAGCTGCATTTTCGTTCGCAATTCCGTATTGTATGGCTACCGAGTCTAGGATCTTGGGATACCGAATACTCGCAACCATATTTGCACACGAGGTCGTGGGTAACATGCGGCATATCGGCCCGAATTGCGATGCCGTTATCATTTCAGTTCGCAACTGATGCCACAACTCGCAATTGCGTTGAGAAACTGTATCTCGTTCGATCTGTCTCGAACGTTGTTGATTCGATCGCAACTTAGACATATGGCGATCAACAAAAATGTCGAAAATTTCCTTTTCGATATCTGGCTTTTTAGCCGATGGACCGTAATCTTTGTCGGTCCCCTTAAATTGGCGCAGCCGACCACTGCACTCTCGCTGCTTATATACGCGGTCACGTATATTTTTGCGTTTCCTTATGCGTTCCATTCTCTGGATAGCGTTGGGGATTGCGCAGCGGTTACGGAGATATACTTTTGACAACACGGATTGCGTGTTGTGTTGTATCATAGCTCCGTAGCATCTCATTTGATATGAGTTTCGCATGCAATGATTAATTCGCTTGCCTGAATTCAATTTGTTGACAATTGAATTGCATCCCTCTGCCACGTTATTCGTAACATTTAGCAGTAAACTTTTGGCATGGCTGCTTAAATAACGAACTGCTTCGTAAATGGCAGGGTACATACCAATACCATGCAAAATTGGTAATATGTTTGTTTCCCCCTCGTTCGGTTCACAACAGAAAGGGAGGGCGGGACAATCGGTATGGTCGCCGAAAATATGACCGGGCAGAGCCAGTATGTCTTTGCAGAGTGCCTTTGTTTTCTCTGTCTCCGACATCATTTCTGCGTTACGCAGGTCTCTTGCATGCTCGACCAGTTTCCGAAGTTTCAGGCCACTGGACAAGACGCAGTGACGAATTTTCGTCACGTTCACTCTTTCTTTCACGGTAACATTGGCAAGTTTTGTTTTCGAGGCAACCCTCATTTTTCTGCACATGTTCCGGAATAAGTGATTGTTGCATTCGACTTTTTCGACAATAATACCGTATTTCATATACGGATTTGCATCTCGTATAGCCTGATATACGCTGCTGTCGCCATCCGCAATCAGAGTTCGATATATCAGGCCATTCGACGCGATGCTACTCGTGAAACCTTCGAGAATTATGTCGGTTTCCATTGCCGTTGAGCTGCGATCCCGGCCCCAGTTTTTATAACAAACATGAGGTGGGGGTGCCTTTTTATCCAGCACCTGTGCTCTCTCGCATGTCGCACAGTACTTATTGCGTACAGCAATAAATAGAGCCAATTTGCTTTGTTGGCCGAAAATCATAGCTGCGCCGGATAAAGCATCATGCTTACCACCGGCATACGAGCGTTTCGCCCAACAGCCATCCGCAATTACATTAATGTACGGGATGCCATCAATAACATGGCCTTTTTCCATCGCTATCGATCTTTCTATCGATGCTGCCCGTTCCCTTTCGGCTTCGGCAACGCCATGGAAATTATCGTACAATTTATCGCGATACTTGCGATATGTATTGGCGCTCATGGGTGGAACAGCCATTGCGGCCAATTGTTCTTCCATTATGTTGTATCCGGTACCTGAAGTGATGGTACCGCATACAGCACCTTTGTTGACGCCCATATCGTCACCTTCATTGGGGTCGGTCCAAATACTGAATGTGTAATTACACATTTGGCATTTGAAAAAAAGCAGCGTTCGCAAGCCACGATCGAGCGACTTAAATAATTTAAGGTCGCTGAAAGGGCATTGCAGTGCGGTATTGTGATTATCAAATTTTTTGTGCAATTCTTTCCACAAAAAATTGATATCGACAATCCGCCGACCATTGACGGCGGTCTCTACAATGCGACCTTTGTCCATAGGACCATTATCAATAACGAATGGTTCTATATTCTGCGAGCTGTTCGCAGCGAACCGCTTCGTCTGGGAACCAGATGAATCCGGTTCGTAACGCTCGTCATTTTCTCGATTACTAACAAGCGTTACATTTTCCTCTTTGTTGAAGAGAAGCGAGTCTACATTACTTAGACTGCTCGGTACACCGGGGATAGCTTCCGGGTCCTCGGGTGCATTGGCAACCCGGTTTTCGAATTCACCCATTACGGATGTTCGAGGGAAATTCGAATTTTCCCGAATATCGCACAAGTTTAGCGCGCTACATGTAGGCTTACCTACACTTACCACCTGCGCGGAGACTCCTGCTGCAGCCTGCGTCGCAGCAGTATCAAGGCCATTGGCCTTGTGGATCGGAGCACACCCATCTTTTACGGCAAGCTCCGCTAATCTAAAAGTTTGGCGACTGAAAAAAAAAACACCGATTAAAGCGCAGATCAGTCCACATTACAATTTAAAACCGCGGCTAAAATATAATGTGTTTTTTTTAGTTTTCATTAATAAATTGTTTATCAAGTATGTGTGGTTATTTCTTCATTTATCGTAAATCGTATTAATATATGATATATGTGTACAATAATTATTTACAGTAGCTCGTATAAGAATTTGTTTTCAGATATTTTTTAATACGGATAACTGAAAACATGAACATTAAAACTTCGAAAAAATAGACACAATCGTTTGCCCATTCTAAAACTAGGCTTAGTTTTCAAATTGACAAGAGTTTTCTACAAAAGAATTTTAAAAATATATATATACACTGCCGGCGGAAAGTTTCCGGACAAAAGTTGAAAATAGTGCCGGAAAGTTTTTTAATGCCATTTCGCCGGAAGTTGGCCTAGGCCAATTTAACTAATGCCATTTTCGAGCAGGGATTTCCATTCATTTTGGCTTTTTAAAACAAATTTGCGATTTTTTTTACAATTGGCACACAGTTTTGAAAACGACAATTTTTGGTCGTTTTTTTGTTCTTTTGCAAGTGGACCCCGTTTACAGTAAACAAATTTTAACGAATTTCTTTCACAATGCTCATAAAGGGGGAAGTCTAAGTTTCAAGTTCATTTTTTAGAAAATTGTCTACGATTGTTTTTTTTCAAAGATATGTCGTTTTTGTGAAAAAATAGACAATTTGAATATTGCTCCATAGGATGAAAGCAATGAGGTTTACAACAAAATCTGAAGATGACAAAAAGTTGTATTACTTCTTGCTGAGTTTAGGAGAATTTTTTCAGATTTTTTTTTCGAAATTTTTTTTTCACCTATTTCCGGTCTGCTAGATTGATCTGAATACTCGGAAAATAATAGAATTAAATTGTTTACTTACATATTAAACTTTGGTCTCTTCGGAGGTTTCTTCGGCGACGGAGTTTCTTCGATGTAAGTAAAAAATTTAATTCTATTATTTTCATGGTATTCAGATCAATCGAACTGACCGAAAATAGGTGGACAAGAAATTTCGGGAAAATAATCTGAAAAAATTCTCCTCAACTCAGCAAGAAGTAATACAACTTTTTGCCATCTTCAGGTTTTGTAACCTCATCGTTTTCGTCTTATGGAGCAATTTTCAAATTGTCTATTTTTTGTCAAAAAACGACATATCTTTGGAAAAAAAAATCGTACACAATTTTCTAAAAAATGAACTTGAAGCTTAGACTTCCCCCTTTATGAGCATTCTGAAAGAAATTCGTTAAAATTTTTTTACTGTAAATGGGGTCCACTTGCAAAAGAACAAAAAAACGACCACAAATTGTCATTTTCAAAACTGTGTGCCAATTGTAAAAAAAATCGTAAATTTTTTTTAAAAAGCCACAATGAAGCGAAAACCCTGCTCTTTAAAATAGCGTTGGCTAAATTGACCTAGGTCAACTACCGGCGAAATGGCATAAAAAAACGTTCCGGCACCGTTTTCAACTTTTGTCCGGAAACGTTCCGCCGGTAGTGTATATACGTTCATTGTTAAAAACGATCGTTCGTAATTGAAAAATCTTATATCAATATAGTTTACAATTTCTTTTCGATATTTTATATGAAAAATCCGTGGAAAAACAAAAAATTAAAAAAAAGAAAGTCCAATTCGCTCGATTATTGGCGGAGTTATGAGTATTTCGAAAAATGGATTTTTCAAAAGCCTACATTTTTCAAAAATTTATATGCCGTGAATGGCTTGATAAAAAAATTAATTTTTTAATCATGGAGAGGAGTCCCAGGACTAAGAGAAAAAGAAATGATCCAAAAAATCGGAGGTGCAAAACTTCCAAATATGCCCATTTCCTGTGCAATACCTCATGTACAGGGTGAGGAACGCACCAACTCTTACCACATATCTCGGTAATTAACGCCATCACAAAAAAATGTTCCACGCAAAAGTTGTACGGCGGGAAGGAGGTCATAAAATGCGACTAATTTTTTTTTTATATCGGTGGAGGCGCTTACGCGCATTGAAGGTCCCCTCTGCTTCTATGGAACGGTACATTTTTTCCCAACCATCTTGTAGAGCATCGCAAACTGTTTAAAAATCATTTGGGGTCAGAGCCACTCAAGGTCGTTCAAGGCCAGTATCGATGAAATAAATCTAAATATTTCGGATCATTATCAAATATTTGGTAGTATTATATATTGGATATATGACAATTATTTAGAGTAAGAAATATATTTACGTATACATAGATTAGAGAACAAAAACAAATCGACACACGAGCCCGTGTAAACATAAATATTGACCGGCGATTCGATAGTGGTCAAATACGTACAAAGAGATCAAAAGGTTTATAATTTCTTTTCTAGCGTAGCGACTGTTCCTTTAGTTCATGCGACAAGTCGTCAGTCTCGTAGAGATCTTTGTCAAGAGTAGATGGACCTTACCTCGCGTTATTAATAAAGTTAAATAGTTAATTGAACATCTACCTGAGTTACAATTATTTCTCAACCCATTTCTAATATTATAAATACTTCACAAAAATATGTTCGAAACAAAGGTTGTACTGTTTGAAGGGGACCGTCGAAGGCGACCAATTTTTTTATTTTTCAAGCGAACGCGACTTTCACGGTTCGTCAACATCTCCATCGAAAAAAGGAATGATGGCCCCCATCAAACAGTACAAATTTTGTTTGGAACATTTTTTGTGACATCTTTATAAGACTACCAAATATTTAATAATGACCCTAAATATTTAGATTTATATCATCGATACTGACCTTAAATGACTTTGAATGACGTTGGTGCCCTAATGTTTTTATGCAGATTGAGATGCTGTATAAGATGATTGAAAAAAAAGGTACCCTTCCATTTCAAAAAGTAGAGGTGAGCTTCAGTATGCGTAAGCGTCTCCACCGAAATAAAAAAAAAATCAGTCGCATTTGCTGACCCCCTTCGTGCCGTACAACTTTTGGCTGGAACATTTTATTGTGACGTCGATAATTACCGAGATTTGAGGGGGTAAGAGTTAGTGCCCCACCCTCTGTACCAGAAAAATTATAAAATATATATTAGACTGTGTCATTTTTGGGCAACTTTTTTTTTCATCCTCCAAACAGGCTTTAAACTTATAAAACGGTAAAAAAAGAAGCCTGTATAAATTTTAGCTCAAAATATTAATATTTAGAGGTCGCTTAAACACATCTCTATTTCCCATTTAAATAACACAGGGAAAAAAAAAATTCTGTCGGAATTTTATAACACGGTCATGGCATATTCCACAAACAAGCTGCCAGCAGATTCTTATGCCGAATTGAATGTTCTACAAAAAAGCCATTTTATACGTTTTTGATAAACTTAACCACTCAAGGGATATTCGAGTTCAAAGTGTATGAAAATTCATCGTGTTTGGTTAATATTACAGCAAATCTATCGACTATTGAAAAACCTCAAATGACTTTTCTGTATATTATTCAATTTACTATCCAAATTCTGTAATTTATAGTTAATAAATATTGATAGATGGTTTTTTAAGACTGTAGACACTTATTTTTTGCCATATAAGAGGACTTTTTTGTAGAGCATTTAATTCTGCATAAGAATCTGCCGGCAGCTTGTTTGTGGAATATGCCATAACCGTGTTATAAAATTCCGACAGAAATTTTTTTCCCCGTGTTATTTAAATGGGAAATAAAGATGCGACCTTTGAATATATTTTGAGCTACAATTTGTACAGGCTTTTTTTTTACCTTTTTATAAGTTTAAAGTCTGTTTAGAGGATGAAAAAAAAAGTTGCCTAAAAATGACAGTGTAATATACAGGGTGGCCCACATAACTCTTAACAGCTGAATATTTCGGAAACTATTTGTCCAATCAAAAAGTTGTTCATGAGAAAGTTTTATGCTTTCGAGGGGCCTTTATAACTACAAAAATATGAAGTTACTCCCTGCCCCCCTTTAGGGGGGGGGGGGGGGGGTAACTTTACAATTTCAAACGGGACCCCCTATCTGACAAAAAATCACATCTGACAACAAAATGTTTCAAATAAAATTTATTTGTATTTTCCCGTAGAATCCAACCATCTAACATTTTATAGGGGGTCCCGTTTGAAATTTCCCCCCCGCCCCCCATAAAGGGGAGGAGGGAGTAACTTCATATTTATATAGTTAGAAAGGCCCCTCGAAAGCATAAAACTTTGTCATAAACAACTTTTTGATTGGACAAATAGTTTCCGAAAATTCAGCTGTTAACAGTTATGTGGGCCACCCGGTATATATAAGATCATTTATGTTCGGCTGTTCGACTGTCTAAGCAGAAACCCAGTATTAGAAACACATAAAAATGAAGAAGAACAGTTGGAAGTGGTCAATTGGATAAAAGTGGAGGATATATTGTTGATTAAGAAAATAATAAAGATTTACAAGAAGAAAAAAGAGAATTAATATTGAAAAACATCATATATTACAAGAAAATGAAGAATAAAGAGAAAGTTGTTTTATCGGAAAACTTTAGCATAAACTTTATCAAAGAAATACATAAAGAATACTGTCACATTGGAATTAAACAAATGCAAAATAAAATTACACCATATTACACAGCTAAGAATTTGAAAGAATTTAAGAAAATATGCAGAAAATGTGAAACTTGCATTAGGAACAAATCAAGAGGCCAAAATAAATTTGGACTAATGTTTCATCTAGGACCTGCCACACATCCTTTTGAAATAATGTCCATTGACACAATTGGTCGATTCGGGGGCTAAAGAGCGACAAAGAAGAACATGCACCTCTTAGTGGATCATTGTACTAGATATGCATACATTGTCAATTCGAAAACACAGAATTCAAATGACTTTATAAAACAACATTCTTTGCAAATGACAATTTAAAAAGATGGATAAACTAAAGTTAAAATTTATAATTAAAAGTTTCGATGATCAAAAAACAAATGTACTGGCTGTAACCTCAATAACGACAAAAGAGGGCAATGTTTACCGTATACCACAAGAACACCAGCCAATTAAAACCTTGTAAAATTAATGGAAACTGAGACTTATAAAACATTAAAAACTACTTTGTAAAGGAGACACGAAAAAAGGAGTTTATGGATAACTTTATCGGATAAGCTAAGAAAGATTTACATGGATAACGATGACAATATACAATTCAAGAATTATTTCCTGGAAGAAGTGACAACTGGAACTACACAACCTACAGTATACGAGGCGATTACCAACCCTCAACTACCGAGGCAGAATTTAAAAAAGATCTCAGGCAAATTTGTAATTGACAACTTCACCGGAGAAAACTCGAACGTAACGCAATGGATGGCTATTGAGAGAATGTGCTCGATTGGAAATAATTGAGGATGAAAATAACATTGAGATTTTTAGACTGTTTTTGGAGAAATCATGTTTGAATTGGTACAGTTGCATGCTGATAAAACATACGCTAACTTCAGAATGGAAACAATGGAAAGAAGATTTTTGTGATACTTATGAAAATACTGATTGGACACCAATAAGATATGCAATAGAATTACAAAACAGGATCGCTATTGGAATATGCAATAAGAAAAGAAAAAATATTGTTAGAAATGGACAATACACTAAACAAAAGTAATATAACAGATCTACTTGCAGTAGGTATACCGAGTTTTATAATGGACAGGATTGATAGAAAAATAAGGAAATGAAGTGAAAAGCTTGGAACATTTAGTGAACAAAAAAGGTTTCGATAAAAAGAAAGTCACCAACACAGTTGTATAAACACAAGAAGTTAAAGAACCATGCAAGATTTGTAAAAGACCAAATAAAGGTAACAGATATCATCCTGAAGATTCATGTTGGTTTAAAACGAACGAGAGCAAACAAAATGTTATCAACTTTGTTAACAGTTCAGAAATAGAAAACGTATGAAACGATATGCATCAAAAACACTAGCCACCATTAATTAAAGTCAAGTTGACATTAAATAACACATTGGATGTATTTGGAATATATGATTCCGGTTCGAATATCTCAGCAAGATTGCTAAAATTAATAGATGAAGAAATAAATAATGCACAGACTGTGGAGTTAACTACAATTAATGGTGTAAAAAAACAAATGAAATAGTAAAATTGGAAATAAAAATCTTTGAAATAATAGAAGAAGTAAATGTGTTTGTAATTAACAAGAATAATTTCAAGTACAACTTCTTGATTGGATTGGATATGGTAAAACAATTTAAATTGATCCAGAATGAAAAGCTAGGAATTGCACATAAAATACATAAAGATGCGGAAATGGAAGCAGGAAAAGAAAAAACAAAAAGTGGTAACAATTTCACTGTAAACTTTAACGAACATGTCGATGAAACCAATTTTAGGATTTTAATAAACCATCTCGAGGATGAACAAGAAGCGAAAATAAAAGAACTAATTGAAAAATACAAATCGATCTTCGCAGAAAACAAGTATGATATTGGAACTGTCAAGGATTTTGAAGCCCGAATTGATTTATTGATCGATAAATACTGCAGTAAGAGACCTTATAGATCCAATATTGAGGATAAGAAAGAAATAGAAAGTCAAGTATCAAAGTTATTGGAGAAAAACCTCATCGAGGAATCATACAGCCCATTTGCTGCTCCAGTAACGTTGGTATTGAAAAGAGAAGACAACAGAAAATCAAGACTTTGTATATACTTTATGGATTTGAATAAACTCGTTATTCCGCTGTCACAATCATTTCCGTTAATTGAAGATCTGATGGTAAAAACAAGAAATTGCAAATATTTTTCTGCACTTGATATAAATTCGGCATTTTGGTCGATACCATTACGAATCGAAGATAGAAGGAAAAAAGCTTTTGTAACACAAGACGGCCATTATCAATTGACTTGCTTACCATTTGGACTCAAAACATCTCCAGCGATACTTCAAAGGATATGTAATATTATAAGATGACATGAACTAACAGAATTCACGGTAAATTACATAAACGATATATTGATTTTTTCAAAGTCCTTTCCCGAACACATAACCCATTTAACAAAGTTATTCGGAGCCATAAACAAGGAAGGTTTTAGACTGAAATTTTCTAAATACACATTTGCATCGGATACAGTGAAATATTTAGGACACATCATTCATAACAATTCAGTAAGCCAAATAAAAGATAATTTAATATCAATAAAAAATTTCCCAGTACCACAAAATCAGAAAAATGTGAGGCAGTTTTTGGGAAAAATAAATTTTTATAACGCATATGTACCAAATATTGCAATAATATCGGACCCACAACACAAGTTACTAAGGAAGAATAAAAAAATTCATTTGGACAGAAGGATGATTCTCAACCTATTTTAGAAATATTTGACTCAGACGTACCGACCTTTATACAGATGCAAGTATGCTAGGCGTAGGAGCAATATTGAAACAGAGACAACAAAACACAAAAGAAAGACCAGTGGCATATTTTTCCAAGAAGTTGAATGATATACAGAAAAGAAAAAAGCAATTTATTTAGAATGCCTAGAAATAAAAGAAGCAATTAGATATTGGCAACGCTGGCTTATAGGTAAACGATTTACGGTTATTACTAATCATAAACGATTGGAAAAAATGAACATAAAATCTAGAACAGGTGAAGAACTTGGAGACTTGACATATTACCTCTCTCAATATGACTTTAAAATATTCTCCAGGAAAAAATAATCTTGAAGCATTACAGAAACGCGTTAAGTTATTTGTGAATGTCGATCACCGAACATAAATGATCTTATAAAAGAGATTTTTATGGTATATTTTCAAGTTACGATAAAAAATTAAGAAAAAATAAGAAAAGAAAAAAATGCTCATAGGAAGACAAAAATGATAAACATTTATTGGATATATGATCATTATTTAGAGTAAGAAATATATTTACGTACACATAGATTAGAGTACAAAAAGAAATCGACCCGGGAAAATTTTTTTATATATAATCATATATTATTATATATCAATTACATACGATGATACATAATCATATATAAAAGTACGTGATCATGTGTGACAAAATATATAATAATATATCATGATATATCAATTTCGTCGATATATAATTATCTATGGTTCATGTTATATGTGAATATATATAATAATATATAAAAATACATTATCGTCTCATCATTATATTATCATAACCGATGATATATAATTATATATATATATATTCATACATCAGCATTCATGGTCATACATGTATATGTATGATCACATATTTTGTCGATATTTAAACTTAGTTTCGCAATATCATATATACCCGCGAAAATTTTTTTATATATGATTATGTGCGAACATATATGATTTTATCACATATCATTACATATGAATTTTGTCCATATACAATCACATATGAATTTTGTCTATATATAAATATATATAATTTTATATGTGTATATATACACATATGTTATTATATTTGTATTTTTTATTTATTTATTTAATTTGAGATTTTGATGATTGTCTGTTGTTACACGTTGGTATATGTATAGAAATATTGTCAGGTAGGTTGCAGATAATTTTTTTTAGGATTAGGAATAATATTTGTTTTAGGAATTGTAAAAATATGAGACGAAATGTAAGTATAGATATAGTTTCTTTTACTGCCGATTTATTATTCGATCGATACAGAACTATAACAATATTGTACTTCTCATTTATGTGCCTATATCTCATACAGCTTGTTTGCAATTATTGTCTTTGTATAGGAATTTGTACTCTTACACATTAGTAACATATATATATTATATCAAGTCCTCTATACCGACACATAAACCCGAGGAAAAGTTAATAATACTTGCTCTTTATATTTTTGGCATATTCGTTTTTGGCAAATTCGTATGTTTAAGTTTAATATTAATATCAGGTGTACTTTATATTTTAATTGTACTCAATTTTGTGTGTATCCTAAAAGGTCTCTCAGTCTCGTTAAAAAAAGTTATAAAAAAAAAATCTCAAAGTACTTTTTAGGGCATCTAAAAGTTGCCTGTTTGGAAAGTGGACTTACTGTCTCTGCAATTGTCTTTGAGCATTTCGTTCTTCTCGTTTGATTTCCCCCAATTTTTGAGATATGATGCTGGTAAACTTCTCTCTAGGGGGTATTGGCCATCCTTTTGTTTGAGACATTACAACTGCGTAATCTGTAATATATCATTTTCTTTCAGGAATAATTCGCAATCACGTTTTTGCAACATATACAATTATATCATTTTAATTAATATTGAAGAAAATGTAAATCTTTTAATAACTTGGCGCGAAGATGGTAACGCGTCTCATTTAATATTTCAATTAATCATGTAATTCAAACAATAACAACATCTTTTATCTATATTTGTAGTATTAGTAAGAGAATTAATTAAATATAATTTATCGTGATTTGCAGAATTCGTACTGTACCTATAATGGCATTCTTTGCTGCATCGTCAAGACATTCGAGCTGTCTATGCTCTTTCGATTCTAAAGCACCAGGCTTTCCTGTCGTAGTACATTTCAAAAGAGTCTCTTTCGTGAAAACTCCTTCCAAAAGTCTTTGAACTAGATGAGAACATTTACTTCAAGCACCGAGTGCAGAATCATGGCACTTGACCTTACAATAAATGCCATTGAGTAATAGCATCATCTGAAAACCAAAAAATAAAAAATCAACCATCATCAATTATTTAATAAGCTGAGTTGATACTAGAAGTATGAATTAATGAAATATGTATTAACCTTGTCGTCTTGGAAATTTTTACCAAGCAGTTATTTTTCATTAACGGGACGATTTCGTCTAATTCCAAAATCTTCACCATTTTCTGGACTACTACGCGCTATATCGTTTTCGTCTTCTCGGTTCATATTGATGTCGTTATCAATTCGTTGTGATGCGGTCAAAATATTTTTGGCTCTACCCTCCTTCAACATTCTTTTAAGCTCTTCTTTAGTTGGAGAATGAGAGACAGAATTTACCACAATCACTGTTTCCGGATCAGAGGCATCAGTATGTTGCGACGAAGGTTTGGCCAAAGCGCGCAAATTAGCGAGATACGATTTTTTTGTGTCTAAAAGTTTCTGAAAAATATTGAACAGTTATACAAAATATAATCCAGATCAACGAAAATGAGGAAAATATTACAGTAAACGAAATTTTTGTATATAATATTGAAAAAGAAACCTTTCGATTCATTATGTACGAGTCACAATCGTCTGATTGAGTTGAATCATCGGTGCTGGCATTTTTTGGATGATCGAATTTAGTTGTAGTTCTTGTAATAGTGGATGCTCCCTTATTCTGCAAGGATTTTATTACTTGAATCACATGAGACTGTTGACATTTAGTTGCCTGTTTTTTAGCGGTCTGTAAAAATCATATTAGTGTGTACATTTGTCAAGTCAAATTTGTATACTATAAATTATATATCTTCAAGTCAAATAATTATTTACAATAGGACGGGGCTTTTTATTTTTCCCAACACTGGCTTTTTCCTGATAATCATCGCCTGATGATACGAAATGTCTCGGTTTTTTTGTTGGTCGTTTCGCTGGAAGATCTTTTTGTGAAGGTTTGGATTTCGGAACGTTCCTCAGCATTTTTTGTTTAGTCATGAGAACTTTTTCATCATCTGTAAGTTATTTAAAAAATACAATCAATGTGTTAAAATCAGTCTATACATACAGTTTCTAATCTCAATATAACTGACAAAGCAGATTTATCCAAAGTACAGTTTTTGACATCTATAGATTTACTATCGTGAAAATAGTTAATGTTTTATGTTGCAATATATCTTAAATGACAAAAGGGACTTACATCTAGTTGAGGGACGGACAACAAATCGTGCTGTTGTGATTTTTTTTTGAGAAAATGGTTGCAGGTTTTCAACTGTTTTTTTCCACAGCAAAAGGTATATCTTTCAGTATGTTTGATAATTTTTCTTATTGTAAAGAATTCATAAATGTAAAAGATATAGTTTACCGCCCGGACCATTGTTCCAAAAAGGCCTTCTGCGGTGGCCATGCACTGCAACTTTCCAACCGCAATCATGCGAATAAAAAAACCAAATAAATTCACTTTTTGTATAGAATTATCTAGTCTTTAATCGAAGGATTGGATAAAATATTAATTTTTGAAAAAATGGTCGCTGATCGAAAGTAAAAGTCTAAAGTAAAATAAATCACTTCATTCATTGATGTAAAAAAAGGATGCATCGAAAAAAAAATGCTTCGATTAAAGATTACTATTTTATATACAAAAAATGTGTTCAAAACTTCAAATAAATCGGTTCATTCGTTTTTGAAATATCGTGGTCACCGATTCTGAAAAAATTATTCTTTCGCGAAAAACGCATTTCCTTTACATTTATGAATTCTTTACAATAAGAAAAATTATCAAACATACTGAAAGATATACCTTTTGCTGTGGAAAAAAACAGTTGAAAACCTGCAACCATTTTCTCAAAAAAAAATCACAACAGCACGATTTGTTGTCCGTCCCTCAACTAGATGTAAGTCCCTTTTTTCATTTAAGATATATTGCAACATAAAACATTAACTATTTTCACGATAGTAAATCTATAGATGTCAAAAACTGTACTTTGGATAAATCTGCTTTGTCAGTTATATTGAGATTAGAAACTGTATGTATAGACTGATTTTAACACATTGATTGTATTTTTTAAATAACTTACAGATGATGAAAAAGTTCTCATGACTAAACAAAAAATGCTGAGGAACGTTCCGAAATCCAAACCTTCACAAAAAGATCTTCCAGCGAAACGACCAACAAAAAAACCGAGACATTTCGTATCATCAGGCGATGATTATCAGGAAAAAGCCAGTGTTGGGAAAAATAAAAAGCCCCGTCCTATTGTAAATAATTATTTGACTTGAAGATATATAATTTATAGTATACAAATTTGACTTGACAAATGTACACACTAATATGATTTTTACAGACCGCTAAAAAACAGGCAACTAAATGTCAACAGTCTCATGTGATTCAAGTAATAAAATCCTTGCAGAATAAGGGAGCATCCACTATTACAAGAACTACAACTAAACTCGATCATCCAAAAAATGCCAGCACCGATGATTCAACTCAATCAGACGATTGTGACTCGTACATAATGAATCGAAAGGTTTCTTTTTCAATATTATATACAAAAATTTCGTTTACTGTAATATTTTCCTCATTTTCGTTGATCTGGATTATATTTTGTATAACTGTTCAATATTTTTCAGAAACTTTTAGACACAAAAAAATCGTATCTCGCTAATTTGCGCGCTTTGGCCAAACCTTCGTCGCAACATACTGATGCCTCTGATCCGGAAACAGTGATTGTGGTAAATTCTGTCTCTCATTCTCCAACTAAAGAAGAGCTTAAAAGAATGTTGAAGGAGGGTAGAGCCAAAAATATTTTGACCGCATCACAACGAATTGATAACGACATCAATATGAACCGAGAAGACGAAAACGATATAGCGCGTAGTAGTCCAGAAAATGGTGAAGATTTTGGAATTAGACGAAATCGTCCCGTTAATGAAAAATAACTGCTTGGTAAAAATTTCCAAGACGACAAGGTTAATACATATTTCATTAATTCATACTTCTAGTATCAACTCAGCTTATTAAATAATTGATGATGGTTGATTTTTTATTTTTTGGTTTTCAGATGATGCTATTACTCAATGGCATTTATTGTAAGGTCAAGTGCCATGATTCTGCACTCGGTGCTTGAAGTAAATGTTCTCATCTAGTTCAAAGACTTTTGGAAGGAGTTTTCACGAAAGAGACTCTTTTGAAATGTACTACGACAGGAAAGCCTGGTGCTTTAGAATCGAAAGAGCATAGACAGCTCGAATGTCTTGACGATGCAGCAAAGAATGCCATTATAGGTACAGTACGAATTCTGCAAATCACGATAAATTATATTTAATTAATTCTCTTACTAATACTACAAATATAGATAAAAGATATTGTTATTGTTTGAATTACATGATTAATTGAAATATTAAATGAGACGCGTTACCATCTTCGCGCCAAGTTATTAAAAGATTTACATTTTCTTCAATATTAATTAAAATGATATAATTGTATATGTTGCAAAAACGTGATTGCGAATTATTCCTGAAAGAAAATGATATATTACAGATTACGCAGTTGTAATGTCTCAAACAAAAGGATGGCCAATACCCCCTAGAGAGAAGTTTACCAGCATCATATCTCAAAAATTGGGGGAAATCAAACGAGAAGAACGAAATGCTCAAAGACAATTGCAGAGACAGTAAGTCCACTTTCCAAACAGGCAACTTTTAAATGCCCTAAAAAGTACTTTGAGATTTTTTTTTTATAACTTTTTTTAACGAGACTGAGAGACCTTTTAGGATACACACAAAATTGAGTACAATTAAAATATAAAGTACACCTGATATTAATATTAAACTTAAACATACGAATTTGCCAAAAACGAATATGCCAAAAATATAAAGAGCAAGTATTATTAACTTTTCCTCGGGTTTATGTGTCGGTATAGAGGACTTGATATAATATATATATGTTACTAATGTGTAAGAGTACAAATTCCTATACAAAGACAATAATTGCAAACAAGCTGTATGAGATATAGGCACATAAATGAGAAGTACAATATTGTTATAGTTCTGTATCGATCGAATAATAAATCGGCAGTAAAAGAAACTATATCTATACTTACATTTCGTCTCATATTTTTACAATTCCTAAAACAAATATTATTCCTAATCCTAAAAAAAATTATCTGCAACCTACCTGACAATATTTCTATACATATACCAACGTGTAACAACAGACAATCATCAAAATCTCAAATTAAATAAATAAATAAAAAATACAAATATAATAACATATGTGTATATATACACATATAAAATTATATATATTTATATATAGACAAAATTCATATGTGATTGTATATGGACAAAATTCATATGTAATGATATGTGATAAAATCATATATGTTCGCACATAATCATATACAGGGTGAATTGCGTAAGGGGTGCCATCCGGGATTTCAAGGTAGATGGGCACAGTACGAACAAAAGTTGCAAATAAACATTAGGGATATTGTTAATAATTTACGAGATATTAATTTTTTAAATCGGACCAATCAGAGCGCGCCCAGGAGCGTTGAAGCCACCCACTCCCACCCTAGCCGTAGATATAGCATAGATTAGGGCGTTACATTTAGGTTTGCAACATTCAGAGCAGTCAATTAGATTGCTTGTATTTTTCCGCAGTCATTTTTTTTTCTCGAGCATTGGCTGCTCTGAGTTTAGCCGACCTTCGCGAGAAGCGTTGGAGCTTCCCACTCCCCGCCTTAGCCGTAGAGATAGCGCAGTGAACTAGGCCGGGCAAAATTCAGAGCAACCAATGACCGCGAATAAAAAATGACTGCGTATTAATACAATCAATAAAATTGACTGCTCTGAATTTTGCAAATACAAAGGTAACGCCCTAATCTATGCTATATCTACGGCTAGGGTGGGAGTGGGTGGCTTCAACGCTTCTGGGCGCGCTCTGATTGGTCCGATTAAAAAAATTAATATCTCGTAAATTATTAATAATATCCCTAATGTTTATTTGCAACTTTTGTTCGTACTGTGCCCATCTACCTTGAAATCCCGGATGGCACCCCTTACGCGATTCACCCTGTATAAAAAAAATTTCCCGGGGACACACGAGCCCGTGTAAACATAAATATTGACCGGTGATTCGACAGTGCTCAAATACGTACAAAGAGATTGATCATCTACTTTAATTACAGTTATTTCTCAACCCATTTCGAATAACATTTTTTAAAAAATTGTCAACTTACCGAATAAAATACGTTCGTCTCCGTGTAAGCCCCTTCCGCTTGTTTTTATTATTTCCCATGAAAATCTTCTGTTGTCACTGTCACACATATATGTTACACATCGCATTACGTTACTCTCACTTATTGTTAGTTCACTAAACACAAACGCGACTCTGTTAATAAAAGAAACAACGTTATAATTCACGACTCAAAACACGTAACAGACTACCGAATTATTGCACATTCGCGTGCCCGGCAAGCTAGGCGACTAACCTTTACGTCACGCGGCTCTCTGGCACTGCGACGATCTATATATATGTATGCATATCAGGCGTCAGTCGAGAGCGTCAACTGTTTATATTTTTCTCACCCCCTCTTCTCGACGTGTCCCATCATGCCGTGGATACGTCTCATCGGATAGATGGAAATCGTCAGAAAGAAAAACCAACAAATATATAATAAAATAAATATATAATTATACTATTACGGGACAAAAAAATTGTATGTAAAATAATGAAATGAAACTGTAATATTACGTCAGTGAAAAAATATTAACGAACATAAACATCTAAAATCATAATATTATGCCAGCAAAGAAATCTTTTTAAACAAAATTTAATAAAATAATAATATTACCCGTGCGAAAATATTTCGTAGAAAATAATCACATCAGGTTATATTATTTTCCAGTCGGCAGCAGTAAAGCGCGAGCTCGACACTTATGTGCATAGCACGAGGCACGCAGTATGTCTCACGAACATCATACTGAATTCTCGTTCTAGAGTTGAGTTGAATGCGAATAGAGTTGAGCTGAACTCTCATTCTCAATTCTCGTTCTAAAGTATTGAAGAAATACTAAAATTATAGAATATGAACATTTTACCGTTTGTGTACAAAACATTTATTAAGGTAGTCCTATCGTTACAACGTTTCCGTTAGATTTCACTGAAAATTTTCAGAAACGTTGAACATACGGTGCCGTATGTACAAGTGTGTAAAATTTCATAGGCCTTTATGGAATAAAAAAACGATATTTATCCTTAAAAATCGTCATTTTCAGCAACCTCCAGAGCCCGTATTATATCGCAACATTATACAACGAGTACCTCGCTTATTGTGTCGATGAAACCTTTTGAAATTCTGCACACATTTTATATGAAATCAGAGAAGCTTCGACTAGTTGTTACCACAAATCTTATGGAAGAATAATTCATGATTTTGTTTATTATAAATCAAATGAATTGTACGTAGGATCAACCTGAATTTTCAATATGTTGCTCTCTAGTCGATTTGTAACAAATTTTGTGCATGAACACGCTCAGTACCCTTCTATTGTGAGAAAAAATGGGAATAAAATTTTAATCCCTCCGCCAACGATACGACGACCTTGCGGTTCGACATATTCTCAAGCCCCTATCTGATTTTCTTTGCTTCAAATAAAGCTTTATTCAAAACTGTTTAACATTTCTCGACGATTTTTTTAAAATTAATAATAAGTTCAGAAAGACAAAAAAAACTGAGACAAAATTTCGAAAAAATCGCTCCATCACAATGTTTATAACACTATACACTAACAACAAAAATGGCATCAAACGTACGGTTCCCGAGAAAAGGAACATTGAAAATAGGCATTTATCGAAACAATATTTGTCGACTTTCCATTGGTCCCAAAAGTTTTCTATCTCGGGTATCCTCTAAAATCCTCCATAGAATTTTATTTATTTTATTTATTTTATTTATTTTATTTATTTTATTTATTTTATTTATTTTATTTATTTTATTTATTTTATTTATTTTATTTATTTTATTTATTTTATTTATTTTATTTATTTTATTTATTTTATTTATTTTATTTATTTTATTTATTTTATTTATTTTATTTATTTTATTTATTTTATTTATTTTATTTATTTTATTTATTTTATTTATTTTATTTATTTTATTTATTTTATTTATTTTATTTATTTTATTTATTTTATTTATTTTATTTATTTTATTTATTTTATTTATTTTATTTATTTTATTTATTTTATTTATTTTATTTATTTTATTTATTTTATTTATTTTATTTATTTTATTTATTTTATTTATTTTATTTATTTTATTTATTTTATTTATTTTATTTATTTTATTTATTTTATTTATTTTATTCATTTTATTTATTTTATTTATTTTATTTATTTTATTTATTTTATTTATTTTATTTATTTTATTTATTTTATTTATTTTATTTATTTTATTTATTTTATTTATTTTATTTATTTTATTTATTTTATTTATCGTTCTTGGGTTATTTTTAATTTTTCAAAATTCATCGGTTTTATGTAAAAATGAATGAATGAATGAATCAATAAAGTTTCTGAATAAAACTAAAAAAATATCATCAAAAAATGTTGAATAGTTTTGAAGAAATCTTAATTTGAAACAAAGTATATCAGATAGGGGCTTCCGAATATGTTCACCACGTTTTTCGTGCGAAAATAATAATAGCGGCTAAATATAGTATTCTCAGAATCCGAGATATCGCTCGGTTTTGCTATTATTTCCTAGGTTCGCGGGGTGGCGCGAGCGGGGTGGCGCGAGCGGGCGAATGTGAGGACGCGCGACAGCGGTGCACCCGCCATTTCCTCGCCCTCCGATCTCTCGCGCGTCATTTGATTTGCTATAAATCGTGACGTCACGCCTCTCGACGGGAGGTAAGGCGACGACTTCTTAGGCGCTTTTTGGCGCGACTTTTCGTTGTTTATCCCCTCTTCTATCGCGCGGCGTCGCGCGGCGGGGTGGCATTTTGTGGCTTCCCCCATCATAATTTTTCGTCAGTATTCAAAAAAGTGTCAAACAAGCTGCACACTTTATTCATTTATTCGGAGTTCATTTGGAGTTATGAGTGGAAAAGGAAAAAGTAAGTCATTTTTATCATTCTTGATCGTGAAAATAATCAGGAATAAATTTAATAATATTTATATTGAAACAATATTATATATTAATAAATATTTCGTTTTTTTACAGGAAAACAAACGACCGCTCCAGCAGCAAAAAAAAATCCTCGACACATGGTGAGTTTATTTCTTTATTGTTTCCCGGTTATAAGACTTTCATTTCTTCTTCTTTACATTCTTCCCTATTTACATTTTCTTACTGTATGTCCTTATTCTACTACCTTATTCTATTTACCTTTTCCTTATTCTACTTTCTCCGCCTCTCGCTCGCACGCTCGCTCGCTCGCCCTTTTCGCCGCTCGCCCGCTCGCACGCTCTCTCGCTCGCCCCTTTCGCCACTTGCTTGCCCGCTTCCTGTATCGCTTGCACTTGACCGAATCGTGTTCATCAACAAAATCAATAAATCAATAAAATAAAATATTAATTTTATTTATTTTATTTAACTAAATAAAATCTTATAATGTTGATGAACACGATTCGGTCAAGTGCGACCGATACAGGAAGCGGGCGAGCAAGTGGCGAAAGGGGCGAGCGAGAGAGCGTGCGAGCGGGCGAGCGGCGAAAAGGTCGAGCGAGAGGCGGAGGAAGTAGAATAAGGAAAAGGTAAATAGAATAAGGTAGTAGAATAAGGACATAGAGTAAGAAAATGTAAATAGGGAAGCATTTTATTTATTTTATTTATTTTATTTATTTTATTTATTTTATTTATTTTATTTATTTTATTTATTTTATTTATTTTATTTATTTTATTTATTTTATTTATTTTATTTATTTTATTTATTTTATTTATTTTATTGATTTTATTAATTTTATTTATTTTATTTATTTTATTTATTTTATTTATTTTATTTATTTTATTTATTTTATTTATTTTATTTATTTTATTTATTTTATTTATTTCATTTATTTTATTTATTTTATTTATTTTATTTATTTTATTTATTTTATTGATTTTATTGATTTTATTTATTTTATTTATTTTATTTATTTTATTTATTTTATTAATTTTATATATTTTATTTATTTTATTTATTTTATTTATTTTATTTATTTTATTTATTTTATTTATTTTATTTATTTTATTTATTTTATTTATTTTATTTATTTTATTTATTTTATTTATTTTATTTATTTTATTTATTTTATTTATTTTATATATTTTATTTATTTTATTTATTTTATTTATTTTATTTATTTTATTTATTTAATTTAATTTATTTATTTTATTTAATTTATTTATTTAATTTATTTAATTTAATTTATTTATTTTATTTAATTTATTTATTTTATTTATTTTATTTATTTTATTTAAAATAAATAAAATCAATAAAGTAAATAAAATAGTCGCAGATCTGAAAATAATTATTATGTAATGATTTTTTGTTATAGAAATCAAGTGGCCAGCTACCACCACCACCACCACCACCACCACCACCACCACCACCACCACCACCACCACCACCACCACCACCACCACCACCATCACCACCACCACCACCGCCATCACCACCACCACCACGACCAAAAGTGGTGACGCCACCGCCTGGACCATCATGGAGTGACCCGTGGCCCCTCGCAGGCACGGTAGCACGCTCAAAGGTCAGTGCTATACTTAATTAATAACCGTCGAATAATAAAGTTAGTAGAAAAATATTGAACAATTTTCTTTTTACAGAAACCGGGAAGAAAAGCGGCGCGGGTAGTATACCCCACTGCAACCATGCAGCCGGCACCGGTGCCGTGGGATTGGGGACATGCCCCATTGCCACGTGTTCATGTGCCACCGGCACATGTTCATGCGCCATCGGCACATGTTCATGCGCCATCGGCACATGCTCATGCGCCGATGGCACATGATCATGCGCCACCGGCACATGTTCGTGCGCCGATGGCACACGAACATATTGATGTCCCGTTGCGACGGGAACATGCTCCTGCCCCACCGGCATGGGAGCATGCCCCAGATCAACGGGCACAAAG
The DNA here is from genome assembly GCA_946811545.1 of Netelia fuscicornis. NCBI lineage: Eukaryota > Metazoa > Arthropoda > Insecta > Hymenoptera > Ichneumonidae > Netelia > Netelia fuscicornis. The sequence continues at coordinate 14,945,386 of OX328013.1, read as the reverse complement.
TGGTAACGTCGCGAGGGCATGCGGACATGTTCCTCTTCCACCGGCACCGGTGAACAAGGAACTAATCGCGTTAGCCGAACAAAGGGCTTACGATTGGTGGGAGTATGCCCAGCACTTGCAACGGCAACTGGAGGCAGCGAAGGACACGATCCGGAAAATGTCGGATCAGAACAGGGAGCGCGAACTCCTCGCCCGACAGCGAAAAACAGACGCCCAGTTGCGGCGTCTGCAAAAAAGAAGAGAACGCGATTTTTAAAAAATTAGATAAAGACGTTTTTCAATAAAGAGAAAAATATAACGAATAACTATTGTATTTTATTATATATTCATCTCCATCTCTCCCACCTTATCTCCTCTTTGTAATATTTTTTATTTCTCGGAGTCTTAAACACAATCGCAGAATGAATATTCCATTTAACATTTATGACAATCAAGGGGCGGGGCCGGTACGAGTTCACCGGGAGAACTCACACAACGAAGGACATCAATTGATATTACACACCATATATATTACAAGAAAAAAAATGAAGTTTATTCGAACACACGCACACTCCACGTAATACGATTAGAACATTGGCGGATTCTTTTGACACAAATACAATTTAAATCTGCATACAACAAACGATACAATAAGAATACAATACAGGCAATATGTGAAATAATAGATAATAGATTACAGCAACCGCGTTCTTATATCGGTCGCGATCGACTGCCTAGAGTTAATCGGCAGGAGATTTCTCCTCTCGGCACGAGGCACGGGGAGGGACCGAGGGGGATCGGTCACCGCCGATTATAGTTGCCGCTCAAGCGCCGGCGAGACTTTTACATCTTATTTTAATAATGGGCGCATTCAGCGTACGGAACAGTTGTGGTATCGCTCACTTCACAACGCTCTTTTCCGCTGAATGCTTTGCTCAGTGAGCAATAGTTTTGTCAATGCAGCGGAAAAATTTTTGCTCGAAAAAATGGCGTCCGCTCACGGAACATGTTGTGAGAGCGCACAACTGTTCCGTGCGCTGAATGCGCCCAATATAATGTACTACTGTGTCCAAAAAGTAAGGTGACATTGCATTTATTTCGAAAATTCTTTATTTATTCTTGCAAATCAATTTCGTCCCCTTCAAAGTAATCCCCCTCTGATATAATACACTTATTCCAACGGATTTTCCAATCTTCGAAACAGTTGTAATAATCGATTTCAGGAATGGCCTTTAGCTCCTTCTTCGCAGCGGCTTGAATCTCTTCTATCGACTCGAAACGGTGTCCCCGGAGCGGCCGCTTGAGTGTGTGTGTGTGTGTGTGTGTGTGTGTGTGTGTGTGTGTGCGCGCGCGGGTGCGTGCGTGCAGTATATATATTATGTATATTTAAATAAAATATTATGTTATTAGTGGGCTAAGACTTTGTACCCTTGTATCAAAGGGAGGATGTCGGTGGTTCGATTCTATATACAATTTTTTATTTTCACGACAAGAATTTAATAAATTTATATATATAAAAATAAAAATGTGTTAAATTCTTGTCGTGAAAAAAAAAATTCCAGATTGATTCGAACCCATCGACATCCTACCCATGACGCGACAAGGGTACAACGCCTTAGCCCACTAACCCATTGTCGCTCACTTAGGTTATATGCAGTGACAAACGCAGGTATGGTACTCGCTACCCGTTGTGGAACGTTCTCGTTCTCTATGCTCGCCGACACCGAAAAACTTAGCGAGAACGAGAAAACCCAATCTCGGTTTTGACGAGCACCGAGCGACCGATTGGGTTGAAATTTGCAGGGTACATAGAGGATTATGGCCTACTGTGCCTGAGATTCGTCTTTTTCCAAAACTTTGAAAGTTAACAGTTTTTTCGTCATTGAAAAGAGAAAATGATAAAATCATCATAATCGCGCGATATTTTTCATCGTGCCGAAGAGAGAATCTCGTGCGCAATGGAAAAACGCACATTTTGGGCTTTGTTCGGTATCATTTGATGACGAAATGACTGAATTATGAGGATTTGTGTTTATGCGGTAAGCGAATCTAGCGTAGGTAAGCCCGTCGGTCCGTCCGGCGGGTGGTGGAGGGACGACAGTCGAAAACAGTCGCGCGTCGTGTGCACGTTGGGCTTAGTCCCGCACGGATACCTAATGCGTTGCGACTATATACACATATATATATTCCGTCGCCGACAGTACATAGCTTGATAGGCCGAGCCATATACTGTCGGTCATAATAATAAATTATATATATATATATTCTTAATCTTCTATAAAATATATATATATATATTCTATTAACTATATATATATGAAATATATATATATATATATATATATATATATATATATATATATATATATATATATATATATATATATATATATATATATATATATATATATATATATATATATATATTCCATATATATATAGTATAGTATATGGAAAACATATATATATGTTTTCCATATATATAGTTAATAGAATATATATATATATATTTTTTTTTTCTATTAGCTATTATATATATAATATTATATTATTAGTGGGCTAAGGCGTTGTACCCTTGTCGTCTCACGGGGAGGATGTCGATGGTTCGACTCCATCTGTAATTTTTTCTTTTCACGACAAGAATTTAATACATTTTTATTTTTATATATATAAATTTATTAAATTCTTGTCGTGAAAATAAAAAATTGTATATAGAATCGAACCACCGACATCCTCCCTTTGAAACAACGGTACAAAGTCTTAGCCCACTAATAACATAATATTTTATTTAAATATACATAATATATATACTGCACGCACGCATGCGCGCGCGCGCGCGCACACACACACACACACACACACACACACACACATTTATGTATATAAATATATATAAACCGGCCGATATATATATTGTGACGAGGCATTATGGGCCTCGCAGGCACGTCGAGTATAGACAGCGGCGTCGCGCCGTCTCGCACCCGTGGTGGAAACTAGGAACGGTCGAACGGGCACTGTCGTCGAAATCTTCATAAATTTCAGAGAGACGACGACCGACGACGTCGGCTAACGAGAGAGAGAGACGACGGCCGACGGCAGAGCGAGAGAGATGGCTGTGCCGAAGGAGCGATCGTCGATCGTCGGACGGACTCGACCCCGACCACGTGACCGGGAGAGCGACGGAGCCGGCCGGCAAGAAGAATTAGTTTAAGTCAGTTAGATTTTGGTCACCGAGAAGAGAGTAGTTAGTTAGATTTTGACGAGTAGTAGAGCAGGTTGGAAGAGTCGAGAGTAAGAAGTCGAGAAGTGACGATTGTGGATAGTCGAGAGTAAGAAGTCGAGAAGTGACGATTGTGAATAGTCGCGAGTAAGAAAAGAGTGAGAGCTGGGAAGTGTGGTTGAGAAAAAGTATAAAGAATAGGAACCGAGTGAACAGAGTGAGTGAGACGAGTGAGGAGAGAGAGAGAGAGAACGCAAAGCGAAGGATTACGCGAGGCGGAGAGTGTGCGAGGGAGAGAGAACGAGCCCCAGGGAGCGACGAAGGAGCGAGAGCGAGAGAGAGGGACGACGCCCAAGGCCCGCTGTGCGACGCGCAGGACGAGAGAGACGGCGAATAGAGAAGGTAGGCGCACGTGGTGCAATTCCTTTATTCGACGTACGGACGCTCCGTGGTTGTACGCGGGGTGGTAGAGGGTGTCCGTCCCGCACCCCCTCGTAGGCCCAAGTCGTTAGCTGTGCTTTCCGGCGTCTCCGGGAAACAGCTGTGTCTCTCTCAGGCACACGATAGGTCAAATAGCGTAACGAGCGTACCGAGTAACTGAATGCGTATGATGAATGTCGATTAAAATGTTCTACAATTGTAAGAAATTATCGTTGTTGCCCAAGTAAAGGGGAATTAAATGTCATGTTAAAATTTGAACAGTGGTGCTCACCCGTGATTTCGGGATCGCTTTATTGATACATGTTTGCCCTACGAGTCCCCCACCCCCATTCCTGAGTTAGCCGTGCAGTCGTAAAAAGAAAGAAAGTCAAGAGACTGTGCCCTTGGTATTTCGGGCGAAAGAAATACCTGGCGCCTAAAGGTGAGAGCGAATAAGAAAAAAGACAATTAAGAGAAACTCGGGCGTCATTATAGATTTTGGACGGGCAGCTCGCGACTTGTTTAGCGAAATTTTCAGGGCAGCGAGCGCGTCACAATTTTCTGGCGCCCAACGTGGGGCCGTGGCAAAGTAAAATTTCGTATAGCGAGTGCACGTGTACTCGAACGGCTGTGCCTAGAGCGAGAACGAAGTCTCGCGTGAGCCACGAGAGCCGAGCGAGAGTGTCGCGCGCGATGTAAACACGACGCTCGCTCTCACGGTCGAACGGACATCGAGATAAACAGTGGGAATAATATTTCGAAGATACGCTGCGCGGACGACGGCGAGGACCTGTCAAAGCGTTGTACGAAATATTATTTCGAATATTCGAGAAGCGTTGTACGAAATATTATTTCGAATATTCGAGAAGCGTTGTACGAAATATTATTTCGAATATTCGGATACCGTGTGCGAAAATTAAATTCGTGGATTTTCAGTGTGGGGTCGAGGTACTCAACCACGTGCGAGCTTTAACTGTATGATACAGGGCGCGTTGAGTCGTGTAAAGGACTCGACACGGGAAAAATAATTCGCGCGGTGGTTATATTAATTTTTTTTGCAATCCGCGAAAAATAATCGACCCGTTAAACGAATAAATAAAAAAATTGTTGGTGGACGAGAAAAATAATTCGCGCGGTGAATAAAATAAGTTAAAATTCACGAAGAACCCCTTACAGGTCAAGAAAGAATTTCGATCTGACAAATAAATAATTCGCATCGTAAAGAAATAATTTTCGGTGTTGCGATACAATAAGTACGTCGGAGTTAGAAAAATTATCGAAGTTCCCGACCAATAATTTCGCGCAAAATTTAAAATAAAATCGGACAACGACGAGAATTGATTCGCGAATAATTAGTGTAACAATTCGCGAAAATTAAATCACTCAAGTAATTCGCGAAGTCATTAATTCTCGTAAACGACGTTTTGGACAATGGCGGTGAATCAGACTCCGAGTGAAACCTGTCCCCCGCAAGCGGGGGAAGACAGCTTGAGTCCGGCCGCGTCTGTCAACATCGACCTAGGAAACGTGAACACGCGTGAGCGCAGACCGCGTGTGCCGGACGTCTTGCAATGGATAGACTTGATACCGGAAGACGCTGTTCGGCACTTATTACGCGCGGCGGGGGCGAGTGTCGAAGGGACGAGTGCGGCGCTTCGCGATAGACTCCGAAGGTGTACGCTCCGCGAGAAGGGATACTCGAGCATCACGTGGGGATCGTGCGATCAAATTCCCGATGATGGCCTCGAGAAGGAAATAACGCCAATAGATAATTTCGATACGGAGAACATTGGCGAGATTCTTCGTGCGCTAGTCATCGACCCCACTGGAGTGTCAGCGGTGACTCGCAACCGATTGCGAGAGTGGGTGTCGAGCGCGACGCGAGCAACGAGCCAAGATGGCGGCTCGAGGCTAGTGAGCCCCGCGGAGGGAGCGCGAAATACGGAGCCGAAGGTAGGACGGGGACTTGAGATGCCCGCTGATGAGAGATCGACTGTGGCGACGAGAGGAACTCGCGTGAGGAGATCGGTTGCACCGAGCGCGGAGGATCAGCGCATGGTAGAGGACCTGTGGGCGACAGGACAAGATGCGAGCAGCTCTCGTCAACTGAGCAAGGCCCCGAGAAGAGTCCATGGGGACGTGCCAGGGGGGATGCAAGCGGTTGGCGAGAGTCGCACCGCATCGAAGCCGAAGACGGCACCTGCGCCAAAATACCGCGAGATCGGCGTGCAGACCGACAGCGACGGCAGCGAACAAGGCAGATGGGAACTGCCAAAAAGGAGGAAAACCCGTCGAAAGACATCCACGGAGGAATCGACCGATACAGAGCCAATTTCAAAACGCCGCGCGATCCAACCGAGGAACGGAGCGAAGAAAGGCTCCGCCAAACAAGTCCGAAACTCGAGAGATCCTGAGGAGTACTCGAGTGACTCGTCGTCTTCGTCGCTCGAGTCAGTGGTTGTACCCAGAAACAACCGACCTTACGCGAGGAGCGGCGGTGAAGGACCGCGAAGGAGACGCGACCTTCGAAGAAGCTCCGACGACGACAGTTGGGAACGACCGAGATCCCGAAGACCAACCCGTGACATTGGTGAAGTGGCGCGGAAATGGCAATTGAGATTCACCGGGGACGACGATTTCGGATGCGAAGAGTTCATCGAGCAACTCTACGAGAAAATCAGTGCGTCGGATATCCGGTACGATGAGCGTCTCCAGGTGTTGCCGGAAGTGCTGAAAGGCCGTGCCGTCCGGTGGTACCGATCGAACCGCTGCGAGTGGGAAGAATGGCGCGACTTTCTGCATGACTTCCGTGCCTGGTTCGGAGCCGACTACGATCAGCAAGGCCTAAAGGACGACATCCGAGCCAGGACGCAAGGCTCGGAGGAATCAGCCAAGGATTACCTAATTTGCATTCAGGGACTTTACAATCGGCTGCGACGGAAGAAAAGTCTAAAGAGTCAATTGGATCGAGTGTACGCGGGCCTGAGGCCCGAGTACTGGGACAAGCTGGACCGAGGCGAGGTGCGGACGTATGCTCAACTCGTCGAGCGAGCATCCCTGGTCGAACGACAGTGGGCACGGGCAAAGGCACGCCGACCGCCACCACCAAGGAGTGAGTGCCATGTAAAGGAGTTTGCGTGGGTCGGCAAAAATAAAACGGCGACGACGTCCGCAGAGCCGAAGAGACCGTCGAACCAACGGTATCGCACGTACGAAGTGAACGCTGTGACGAACAGCGGAGCGAAGAGAGGAAGTGCTGAGCCGGAGGCTGCGCCGAAGAGGCGCCGGAGGAGGAAGAGTGAAGGCAGCGGAGCACAGGTTGCAGCGACGGAGGCACCGACGCCGTCGACGTCGTATGCCAACGCTGCAGCGAGGCCCCCAGCTAATTCCGCCAACAATCACCAGACGCAACGGCAGTCTGGTGGGGGGAACAACGGAAGCAGCAGGCAAAATCCAGAGAATCGCACGCCTGGAAACGCTGCTGCCCGTGCCTCAGGGAGTTCAATGAGAAGAACTCCCCTATTTTGTTTCAACTGCGGTGACGCGGGTCACTTCAGCCGCGAGTGCGAAAAACCGAAGGTACAGCTGTGCATAGGCTGCGGCAGGAAAGAAGTAACTGCCGAGAACTGTGGCTGTGCCTTCTCAAAAAACGAGAACCGAGCCTGGCTACGGCGGGACAGCCAGCGCTCCGCGTAAATACCCCGCCAACGGGAGGCGAAGGGTCAGAGCTAAATCCTCCTTCCCCTTCCCCTAGTCACAACAAGCCGAGCGTTAATAAGGTAGAGCGGGTGAGCACCGAGTTAGGGAACCATGTACTTACAGGTGCAGCGAGCTCTCCGCACGCCAAAACATCGGCAAGCATAGAGAAAATCGACACAGGTGAGTCCCCCTACGGTCCGATTGGCATCTGGACACTCGACGATTCGGAAGAATCGGACGAAGAAGTGCCAGACACTCGCGTAATCGGCGAGACTAATGAGGCCGACCGCGATGCGAACGGAAGAAAGGAAAACGAAAATCGCGAAAACGGGACGCGGGACCAACCGTTCGAACAAGAAGTACCGGTCGAGATAAACACGAGGTTCTCTTTTGCATTTCCCGCTCCCCCGAGGGAGTGGAAGCGCGAGCCGGGACGACAGAGGGTTTTTGTGTCGTTAGAGATCGGTGGAAGGTGTCTCGAGGCGTTGGTGGATAGCGGTGCGACGACTTCCGTGTTCGGGCGCATCGGCAGCCACATTGTAAATGAGCTCGGGATACCGTACAGACAATACCCGACGACACGACTCGACTGCGTGACGATGGCAAACGGTACAGTAGAACGAGTAGTCGGGGAAGCGTTGTTCCCGATTTCCTTGGACGGGGTCCAAAAGTGGTTCCCCACCATAATCGTGCGTAACCTGAAATCAGACTGTTTATTAGGCATGGACTTCATGCACGCGTTCGGAGTAAATGTTTGTGCCGGGCGCGGAGTCTGGTCACTAGATGAGGTCGGGATAGAACACCCGATAATGAAGCCAGACGATGAGCTTGCAGCAATCGGGTTATGTTGCGGACTTCAAGAACTAGGACATGACGAACAGAAAAACTTAGAACAGATGCTCTCGGGGGTGATCCCGACGATGCCGAAAGATTTCAATGTTGCTGTGTCGCTCACGCAACACGTGATAGAGGTTACGACCGATAGGGCCGTGAAACAACGGATGTACCGACGCTCGCCGGTTGTAATCGAAGCATTGCATGCCGAGGTAGATCGGATGCTAACCGGTAATATCGTCGAGCCGTCGCAAAGCGAATGGGCAAGTCCGCCGGTGATGGTCGCGAAACCGAACGGTACGTGGAGATTTTGCGTAGACTATCGCGAATTGAATAAAGTAACGCGAAAAGACGCGTATCCCCTACCGCGAATGGACACGATACTGAGTAAGCTTCAGGAAGCCGTGTACATCACGACGTTAGATATGAGTGCGGCCTACCACCAAATCATGATGGCGGAGACTAGCAAACATTTCACCGCGTTTGTCGTAGAGGGGAAAGGGTTGTTCGAATTCCGTAGAATGCCGTATGGATTGTGCAACGCGCCAGCTACGTTTCAAAGGCTGATGGATCGGTTGATAGGTCCAGCGCTGGAACCGCATGCGTTCGCGTACCTAGATGATATAATTATCGTGAATAGGTCATTCCGGAAACACCTCGAGTGGATCAACAAAATACTCGGGATAATTCGAGAGGCCGGCCTCATAATCAACTATGAGAAAAGCGAATTTTGTAGGAACGAGGTACGCTATCTGGGGTTTTTGGTTAACAGCGAAGGGCTGCGCCCAGACCCTGAGAAAATTCGGCCTATAATCGAATATCCGCGACCGCGAAACGCAACCGAGTTACGACGATTCAATGGGATGGTAAATTGGTACCATCGCCATCTGAAAAATATTTCGCGAGTCGCCGGACCGTTGAACAGACTGACGAGTAAGACTGTGACTTGGGACTGGACAGACGTCGAAGAGGCTGCGTTCCGAGCGGTCAAGGACGAAATTGTGAACGCTGCCATATTAACCTATCCGAATTACGAACTACCATTTATTGTGTACACGGACGCGAGCGATCGTGGGATCGGAGCTGTGCTAACACAGAAAGACGGTGATGCGGAACGGTTGATCGAATGCGCGAGTCGAACGATGTTAGGACCGGAAACGCGGTACACGGTCACGGAGAAAGAGTGTCTCGCCGTGATTTGGGCCGTGCGGAAATTTAGACCATACCTGGAAGGGTACGAGTTCACCGTAGTGACCGACCATAGCAGCTTGAGATGGTTGTATAATCTCGCGGACCCGATTGGTAGGCTCGCGCGTTGGTCGTTTGAATTGTCCGGATACAAAATGAAAATCGAATATAGAAAAGGTACCGAGAACGAAGCGGCGGACGCCCTATCGCGAATGTTCGCGGACGTGGAAGTAAACGGTGATGCTCAAGTAGACTCGCTGGGAGATTGTTTCGAAATCGGGTGGTATCAGGAAAGGCTGAACGCGATTCGTCGAAATCCTCGCGAATTTCCGGATTGGCGAGTGGAAGGCCGGGACATTTATTTCTATCGTCCGAACGCAATCAAAGACGCGGTAGGTGAGGATGTGGACGCGTGGAAACTAGTAATACCGTCGGAAGATCACGAAGCTTTGTTGAAACAGGCACATGACGCGGAGCAATCGGGTCACCCAGGAGTAGACCGAACGTACCGTCGACTCGCTAACGATTATTATTGGCCAGGGATGTACAGGGACGTGAAGCGTTACGTAGGGAAGTGCGTTACCTGTGCATTGCATAAAGCGAATCAAGCTAGGCCCATGGGAATGATGGGACCACGGGTTGTTGCTCAGCCGTGGGATACGGTCGCATCCGACGTAATGGGACCGTACCCCAGATCGAAGGCGGGAAACCGATACTTAATTGTATTCGAGGACATGTTCACCCGCTGGATTGAGTGTGTGCCCGCGGCGGCGGCCACCGGGAAAACAATCATGGACGCATTCCGCGCGAGAGTACTCTGCCGTTGGGGAACACCGCGGAGACTTTTGACAGATAACGGGACCGAGTACGTGAACCAGACAGTACAGAAAGTGACGGACGAATACGGTATTGAACGAATGACGACACCACCGTATCACGCCCAAGCTAATCCCGTAGAGAGAGTCAACCGGAATCTCAAAACGATGATCTCGAGCTACATTTCCGCCGATCACCGCGAATGGGACATGCGCGTAGCAGAATTTCAGTTCGCGTATAATACCGCTGTGCACTCGTCTTTGGGCGTAAGCCCAGCGTTCTTGAATCTCGGTAGAGAACCCAGACCGGCTCAATACTGGACGCGAATCGCGCAGGAAGACGTTCCGAACGTGCCAGATCGCGAAAAATGGGTCGAACGAATGAACAAATTGGTCGAGTTGAGAGACCTCGTGACGCGTAATATCCGCGAAGCGTCGGCCAAACAGGCCGAGTATTACAATCGAGGTAGAAAGGATGTTCCGCTGCATGTCGGGGACCGTGTTTACCGCAAATACCGTGTGTTATCGAAGGCCGCGAACAACTTAACTTCGAAATTCGCGAAGAAATACGCCGGACCGTTCGTGATAACGAAAATGAAATCGCCGAATGTAGTCGAGTTGTCTGATGATGCTGGTCGACCTGCGGGGACTTGGCATGTTAAGGACCTAAAAATTTCTGTAATTAAGCGAACCGCGGAGAGCTCGGTGAGACCCTCTGTGTGAGGATGTAGGGACCGCGGTGATAATTCCTCTTGATTGTGTCTGGCCAGAATACCTAAAAGAGCGCTGTGCGAAATGTCGAGCGAGGAGCAACTAAAGAGAATCCGCGAGGAGGCTCGCCGACGATTCTACGGGGAAGAGGCTGTGCCGGAACCCCCCGCGAGGGAGCCAGCGCCGTCCGCGGAGGACCAGCTCGCCGCAGCGCGGCAGAGAGCGGCGCAACGGTACGCCGAAGCGAAGGCCGCCGAGGGGGCGATCGTCGAAAGGGCTGCGCCAACGATGGAAGTGGCCGGGACCACGGCTGAGCCACCGGCAAGAGGGGCCATCCCAAAACGACCACCCAGCCGGGCGGAGACCGAGGCTACGAAACCGAGGCCAGGGCCCTCGACCGCCAGGCGACTCACCCCGGCACCGAGACCGCGGTGGACCATGCCGGGCGGAGAAAGGCACGTCGGCTGGAAGGATCCGGTCGAGGAGATGATAGCCAGCCTGACAATCGACGAGGAGGACACCCCCCGGCGACCAGCACCGCAAGAGGAGGCCAGCGGGTTGCCGCCGGCAGGGTGGTCCGCCGCGCAGGAAGCCGCGCGCGAGGCGCGCCGAGAGGCGAGAGAGGTCCGAGCCGCGCTGGAGGCGTGCAGACGGGACGCAGAGGAGGACCGGGCCGCGCAGGAAGAGCGCAGAAACCGAGCCGCGCAGGAGGCGCGCAAAGAGGCTGAGGAGGACCGGGCCGCGCAAGAAGCGCGCATGAGCCGAGCCGCGCAAGAGGCGCAACGGGACACAGAGGAGGGCTGCGCCATCGAGGAGGCCCGGGCCGCAGCACCCAAGGGATGCCTCAACTGCAGGTCACCGGGGCACTCGTGGAAACGGTGCACCCTACGCCTGCGAGTGGGCTTTTGCAGGCTGTGCCACCGCGACGGGGTCACCACCGCCGCGTGCCCGGGTCCTCATGGCCTGGAGCGAGCGGCGCACAATCGGGCCGAGAGGGCGAAGCTCCGCCGAAGTCAGAGGCCAGCGGACCGCTACCCATTTGATATGGCCTGTCCGCGGTGCCTGCAGGACGGCCATGGGCCACGAGAATGCACGCTGCCCTGGGACCCCTCGCGTCCGTATTGCATCTCCTGCTACCGCGTGGGGTACACCAGGGCAACGTGCCCGGATTGCTCACCCCGCCGTTCGCGGTGGTGAGAAGGAGAGGCGGCGCCGGCCGGAAGTAGGGAGAGGAACCCCGGAAAAATTATTTTTTTGTTAGGTTAAGCAGGGGAACCTCTCGGTAGAAGTCCTTGAAAAAAAAAAAAAAAAAAAAAAAAAAAAAAAAAAAAAAAAAAAAACTTTTGGCATACAAGGGCAGTAAGAGTTAATAAAAAAATGATTTGAAAAAGATTTGGGTTTTTGATTTAATAACGATTGGCTAAGTAACGTAAGAGTATCCAATAGGTAGTAGGCAATAGGATTAAGATAACCATGCAATGTGATTGGTGATGGGACTGATCGGGGGCGAGACGGACTCCGACTCTGCTGTCGCGCGATGGGAGTTGTATCGGCGTGTGCCTACCTCTTAGCGAGGTAGACAATAGCCTAGTGGGGGGATGTGACGAGGCATTATGGGCCTCGCAGGCACGTCGAGTATAGACAGCGGCGTCGCGCCGTCTCGCACCCGTGGTGGAAACTAGGAACGGTCGAACGGGCACTGTCGTCGAAATCTTCATAAATTTCAGAGAGACGACGACCGACGACGTCGGCTAACGAGAGAGAGAGACGACGGCCGACGGCAGAGCGAGAGAGATGGCTGTGCCGAAGGAGCGATCGTCGATCGTCGGACGGACTCGACCCCGACCACGTGACCGGGAGAGCGACGGAGCCGGCCGGCAAGAAGAATTAGTTTAAGTCAGTTAGATTTTGGTCACCGAGAAGAGAGTAGTTAGTTAGATTTTGACGAGTAGTAGAGCAGGTTGGAAGAGTCGAGAGTAAGAAGTCGAGAAGTGACGATTGTGGATAGTCGAGAGTAAGAAGTCGAGAAGTGACGATTGTGAATAGTCGCGAGTAAGAAAAGAGTGAGAGCTGGGAAGTGTGGTTGAGAAAAAGTATAAAGAATAGGAACCGAGTGAACAGAGTGAGTGAGACGAGTGAGGAGAGAGAGAGAGAGAACGCAAAGCGAAGGATTACGCGAGGCGGAGAGTGTGCGAGGGAGAGAGAACGAGCCCCAGGGAGCGACGAAGGAGCGAGAGCGAGAGAGAGGGACGACGCCCAAGGCCCGCTGTGCGACGCGCAGGACGAGAGAGACGGCGAATAGAGAAGGTAGGCGCACGTGGTGCAATTCCTTTATTCGACGTACGGACGCTCCGTGGTTGTACGCGGGGTGGTAGAGGGTGTCCGTCCCGCACCCCCTCGTAGGCCCAAGTCGTTAGCTGTGCTTTCCGGCGTCTCCGGGAAACAGCTGTGTCTCTCTCAGGCACACGATAGGTCAAATAGCGTAACGAGCGTACCGAGTAACTGAATGCGTATGATGAATGTCGATTAAAATGTTCTACAATTGTAAGAAATTATCGTTGTTGCCCAAGTAAAGGGGAATTAAATGTCATGTTAAAATTTGAACAGTGGTGCTCACCCGTGATTTCGGGATCGCTTTATTGATACATGTTTGCCCTACGAGTCCCCCACCCCCATTCCTGAGTTAGCCGTGCAGTCGTAAAAAGAAAGAAAGTCAAGAGACTGTGCCCTTGGTATTTCGGGCGAAAGAAATACCTGGCGCCTAAAGGTGAGAGCGAATAAGAAAAAAGACAATTAAGAGAAACTCGGGCGTCATTATAGATTTTGGACGGGCAGCTCGCGACTTGTTTAGCGAAATTTTCAGGGCAGCGAGCGCGTCACAATATATATATATTTAGATGTATATAATACATTTAAATATATATATGTTATTAGTGGACTAAGACTTTGTACCCTTGTTTCAAAGGGAGGATGTCGGTGGTTCGATTCTATATACAATTTTTTATTTTCACGACAAGAATTTAATAAATTTATATATATAAAAATAAAAATGTGTTAAATTCTTGTCGTGAAAAAAAAAATTCCAGATTGATTCGAACCATCGACATCCTACCCATGACGCGACAAGGGTACAATGCCTTAGCACACTAACCCATTGTCGCTCACTTAGGTTATATGCAGTGACAAACGCAGGTATGGTACTCGCTACCCGTTGTGGAACGTTCTCGTTCTCTATGCTCGCCGACACCGAAAAACTTAGCGATAACAAGAAAACGCAATCTCGGTTTTGACGAGCACCGAGCGACAGATTGGGTTGAAATTTGCAGGGTACATAGAGGATTATGGCCTACTGTGCCTGAGATTCGTCTTTTTCCAAAACTTTGAAAGTTAACAGTTTTTTCGTCATTGAAAAAAGAAAATGATAAAATCATCATAATCGCGCGATATTTTTCATCGTGCCGAAGAGAGAATCTCGTGCGCAATGCAAAAACGCACATTTTGGGCTTTGTTCGGTATTATTTGATGACGAAATAACTGAATTATGAGGATTTGTGTTTATGCGGTAAGCGAATCTAGCGTAGGTAAGCTCGTCGGTCCGTCCGGCGGGTGGTGGAGGGACGACAGTCGAAAACAGTCGCGCGTCGTGTGCACGTTGGCCTTAGTCCCGCACGGATACCTAATGCGTTGCGACTATATACACATATATATATTCCGTCGCCGACAGTACATAGCTTCATAGGCTATATATATATACATATATATATATATAGAGTATATATATACCCCACTAATAACATATTATATATATAATAGTTAATATATGGAGCTAATAGAATATATATATATATATATATATATATATATATATATATATATATATATATATATATATATATATATATATATATATATATATATATATATATATATATTCTATTAGCTCTATATATAGAATGCGTATATATATATATATATATATAGCTAATAGATAATAATAATACCCCCTACTATATATATATATATATATATATTGTATTAGCTATATATAGAGTTGGGGGTATTATTATTATTATCTATTACTATTTTCTCGTTGTGCCGATAAAAAATCTCGATGTTTTCTTTCCGAAACTCAAAAAGCCATTTTTGCAGCCAATTTTCTATCAAATTAGATGAAACAAAGCTCAAAATGTGCGTTTTTTAATGCTCGAGGGCGTGAGAGTCTTATACTTTGCTAGAATCGGTGCATTTATAAACAATTATATCATTTCTCCAATGATAAGCTGAATCTGCAAAATTTTTTTCAAAATTAAAAAAAAATACGACTCTCATGCCCTTTATGCCAAAATTCTCTATATGCCCTCCAAATTTTAATGCATATATATATATATATATATATATATATATATATATATATATATATATATATATATAGGTAATAGATAATAGTAATAATAATAATACCCCCTACTCCATATATAGCTAATAGAATATATATATATATATATATATATATGGAGTAGGGGGTATTATTATTATTACTATTATCTATTACCTATATATATATATATATATATATATATATATATATATATATATATATATATATATATATATATATATATATATATATGCATTAAAATTTGGAGGGCATATAGAGAATTATGGCATAAAGGGCATGAGAGTCGTATTTTTTTTAAATTTTGAAAAAAATTTTGCAGATTCAGCTTATCATTGGAGAAATGAGATAATTATTTATAAATGCACCGATTCTAGCAAAATATAAGACTCTCACGCCCTCGAGCATTAAAGAACGCACATTTTGAGCTTTGTTTCATCTAATTTGATGGAAAATTGGCTGCAAAAATGGCTTTTTGAGTTTCGGAAAGAAAACATCGAGATTTTTTATCGGCACAACGAGAAAATAGTAATAGATAATAATAATAATAATACCCCCTACTCTATATATAGCTAATAGAATATATATATATATATATATATATATAGAGAGAGAGAGAGAGAGAGATAGAGCCATATACTGTCGGTTTTAATAACAAATAATATATATATATATTATTTGTATATATATAATTTGTTATTATAACCGACAGTATATGGCTCGGCCTATCAAGCTATGTACTGTCGGCGACGGAATATATATATGTGTATATACTCGCGACGCATTAGGTATCCGTGCGGGACAGAGGCCAACGTGCACACGACGCGCGTCTATGCTTTCGACTGTCGTCCCTCCGCCACCCGCCGGGCGGGCAAACGGGCTTACCCTCGCTAGACTCGCTTCCCGCATAAACGTAAATCTTCATAATTCAGTCATTTCGTCATCAAATGATACCGAACAAAGCCCAAAATGTGCGTTTTTCCATTGCGCATGAGATTCTCTCTTCGACACGATGAAAAATATCGCGCGATTATGATAATTTTGTCATTTTCTTTTTTCAATGACGAAAAAACTGTTAACTTTCAAAGTTTTGGAAAAAGACGCATCTCAGGAACAGTAGGCCATAATTCTCTATGTACCCTGCGAATTTCAACCCAATCGGTCGGTCGGTGTTCGTCAAAACCGAGATTGCGTTTTCTCGTTCTCGCTGAGTTTTTCGGTGTCGGCGAGCATAGAGAACGACAACGTTTCACAACGGGTAGCAAGTGCCATACCTGCGTTTGTCACTGCATATAACCTAAGTGAGCGCCAGCGGGTTAGTGGGGTAAGGCGTTGTACGCTTGTCGTACCATGGGTAGGATGTGGATGGTTCGAATCAATCTGAATTTTTTTTTTTCACGACAAGAATTTAATACATTTTTATTTTTATATATATAAATTTATTAAATTCTTGTCGTGAAAATAAAAAATTGTAGATAGAATCGAACCACCGACATCCTCCCTGTGAAACAAGGGTATAACGCCTTAGCCCACTAATAACATAATATTATATATTGTGACGCGCTCGCTACCCTGAAAATTTCGCTAAACAAGTCGCGAGCTGCCCGTCCAAAATCTATAATGACGCCCGTGTTTCTCTTAATTGTCTTTTCTCTTATTCGCTCTCCCCTTTAGGCGCCAGGTATTTCTTTCGCCCGAAATACCAAGGGCGCAGTCTCTTGATTTTTTTTCTTCTCACGACTGCACGGCTAAACTCAGGAATGGGGGTGGGGGATTCGTAGGACAAACATGTGTCAATAAAGCGATCCCGAAATCACGGGTGAGCACCACTGTTCAATTTGTAACATGACATTTAATTCCCCGTTATTTGGGCAACAACAATAATTTCTTACAACTGTAGAAAATTTTAATCGACATTCATCATACGCATTCAGTTACTCGGTACGCTCGTTACGCTATTTGACCTATCGTGTGCCTGAGAGAGACACAGCTGTTTCCCGGAGACGCCGGAAAGCACAGCTAACGACTTGGGCCTACGAGGGGGTGCGGGACGGACACCCTCTACCACCCCGCGTACAACCACGGAGCGTCCGTACGTCGAATAAAGGAATTGCACCACGTGCGCCTACCTTCTCTATTCGCCGTCTCTCTCGTCCTGCGCGTCGCACAGCGGGCCTTGGGCGTCGTCCCTCTCTCTCGCTCTCGCTCCTTCGTCGCTCCCTGGGGCTCGTTCTCTCTCCCTCGCACACTCTCCGCCTCGCGTAATCCTTCGCTTTGCGTTCTCTCTCTCTCTCTCCTCACTCGTCTCACTCACTCTGTTCACTCGGTTCCTATTCTTTATACTTTTTCTCAACCACACTTCCCAGCTCTCACTCTTTTCTTACTCGCGACTATTCACAATCGTCACTTCTCGACTTCTTACTCTCGACTATCCACAATCGTCACTTCTCGACTTCTTACTCTCGACTCTTCCAACCTGCTCTACTACTCGTCAAAATCTAACTAACTACTCTCTTCTCGGTGACCAAAATCTAACTCTTAAACTAATTCTTCTTGCCGGCCGGCTCCGTCGCTCTCCCGGTCACGTGGTCGGGGTCGAGTCCGTCCGACGATCGACGATCGCTCCTTCGGCACAGCCATCTCTCTCGCTCTGCCGTCGGCCGTCGTCTCTCTCTCTCGTTAGCCGACGTCGTCGGTCGTCGTCTCTCTGAAATTTATGAAGATTTCGACGACAGTGCCCGTTCGACCGTTCCTAGTTTCCACCACGGGTGCGAGACGGCGCGACGCTGCTGTTTATACTCGACGTGCCTGCGAGGCCTATAATGCCTCGTCACATCCCCCCACTAGGCTATTGTCTACCTCGCTAAGAGGCAGGCACACGCCGATACAACTCCTATCGCGCGACAGCAGAGTCGGAGTCCGTCTCGCCCCCGATCAGTCCCATCACCAATCGAGTCTTAATCACCACCTAAAACAATTCCCTACTACGAACGCAATAATCCTATTTACCCTAAGAAATCAACATTAGATCAAAGACAATCTTTCCCAAAACCAAATTTACTTAACTTAACCTAGGTCGACAATCATGTTCGTTTCTTTTTCGCTTACTATCTAAAACGATCACATCAAAAAATTCTCTATTGCTTAAACAACTAAAACAACTCTTTCAACACATACACAAAAATACTCTTTCTCTTCTCTCTGCGCTACTTCGCACAGCGCTGTTTACTTCGGTGTCACACCGAGCTCTCCGCAGCTCGTTTAATCACAGAAATTTTCAGGTCTTTGACATGCCAAGTCCCCGCAGGTCGACCAGCATCATCAGACAACTCGACTACATTCGGCGATTTCATTTTCGTTATCACGAACGGTCCGGCGTATTTCTTCGCGAATTTCGAAGTTAAATTGTTCGCGGCATTCGATAACACACGGTATTTGCGATATACCCGGTCCCCGACATGCAACGGAACATCCTTCCTACTTCGATTGTAATACTCGGCCTGTTTGGCCGACGCTTCGCGGATATTACGCGTCACGAGGTCTCTCAACTCGACCAATTTGTTCATTCTTTCGACCCATTTTTCGCGATCTGGTACGTTCGGAACGTCTTCCTTCGCGATTCGTGTCCAGTATTGAGCCGGTCTGGGTTCTCTACCGAGATTCAAGAACGCTGGGCTTACGCCCAAAGACGAGTGCACAGCGGTATTATACGCGAACTGAAATTCTGCTACGCGCATGTCCCATTCGCGGTGATCGGCGGAAAATGTAGCTCGAGATCATCGTTTTGAGATTCCGGTTGACTCTCTCTACGGGATTAGCTTGGGCGTGATACGGTGGTGTCGTCATTCGTTCAATACCGTATTCGTCCGTCACTTTCTGTACTGTCTGGTTCACGTACTCGGTCCCGTTATCTGTCAAAAGTCTCCGCGGTGTTCCCCAACGGCAGAGTACTCTCGCGCGGAATGCGTCCATGATTGTTTTCCCGGTGGCCGCCGCCGCGGGCACACACTCAATCCAGCGGGTGAACATGTCCTCGAATACAATTAAGTATCGGTTTCCCGCCTTCGATCTGGGGTACGGTCCCATTACGTCGGATGCGACCGTATCCCACGGCTGAGCAACAACCCGTGGTCCCATCATTCCCATGGGCCTAGCTTGATTCGCTTTATGCAATGCACAGGTAACGCACTTCCCTACGTAACGCTTCACGTCCCTGTACATCCCTGGCCAATAATAATCGTTAGCGAGTCGACGGTACGTTCGGTCTACTCCTGGGTGACCCGATTGCTCCGCGTCATGTGCCTGTTTCAACAAAGCCTCGTGATCTTCCGACGGTATTACTAGTTTCCACGCGTCCACATCCTCACCTACCGCGTCTTTGATTGCGTTCGGACGATAGAAATAAATGTCCCGGCCTTCCACTCGCCAATCCGGAAATTCGCGAGGATTTCGACGAATCGCGTTCAGCCTTTCCTGATACCAACCGATTTCGAAACAATCTCCCAGCGAGTCTACTTGAGCATCACCGTTTACTTCCACGTCCGCGAACATTCGCGATAGGGCGTCCGCCGCTTCGTTCTCGGTACCTTTTCTATATTCGATTTTCATTTTATATCCGGACAATTCAAACGACCAACGCGCGAGCCTACCAATCGGGTCCGCGAGATTATACAACCATCTCAAGCTGCTATGGTCGGTCACTACGGTGAACTCGTACCCCTCCAAGTATGGTCTGAATTTCCGCACGGCCCAAATTACTGCGAGACACTCCTTCTCCGTGACCGTGTACCGCGTTTCCGGTCCTAGCATCGCTCGACTCGCGCATTCGATCAACCGTTCCGAATCACCGTCTTTTTGTGTTAGCACAGCTCCGATCCCACGATCGCTCGCGTCCGTGTACACAATAAATGGTAATTCGTAATTCGGATAGGTTAATATGGCAGCGTTCACAATTTCGTCCTTGACCGCTCGGAACGCAGCCTCTTCGACGTCTGTCCAGTCCCAAGTCACAGTCTTACTCGTCAGTCTGTTCAACGGTCCGGCGACTCGCGAAATATTTTTCAGATGGCGATGGTACCAATTTACCATCCCATTGAATCGTCGTAACTCGGTTGCGTTTCGCGGTCGCGGATATTCGATTATAGGCCGAATTTTCTCAGGGTCTGGGCGCAGCCCTTCGCTGTTAACCAAAAACCCCAGATAGCGTACCTCGTTCCTACAAAATTCGCTTTTCTCATAGTTGATTATGAGGCCGGCCTCTCGAATTATCCCGAGTATTTTGTTGATCCACTCGAGGTGTTTCCGGAATGACCTATTCACGATAATTATATCATCTAGGTACGCGAACGCATGCGGTTCCAGCGCTGGACCTATCAACCGATCCATCAGCCTTTGAAACGTAGCTGGCGCGTTGCACAATCCATACGGCATTCTACGGAATTCGAACAACCCTTTCCCCTCTACGACAAACGCGGTGAAATGTTTGCTAGTCTCCGCCATCATGATTTGGTGGTAGGCCGCACTCATATCTAACGTCGTGATGTACACGGCTTCCTGAAGCTTACTCAGTATCGTGTCCATTCGCGGTAGGGGATACGCGTCTTTTCGCGTTACTTTATTCAATTCGCGATAGTCTACGCAAAATCTCCACGTACCGTTCGGTTTCGCGACCATCACCGGCGGACTTGCCCATTCGCTTTGCGACGGCTCGACGATATTACCGGTTAACATCCGATCTACCTCGGCATGCAATGCTTCGATTACAACCGGCGAGCGTCGGTACATCCGTTGTTTCACGGCCCTATCGGTCGTAACCTCTATCACGTGTTGCGTGAGCGACACAGCAACATTGAAATCTTTCGGCATCGTCGGGATCACCCCCGAGAGCATCTGTTCTAAGTTTTTCTGTTCGTCATGTCCTAGTTCTTGAAGTCCGCAACATAACCCGATTGCTGCAAGCTCATCGTCTGGCTTCATTATCGGGTGTTCTATCCCGACCTCATCTAGTGACCAGACTCCGCGCCCGGCACAAACATTTACTCCGAACGCGTGCATGAAGTCCATGCCTAATAAACAGTCTGATTTCAGGTTACGCACGATTATGGTGGGGAACCACTTTTGGACCCCGTCCAAGGAAATCGGGAACAACGCTTCCCCGACTACTCGTTCTACTGTACCGTTTGCCATCGTCACGCAGTCGAGTCGTGTCGTCGGGTATTGTCTGTACGGTATCCCGAGCTCATTTACAATGTGGCTGCCGATGCGCCCGAACACGGAAGTCGTCGCACCGCTATCCACCAACGCCTCGAGACACCTTCCACCGATCTCTAACGACACAAAAACCCTCTGTCGTCCCGGCTCGCGCTTCCACTCCCTCGGGGGAGCGGGAAATGCAAAAGAGAACCTCGTGTTTATCTCGACCGGTACTTCTTGTTCGAACGGTTGGTCCCGCGTCCCGTTTTCGCGATTTTCGTTTCCCTTTTCTCCGTTCGCATCGCGGTCGGCCTCATTGGTCTCGCCAATTACGCGAGTGTCTGGCACTTCTTCGTCCGATTCTTCCGAATCGTCGAGTGTCCAGATGCCAATCGGACCGTAGGGGGACTCACCTGTGTCGACTTTCTCTATGCTTGCCGATGTTTTGGCGTGCGGAGAGCTCGCTGCACCTGTAAGTACGCGTTTCCCTAACTCGGTGCTCACCCGCTCTACCTTATTAACGCTCGGCTTGTTGTGAATAGGGGAAGGGGAAGGAGGATTTAGCTCTGACCCTTCGCCTTCCGTTGGCGGGGTATTTACGCGGAGCGCTGGCTGTCCCGCCGTAGCCAGGCTCGGTTCTCGTTTTTTGAGAAGGCACAGCCACAGTTCTCGGCAGTCACGTCTTTTCTGCCGCAACCTATGCACAGCTGTACCTTCGGTTTTTCGCACTCGCGGCTGAAGTGACCCGCGTCACCGCAGTTGAAACAAAATAGGGGAGTTCTTCTCATTGAACTCCCTGAGGCACGGGCAGCAGCGTTTCCAGGCGTGCGATTTTCTGGATTAGGCCTGCTGCTTCCGTTGTTCCCCCCACCAGACTGCCGTTGCGTCTGGTGATTGTTGGCCGAACTCGCCGGAGGTCTTGCTGCAGCGTTAGCATATGACGTCGACGGTGTCGGTGCCTCCGTCGCTGCAACCTGTGCTCCGCTGCCTTCACTCTTCCTCCTCCGGCGCCTCTTCGGCGCAGCCTCCGGCTCAGCACTTCCTCTCTTCGCTCCGCTGTTCGTCACAGCGTTCACTTCGTACGTGCGATACCGTTGGTTCGACGGTCTCTTCGGCTCTGCTGACGTCGTCGCCGTTTTATTCTTGCCGACCCACGCAAACTCCTTTACGTGGCACTCACTCCTTGGTGGTGGCGGTCGGCGTGCCTTTGCCCGTGCCCACTGTCGTTCGACCAGGGATGCTCGCTCGACGAGTTGAGCATACGTCCGCACTTCGCCTCGGTCCAGTTTGTCCCAGTACTCGGGTCTCAATCCCGCGTATACTCGATCCAACTGACTCTTTAGACTTTTCTTCCGTCGCAGCCGATTGTAAAGCCCCTGAATGCAGATTAGGTAATCCTTTGCTGATTCCTCCGAGCCCTGCGTCCTGGCTCGGATGTCGTCCTTCAGGCCTTGCTGATCGTAGTCGGCTCCGAACCAGGCACGGAAGTCATGCAGAAAGTCGCGCCATTCTTCCCACTCGCAGCGGTTCGATCGGTACCACCGGACGGCACGGCCTTTCAGCACTTCCGGCAACACCTGGAGACGCTCATCGTACCGGATATCCGACGCACTGATTTTCTCGTAGAGTTGCTCGATGAACTCTTCGCATCCGAAATCGTCGTCCCCGGTGAATCTCAGTTGCCATTTCCGCGCCACTTCACCAATGTCACGGGTTGGTCTTCGGGATCTCGGTCGTTCCCAACTGTCGTCGTCGGAGCTTCTTCGAAGGTCGCGTCTCCTTAGCGGTCCTTCACCGCCGCTCCTCGCGTAAGGTCGGTTGTTTCTGGGTACAACCACTGACTCGAGCGACGAAGACGACGAGTCACTCGAGTACTCCTCAGGATCTCTCGAGTTTCGAACTTGTTTGGCGGAGCCTTTCCTCGCTCCGTTCCTCGGTTGGATCGCGCGGCGTTTTGAAATTGGCTCTGTATCGGTCGATTCCTCCGTGGATGTCTTTCGACGGGTTTTCCTCCTTTTTGGCAGTTCCCATCTGCCTTGTTCGCTGACGTCACTGTCGGTCTGCACGCCGATCTCGCGGTATTTTGGCGCAGGTGCCGTCCTCGGCTTTGACGTGGTGCGACTCTCGCCAACCACTTGCATCCCCCCTGGCACGTCCCCATGGACTCTTCTCGGGGCCTTGCTCGGTTGACGAGAGCCGCTCGCATCTTGTCCTGTCGCCCACAGGTCCTCTATCATGCGCTGATCCTCCGCGCTCGGTGCAACCGATCTCCTCACGCGCGTTCCTCTCGTCGTCACAGTCGATCCCTCATCAGCGGGCATCTCAAGTCCCCGTCCTATCTTCGGCTCCGTATTTCGCGCTCCCTCCGCGGGGCTCACTAGCCTCGAGCCGCCATCTTGACTCGTTGCTCGCGACGCGCTCGACACCCACTCTCGCAATCGGTTGCGAGTCACCGTTGACACTCCAGTGGGGTCGATGACTAGTGCACGAAGGATCTCGCCAATGTTCTCCGTATCGAAATTATCTATTGGCGTTATTTCCTTCTCGAGGCCATCATCGGGAATTTGATCGCACGATCCCCACGTGATGCTCGAGTATCCCTTCTCGCGGAGCGTACACCTTCTGAGTCTATCGCGAAGCGCCGCACTCGTCCCTTCGACACTCGCCCCCGCCGCGCGTAATAAGTGCCGAACAGCGTCTTCCGGTATCAAGTCTATCCATTGCAAGACGTCCGGCACACGCGGTCTGCGCTCACGCGTGTTCACGTTTCCTAGGTCGATGTTGACAGACGCGGCCGGACTCAAGCTGTCTTCCCCCGCTTGCGGGGGACAGGTTTCACTCGGAGTCTGATTCACCGCCATTGTCCAAAACGTCGTTTACGAGAGTTAATGACTTCGCGAATTACTTGAGTGATTTAATTTTCGCGAATTGTTACACTAATTATTCGCGAATCACCTCTCGTCACTGGCCGATTTTATTTCAAATTTTTCCCGAAATTATTGGTCGGAAATTTCGACAATTATTTAAATCCGATGTCTTTTATGTATCGTAACACCGAAAATTATTTATTTCCCGCCGCGAATTATTTATTGTCAGATCGAAAATTATTTATTCATCGTCGACAATTCTTTCTTGCTACGTAATGGATTCTTCGTGAATGTTAATTTATTTTATTCACCGCGCGAATTATTTTTCTCGTCCACCAACAATTTTTTTATTTATTCGTTTAACGGGTCGATTTTTTTTCGCGGATTGCAAAAAAAATTAATATAACCACCGCGCGAATTATTTTTCCCGTGTCGAGTCCTTTACACGACTCAACGCGCACTGTATCATACAGTTAAAGCTCGCACGTGGTTGAGTACCTCGACCCCACACTGAAAATCCACGAATTTAATTTTCGCACACGGTATCCGAATATTCGAAATAATATTTCGTACAACGCTTCTCGAATATTCGAAATAATATTTCGTACAACGCTTCTCGAATATTCGAAATAATATTTCGTACAACGCTTTGACAGGTCCTCGCCGTCGTCCGCGCAGCGTATCTTCGAAATATTATTCCCACTGTTTATCTCGATGTCCGTTCGACCGTGAGAGCGAGCGTCGTGTTTACATCGCGCGCGACACTCTCGCTCGGCTCTCGTGGCTCACGCGAGACTTCGTTCTCGCTCTAGGCACAGCCGTTCGAGTACACGTGCACTCGCTATACGAAATTTTACTTTGCCACGGCCCCACGTTGGGCGCCAGAAAATTGTGACGCGCTCGCTACCCTGAAAATTTCGCTAAACAAGTCGCGAGCTGCCCGTCCAAAATCTATAATGACGCCCGTGTTTCTCTTAATTGTCTTTTCTCTTATTCGCTCTCCCCTTTAGGCGCCAGGTATTTCTTTCGCCCGAAATACCAAGGGCGCAGTCTCTTGATTTTTTTTCTTCTCACGACTGCACGGCTAAACTCAGGAATGGGGGTGGGGGATTCGTAGGACAAACATGTGTCAATAAAGCGATCCCGAAATCACGGGTGAGCACCACTGTTCAATTTGTAACATGACATTTAATTCCCCGTTATTTGGGCAACAACAATAATTTCTTACAACTGTAGAAAATTTTAATCGACATTCATCATACGCATTCAGTTACTCGGTACGCTCGTTACGCTATTTGACCTATCGTGTGCCTGAGAGAGACACAGCTGTTTCCCGGAGACGCCGGAAAGCACAGCTAACGACTTGGGCCTACGAGGGGGTGCGGGACGGACACCCTCTACCACCCCGCGTACAACCACGGAGCGTCCGTACGTCGAATAAAGGAATTGCACCACGTGCGCCTACCTTCTCTATTCGCCGTCTCTCTCGTCCTGCGCGTCGCACAGCGGGCCTTGGGCGTCGTCCCTCTCTCTCGCTCTCGCTCCTTCGTCGCTCCCTGGGGCTCGTTCTCTCTCCCTCGCACACTCTCCGCCTCGCGTAATCCTTCGCTTTGCGTTCTCTCTCTCTCTCTCCTCACTCGTCTCACTCACTCTGTTCACTCGGTTCCTATTCTTTATACTTTTTCTCAACCACACTTCCCAGCTCTCACTCTTTTCTTACTCGCGACTATTCACAATCGTCACTTCTCGACTTCTTACTCTCGACTATCCACAATCGTCACTTCTCGACTTCTTACTCTCGACTCTTCCAACCTGCTCTACTACTCGTCAAAATCTAACTAACTACTCTCTTCTCGGTGACCAAAATCTAACTCTTAAACTAATTCTTCTTGCCGGCCGGCTCCGTCGCTCTCCCGGTCACGTGGTCGGGGTCGAGTCCGTCCGACGATCGACGATCGCTCCTTCGGCACAGCCATCTCTCTCGCTCTGCC
Source organism: Netelia fuscicornis (assembly GCA_946811545.1). Taxonomy (NCBI): domain Eukaryota; kingdom Metazoa; phylum Arthropoda; class Insecta; order Hymenoptera; family Ichneumonidae; genus Netelia; species Netelia fuscicornis. Next base: position 14,919,074 of record OX328013.1, on the reverse strand, counting down.
GTCGGCCGTCGTCTCTCTCTCTCGTTAGCCGACGTCGTCGGTCGTCGTCTCTCTGAAATTTATGAAGATTTCGACGACAGTGCCCGTTCGACCGTTCCTAGTTTCCACCACGGGTGCGAGACGGCGCGACGCTGCTGTTTATACTCGACGTGCCTGCGAGGCCTATAATGCCTCGTCACAATATATAATAGCTAATAGAAAAGAATATATATATATATATATATATATATATATATATATATATATATATATATATATATATATATATTCTATTAGCTCCATATATAGAATGCGTATATATATATATATATATATATATATATATATATATATATATATATAATTTGTTATTATAACCGACAGTATATGGCTCTATATATATATATATATATATATATTAGTTATATAGATGTATACGTCTCACGGGGAGGATGTCGATGGTTCCACTCTATCTGCAATTTGTTCTTTTCACGATAACAATTTAATAAATTTTTATTTTTATATATATACATTTTTTATTCGTGTCCTGAAAAGAAAGAATTGCAGATTTTCATGCTCACTCGAAACACATACATTTTGGGCTTTATTGTGTATCATTAGATGAACAAATGCCTGAATTATAAGAATTTACGTTTTTGTGAAAATCGAACCGGCTTCGGAAGGCATGTGTTGCAGTCAACTTCGGAGGAGGCCGGGTAACGCTGTCTAAGCGATTTCTATATTCGTCATAGGCATGTGGTTATGTGGCCTATGAGCCGTCACTTGTCAGCGGTATGCCTCGCCTCTTCGACCAGTTACCGACCTGTCTCGCGAGAACATTTCGTCAACGCTCCGTGCGGAATTTCGTCACACTATTTTCTCGTTGTGCCGATAAAAAATCTCGATGTTTTCTTTCCGAAACTTTAAAAGCCATTTTTGCAGCCAATTTTCCATCAAATTAGATGAAACAAAGCTCAAAATGTGCGTTTTTTAATGCTCGAGGGCATGAGAGTCTTATATTTCGCTAGAATCGGTGCATTTATAAACAACTATCTCATTTCTCCAATGATAAGCTGAATCTGCAAAATTTTTTTCAAAATTTTAAAAAAATACGACTCTCATGCCCTTTGTGCCATAATTCTCTATATGCCCTCCAAATTTTAATGCACTTGCTCGCTCAGTGCCGAAGAAATTAGGGATCGCGTTTTCGAAGCGCCCGTCGTATGTGACACTGACTCTTAACAAAAAGAAAGGAATAATCATCATGCTAGTCGACAGAGCCATTAAACTAGCCCATCCATCCTTTCACCTAAAAAACATAGAACTCATTCAACGCACCATGAATCAAAATTGGTATCCAGAATCGTTCACAAACAAAGTAATAAATCAAAGATTAATTAACTTACCTTACGCGAAAACTGTTCACCACCAACTATTTCGTCTATTTCAACAATGCAATATAACAATGGTCACCAACAACAAACACAACATTTTATCGATAACGGGATCTACGAAAGACAATATAGAAACTCGGGATAAATCAAATGTAGTATATAAAATTCAATGTGAAGACTGCAATGCAATATATATCGGGCAAACAAAAAGGCGCTTAAAAATCAGAATTAACGAACACAGGAATAACGTAAGACAAATAGATGCTCAACATACAGCTCTGGCACAACATAGCATACAAATGAAACACAATTTTAAATTCGATGAAGTCAAAATATTGAACAATGAAGAATGGCTAAAGAAACGACTCATCTTAGAGACGATACAAATAAAATCACACACAAATTCAATAAACTTTAGAACAGACATAGACAAACTCAGTAACATATATGAGTTGATTATTTAACGATGAACATATTGGCATAACCAGAATAAGGGGGGGGGGGGATTTTACTAAATAACAATAAAAACAATATTGACTTTCCACGAACATGGACCATCCACACTGAATTACATAATGTTAAACATAATTATACAATTAAATAAATCATCTTCCCCATTCAAATTCATGTCTATGAAATTCCATCATGACATTAATTGGAACAGGGGTCGACCTACCGAAAATTGACACATGAACCAATATTTGATAAATACGGCACTGACCCAACTGTCGGAAATATCTCTCAGCCGTTTGAAACCTCAGAGTTCGCCAAAAGCGAGATCGGTAATACTTGCTCACGTGAATGCTAACAAATATTGAACATCATTTGTCTTGAAATATGCAAACTCACAATGATCGTCACCTCATTGTATCTTTTGAGGACACCAGAGCATTAATATCATGGATTAATTAAAATAGTCATATGGAAAATGATATAATCTCAAAAATTAATAAGGTTAGTCATGGAACTCGTACTCATAACCTGCAAAAATTTGATCATATTAACAGTTAGCACATGTTCTCAACTAACCCTAAGCAATAATCCTGAGTAGAAACCTAATATAAGCAAAACACTTGTAAAATAATTCTTAAAAGAGAGTATTAACTTTGTACAGAGAATAAAAGTATTTCTGAAGAGGATCCTAATCAGGATCGAACCGTTAAAAAATCACAAAATGTATTAACTTTCTTCACGGGGAAGCATTGACCGTATTGAAGCCGACACGCATCAGCAAATTATATTTTAATATTCACATTATAATTGTTTAATGAATAACATGAAATTAAAATACGTTATATATTAAAAGTATACTTCATACGTGTTTTCCTCGACGGAAATTTTTTTGCATGAATATGACGAAGATAATACTAGTGTACCAATAATTGAAAGTACTGCACCCCTGATCAACCCAATACAAAGTAAACGTCGCCGAAGAAATACATCAGAATCTGAAGAAGCTGCGACATACATGAGAGAAGCTAGCAATAAATTTAATGATGCCTTTCCAAGAACAAAAGCCCAAAATGAAAATTGCGATTTCTATGGCAAAATAATAGCTAATAAATTAAGAAAGCTCTCCGAAGACGAACAAGCCGAAATTATGTATGAGATAGATGGAATATTTTTACGTCGGCAATCTATTCGGTCAAAGGCTTCCTATACCCAAATTTCCTCTCCATCGCCCAGTTCAATCAATTCAAATGATAATTTTAATGGACCACACTCTACAGAAAGGCCATACCCAAAATCTTTTTCTGACATACCATCCATTGAAATAGCAAAAAAAACGGTAAAAAATATAAGTGCAGTTACACGTAGTCCAAATAAAAAACCAAGAATCATTATAACATCAAACAAAATCATTAGACAACCTCTCTCAGTACGATCCTGTGTCAAACTGAATACTTGTCACCCTGCAACTTTGTCACAGAAAAGAGTTTCTCATACAAATACAAGCTCAACATATTCCAAATCACCAGTAATTAACATACCAGACTTTTCGACCAATAATATAAAATCGGCTTATAGTGATTTGAACACAGGTTCTGATGTTACAACCGAATTATTTGATGATGAGTTTGAACAATATCCGCAATCTAAGCCATTAACAAATATGATAGCCGACGCGTTCAATCGTGCATAATAAACATTATTGTTTTGTGAGTACCAAATTGTGAAGACCAAAATCGTTAAATCGTAATGTAAAGAGGATGCGTAAATATAAATTATATCAGGCAGCAAAGGCGACAAGTAATGAAGACGATATGGCTGCGCATACGGACCAATCTGGACACTGATATTGGAAAATGATAATGAAAATATTATTTGTATCTTTGTACATGTTATGTTCTTTATTCAACCGTTAAAGTCTATCTATATAATAGATTAATGTTTCATACTTCCAAGTGCATTTCTACTCTTAAAACATGTTACTTAACTAATTACTTACGTACTTTTAAAAAATAATGCGTCAATAAATGTTATTTACCTTAATTCCGTTCTTTAACCACTTGCGCTGGAAAGACGTGCCACGCACGTCGTAATGCTTTTGTCACAGAATCGCCGACGACGCACGTAGGAGTATTTCACTTAAAAAACCGGTCAAAATTGAAAATACTGATGTTAATCCAACCGCACCCAAAATACATGTTTCTTTACCTACGATAACCGGTTTATCAAAAGGCAGACCCCCAACCCTCAACTCCCGCGCATGTGCCACAACGTCTCAGTCGGAACTCAGTCATCGTACTGTACGCGTGTCTTTGTTCTCGGCGCTCTCGTTTGTGTTTATCAGTTTTCTGTGCTAAAATGGCTTCGTGTAGCAAACAACAGGAGATTAACTATTCGGATATGGATATAGAAGGTTAGTACTATATACTGAAGTATATTTTATTACGTTTCTTCCAAATTTTCTATTTGTATAGCCATCAATAAACAGCAGCACTTTTTTGACTTGTTTTTTAAAGAAATTTGAAATACATTAGTGTTTTTGTTTATGTGTCGCGTCTTGTCGCCTCAAAATTTTTATGTGGGCATCAAATCTAGACTCTAAGGAAGTAGAAACACGAATAAAAAGTCCCCCCAACGTACCCCATATTTTTTTATAGTAGTTCAAACTATATGGGGAAGATTATAATTATATTGACAAAACTAATTTTTTTGCTTTCTTTTGTCATAGATCCTTCGGAAAGAGTGAAAAAAATCACCAGAATGGAGCTTTATACTAATATAAAAGAGTTCAAAGGGAAGAAGATTGAAGAAAAATTTTCGTTGTTAGAAGAAAGACTTGCGCAACTAACTTCATGTCCACCCGCAGAAACAAGTGTTCTTGCCCGTTCTTTGAAATATTTCAAGACCAGTTTCAAAGAAAGATGGTCGGCAGCCCGTAATACTGATAAGAGATTCGTAGAAAACAATATGGAATGGCTTAATGTATCACTGGAACTACCTACTTGGACCCACAAAGCAGGCCGACCAACAAAAGAATTCGGAGAATTGTGTGATCGAAGCAAGCGTCGAAGAACAAAAGATTTACGGGACCGGGTACCTGTTGAGGAATTGACGTACGCTGCAAGCGTGAGTCAAGGTACTTCGGGAAATGTTGATGCGTCTAAGATTATGAAAGAAATAACGTCAACGCCTACCAGAGCTAAAAAGTTCCGAAAAGTAATATCGTCAGCTAAAAAAGTACCAATCGCGAGAAAATACACACCACAAGAAGCATTAGCGTTATTTGTAGAAGGTAATTTTACAAGAGGGCAGTGTGAATTAATACAAGGTGGCCGAAAAGAAATTTATCCTTGCTATTCGCTTTTACAAAAAGTGAAAAAGGAGTGTTATCCCGCCGAAATTAGCATAAAAGTTACTGAAACTAGCTTTGAAGTGGAACTTCAAGCTTTGCTGGACCATACGGCTTTGCGACTACTTCAGTATTTAAAATAAGTGATTGATACATTATCAGAGTTTGAGAAGCAACATCTTACCTTAATATCAAAATGGGGCTGTGATGGATCTAGTCAGACACAGTTTAAGCAGACATTTGCCAACACTGGCGACGATGATGCCAATATATTTTTAAGTTCTCTTGTACCTGTGAGAATGATTGTTTCTATTAATGGAGAGACAAGAAAAATTGTATGGCAAAATCCAGTGCCTTCTTCAGTGAGATTCTGTCGTCCTATCCGGGCTCGGTTCATTCTCGAAACAAAGGATATCACAAAGGAAGAAATCACCTATATTGAAGAACAAGCAAGGAATCTCAAAGAAACAACTGGTATGGAAGATTCCGTTAAAATAAATCACACCCTTTTGCTCTCAATGGTCGATGGAAAGGTGTGCAATGCCCCGACTGATACGGCTTCAACGATGAGATGCTATATATGTGGACAGACATCTAAGGGCTTCAACAAGCTTGAAAGAAGTAATGTTTGTGAAGAGTCTCTGAAATTCGGACTCTCCATTCTGCACACGAGAATTCGTTTCTTCGAGCTATTGTTGCACCTGGCGTATAAAGCGCCCTTACAGAAGTGGCAAGCCCGAACGGCAGAAGACAAAAATGTTTTGAAGGAAACAAAACAGAAGATACAAAAAAGCTTCAAAGAAGAGATGGGCCTTCTTGTTGACATACCCAAAGTCGGTTACGGCAATAGTAACGACGGAAATACGTCAAGAAGATTTTTTGACAATCCTGAATGCTCATCTCGGATTACTGGAATAAATATAGATTTAATAAAAAGGTTCCAAATCATTTTTGAAGTGATATCAAGCCGATATGATATTGATCCTGCGAAATTCGATGACTTTGCCCACACAACTGCCAAACTGTACGTGGAACTGTATGGTTGGCATCCCATGTCACCTACAGTTCACAAGATTCTGATGCATGGCGCACAAGTTATATCAAGTCACATTGTACCTATCGGACAGCTATCAGAGGAGGCTGCTGAAGCCCGGAACAAACATTTCCGTAAATATCGCGTAGACTTTGCAAGAAAATTTTCAAGAGTGGACTGCAACACAGATATTTTAAATAGGTTGTTGCTGACATCTGATCCCTTTATCAGCTGCAACAGAATAAAACGGAAGAAGAAAAGCAAGTCCTTTTCCCAGAAAGCTATTAGTATGCTTCTCACGAAAACACTGAATTGTGACAGTTCCGACGACGAAGATGGTGAGGATCAAATCACCTGTGAACTCGGAGACAGTGATTCTGATTGATTCGGTCCCCTCATGATTATCCTCTTGAAAACAAATCCTGTTTTAAGAGTAAATCTCTCTTAGATTAGTAACTTTTTTTTAAATTGTTTTTCTTTATAAATAAATGCCTAATTATGATGAATTATTGACTTTTATTTCATAAAATAGCAAAATAAAATATAAAATAATTTTGTCCGGTTTTTTATGTCAAATACTCCTATGTGCGACGTGGTCTATACGTCGTCATGGATTTGTTACAGAAACAAAAATGACGTGCCTGGCACAGCAGCAGGAATTGTTGCCAGAGTACAGATCATCAGTGCACTGCATAGCCTACAGTTATAATATGAATATTTAACTCATATTCTAAAATGAAAAGGAAAAGTGACGTTAACGACATTATGTCGACAAATAGAAAAAGAAAACACGATGGTAGTGATAGTCATAGTGATAGTGACTTTGATGAAATAATTTTTCCACTCCGAAACCGACGAAGAATTTTATCTGATGATGAGGAAGAATACATAAATGAAGATTATAAAATCGATTTTATTCCTAAGGAATGGGTATGGAAAGATACCGAAAATGTAACTAAAATTTGGAAATATTCACGAACATCGAAAATAAATATACCTTTTGGACAAAGTGTCACTGTTTTACAAACGATAAATGAAATACTAACGGAAGACTTTTGGCAAATTATCGTAACTGAAACGAATCGTTACGCGTGCCAAATACTTCGAAATGAAACCCACAAATTAAACAAATATGAAGATGATTGGAGAGATACAAATCTTGACGAAATAAAAGCATATTTTGTTTTATGCATTCTGATGTCGCAAGTGAAGAAGAGCAGTGTTCAATCTTATTGGTCGAAAAGAAATATAATCGAAACTCCGATATTTCGAAAAATAATGCCATTTTGGAGATTTTCCCAGTTATCGCGCTTTTTACATTTTAGTAACAACGATATTGAAGACCACAATAATGATCGTTTATGGAAATTGAGAGGCATAATCGATTATTTCAATGAAAAATTGAAGACTATTTAGACTCCAGTCGAAGATCTATCATTAGATGAATCGCTAATGAAATATACAGGCCGTATGGCATATAAACAGTATAATCCATCGAAAAGGGCCCGCTTTGGAGTTAAATTTTATAAACTGTGCGAATCAAAATCTGGATATTGCATTCAATTCAAAATATACACAGGTTAGGATATAAATAAAAATGCAGACACAAGTGCATCGGAAAGTGTTACAATGTTTATGTGCACAATAATATCTGGCTATGGTCACACTCTGCTTCTCGACAATTGGTATTCATCACCAAGTCTGTTTGCAAAGTTACAGTCTATAAAAACGAATGCCATAGGAACAGTGAGGTGTAACAGAAAACATATGCCTAAAGAACTAGCAGCGAAAAAATTGAAACGATCTGATGTGATCTCAAGATCATGTAATGGTATCTTAGTTGCCAGATGGAAAGACAAAAAAGACATATACGTAATGTCCACAAAACATTCGAAAGTGGAGATGAAAGAAGTAGAAAAGAAGAAGTGGAAAAATAACAACGACCCTGTAACAAAACCCAACATTGTTTTGGAGTACAATCATGGCATGGGTGGGGTGGATGTACAAGATAGTTATTTATTTTCTTTTGCTCTTATGAGAAAATATATAAAAAGCTATAAAAAAATATTTTTTTACTTAGCGGATATGGCGCTTTTTAATTCGTATGTTCTATTCTGTAAGAAAATGAATATAGCAAAAAGCAAGAAATTTTTCTTCCCCAAATTTCGATTAGATGTAGCAGAGCAATTATTACATGCTGTGTGTATTCCTAATTATAAAAACCGCGGAACGATGTTTGTTGGAAGCACACTCAATCGTTTAGAGGCAAAGCAATACGGACATTTCCCGAGAAATATTCCACCCACAAATGCCAAAAAGAATCCACAGCGAAGGTGTAGAGACTGGGTTCGTATTAGTATTATCATGTATATTCCAGTAGACGATAAAAAAAAAGATTCGTTGTTATCGAGCAGAACAGAAAATATTGAAAAATGATTAATGTATCGTCCAGTATGGTTTGCGTACGATCTCATGGACTCTTTTCTTGGCGAGAATCAGCCATGCAAGAAAACGATAAACACAATACTGTGTCGAATTTCCGAACACCTTCCGCCATTACTTTTTCTGAGCACAATAAAAATGGTTTTCGGAACACTCTAAATTTTGAAGCCAATATCCCAAACGTATTCTCGACAACTACGCGGGCACCGGATAATTTTTGATTAAATATTCTTTTTGGGGAATGTATTTGAAGATTTCCAGGATAAGGTTTCATAAGACAGTTCGAAAGTGCAAATGCACTGTCGCCCAAAAAAAAATATGGCAGCTCTACCCTTGAGCCTGGCAATGATTGCGAGGTGGGTAAATTTAAAGAATTTGTACAAATTTGTTCCCATAAAAAACTATTCCGAAATACTCCGCCATCACTGATTCTCCCTTGACTACCCAGGTCTGCAAAAATAAAATTATAATTGCTGTCCACTATCGGCAAAAGAACAATACTAAAATTTTTCTTACAATTGAAATATTTGGAACCGGCGTGACATGGATTTTGAATTATAATATATTTCCCGTCGATTGTCCCGATGGCATGGGGAAACTTCTGGTTAAAACCTCTTTCAATTTTTAACCATTCCTGTGCATATGATGGAATCTGAAATTAAAAAATATTTTATTAAAATATGTTATAATATTAAAAATATTATAAGTATTAAAAGAATTTATAATTTCGAAGAATATCCGAAAATTAAAAAAAATGACTAATCTGATAGCCGAGGCACTCGATCGTGCCTAATAAACATTATTGTTTCGTAAGTTAAGACCAAAAATGTTATATAGTAATTGTACCCTTATTGTAAGGAATATACCGAATACACAAAGAAATAAACGAAATGTAGATGGCACTCGCAAGCCCACGCGAGCAGCAACAGGCAGCAGTTGAATCGTAACTAGCGAACGAAGAGGATGGCTTTGTCCGTCTCGGCGCATGTACAACAATAATAGTATAAACCCAGTAATAATTAGTGGCAGTGTGTTGTCTAATTATTTACCTACCATCCTGAACCTGACGTTCCTTCTAGTGGAAATCATCTTTAGTACTTACATTAATCAGAAGTGGGATAAAGGATCAAGTGAAAGTGAAGAGAAATGTGTCGAGAAATTGCGTCATCCTCGGCGTTGACGATAACCACATTACGTCGTTGGTAGTATCGAATGCGCGAAGTTCAGATTCCGAGCGTATGAAGAAGATAGTGTACACGACGATAAAGAGATCGAAAATTCAGCGTAGTTGTCGATAGCCAAAATAAGTTATTGGTTGTATCGAACACGTGTGAAGTGGATCGAAGAAGTGCGTCGAATTGTGTACACGCCTGCCGAATACGATTGCATCATTCGTAACGTTTATGTCGATAACCATATTAAGTGTTTGGTTGTATCGAGTATACGTGTGAGAAAGAAGTGCAAGTAGTTGAAAAACTGAAGTCGAACCGTGCAATAGACAGACGAACACATTTCAAAACAACGTAGAGGTCGCAGCAAACGATCGCTGGTCCGTGAAAGTAGTGTGTGTGTACGTACGAAGACGAAGCGTCTAGTTGTGCGTGTACGGACGAAAACAAAGCGCTTAGGTGTGTGTAAGTGTAACGCGCCTCTTCACAACGGTTTTCTAACAGTGGATCCAATACAGTTTAAGGGTGTGGAACTCAAGTTCGAATTAGAGAAACGTGGTTTATCCACAGCAGGGCCTAAAGCTGCTATGGTGGTTAGACTGAACGAAGCCGATCCGTCAGGAGGATGGGTACAAGAAATTGACAAACGAAGAAAAGAAACCTGTGCTGTTGGGCATTTTTCAGACGACGACAGAGATCCCGAGGAGGACCGTGATCGAAATCGTGAGAGAGACGAGCATCGAGTTCAGGCGACAGGAGACGCTCGACAATCGACGTCGAACGATTTAGCGCAGCGTGCAGAAACAATGGATTTCGAATTTATGCGTCGAGAAAATGAACTCTTGAGGAGGGAGGTACAACTCGCAAGGCGCGAAGCGGATTTTTTGCGCCGACGATCAGCCACGCCACCTGAAGGGACTCGCAGAGGCGAGAGTATCAACGCCATGTTGGAGTTGATATCGTCTTTCGATGGAAGCGCTGGCACGTTTGCGAAATGGGAAAAACAAGTCCGATTATTGTGTGCAACGTACGAGCTCGATGACGATCGTGCAAAAATACTCATCAGTAATAAGTTGAAAGGAAAAGCCAAAACTTGGTTTCAATCGGAAGATACGATCTCCATGACCGTTGACCAAATACTCAGTGGTTTCAAAAAAATGTACGACCATCGGCCCATGCGTGTTGCTTTGCGTCGAAAATTCGAAGCTCGAGAATGGAAACCAACGGAAAGTTTCGCCGATTACTACCATGACAAAGTCATTCTCGTAAAGGAAGTGCCAATCGACGATGGAGAAATGGTCGATTATCTTATTGATGGAATTCCGAGTAGCCATCTCCAAGATTTAGCGAAAATGAAAGAGTTCGCCGATAAAGAAGACATGCTAAGAGTGTTCGAAAAAGTGTCTTTGCGGCCGAACGCAAAAAACCACGCTCAACGAGATCCGCGACTAAGCAAAGCGGAAACGAAATCAGAAAATGCGCAGAGGAATGCTGGAAAATTTGACGGCAAATCGAGTAAACCCGAAGATGAGAAACGCAAGACGCCTCGGTGTTACAATTGCAACAAGCTAGGACATTTGGCGACCAGTTGTGAGCAGCCAAAACGACAGAAAGGAGCCTGTTTTACGTGCGCCGAGATGGGTCACATCTCAAAAGATTGTCCAACGAAGAAAAAAACAGCGACGCAGGAGACAGCGGTCGTAGACGACGACACTGATGACGAGATCGCGATCATTGGATCTGAAGGGAAGGAAGAAGAGACGATCTTCCGTGACATTGAGTATCAGATAAGCCGTTATGATATCGATCTCAAATTTGTTGCAAATACGTTACTAGATACGGGCGCCGCGGTTAGCTTTGCGAAAGAATGCGTGATACCGAAAGCAGCAATAGAGCCATTAAAATCAGACAAAAATTATTACGGTGTAAATCGTTCGCGCTTGTGTATAGTCGGACAAGCCGAATTAGATATTAAAATTGACGAACAGCTTGAGAAAAACGTGGTCGTATTGGTCGTTCCAGATACGACAATGACAAATCCCGTGGTACTTGGTCGTGAAGTATTAAAATTGTTCGGATTGGGTTTAAGAAGTACGGTCGATTCCGCGATTCATGAGATAATGAATATTTCTATTGATGATAGTCGCGATACAGTTTCAGAAACGATAAACGTCAATCCGGAAATATCGCGCGAAATGACATCGCAACTGAAAATGTGTTTCGTTTCTGAGTACGTCGCTCCCGCGAGACCCGACAATCCGAAGTTAGATATGGAGTTAAAATTGAATATGAAAAATCCGCAGCCGTTTCATTTCAATCCGCGCCGTGTATCGTACACTGAAAGGCAAAATCTAAGAAAGATATTAGATGAACTGCTCGAGAAAAAAATAATTCAGCCAAGTAAATCCGAATTTGTCTCACCCATTATACTTGTGAAGAAAAAGAATGGTGAGCATCGACTATGTGTTGATTATCGCGTATTAAATAAAGCGCTCTGCAGGGATAATTATCCGTTACCGATAATAGAAGATCAAATCAATATGCTCAGAGATAAAAAATATTATAGCGTGCTTGATCTAAAAGATGGATTTTTCCATATACGAATGGCGGAGGATTCGATAAAATATACAGCTTTTACTAACATACTGTACATGGAGTATTCGAATATTTGAAGATGCCTTTCGGGCTAAAGGTAGGGCCATCGCGTTTTCAAAGGTTTGTTAATGAAGCACTGGATGAGTTAATCCGATCGGGAGATATTGTAGTGTATATGGACGACGTATTGGTCGCAACCACTACTCTAGAGCACCATTATGTGGTACTTAAACGACTTTTCAAGGCCTTAGTCGAAAATTTGCTAGAACTACGTGTAGACAAATGCAAATTTTTATATACAGAAATCGAATTTCTGGGATATAAAATATCCGAAAACGGGGTCAAACCAAATTCTCAGGGAATAGAAGCGATTAAAAATTACCCGATTCCGCAAAATGTCAAAAACGTCCAGTGTTTTCTCGGAATGACCGCGTATTTTAGAAAATTTATTGAGGGATTTTCCATAATTGCTAAACCGCTTTACGATCTGGTTCGAAAGGATGTTACATTCGAGTTTGGAGAGTCTCAGCTGAAAGCATTTCAAGCGTTAAAACAAAATTTAATTGAAGCTCCGGTATTAAGCATATACAGTCCGATTGACGAGACAGAACTCCATACGGATGCCAGTTCATACGGGTTTGGCGCTGCGCTGATGCAAAAGAAAAAGGATCATAAGTTTCATCCGATTTTCTTCTTCTCTAAAAGGACAACCGATGCAGAAAGTCGTTATCATAGTTTTGAGTTAGAGACTCTCGCGATCATATACGCGCTGCGACGTTTTCGTATTTATTTACACGGTATAAAGTTTAAAATTGTGACGGATTGTGCTTCGCTCAAAATGGCTCTAAATAAACGAGAAATAAATCCGCGTATTGAGCGATGGGCAATCGAGTTAATGAATTACGATTATGAAACGGAACACAGAATAGGCTCGAAAATGCAGCATGTAGATGCGTTAAGCCGTGCTACGAACGTGCTCGTGATAGAAGACAACCCTTTCGAACTGAATCTCGCGCTTAGTCAAGGTCGTGAAGTAAAGATCCGAGAGTTACGCAAAAAACTCGAGGAAAACGAAGATAAAAATTACGAGATGCGCAACGGATTATTGTATAGGAAAAAGAGCGGTGAGTTATTGTTCTACGTACCCGAAAATATGGAAAGCCATGTGCTGCGCAAATATCATGACGAACTAGGTCATAGAGGCGTGGAAAAAACGTGTGACGCGATTGAAAAGAACTATTGGTTCCCACAAATACGAGCAAAGGTAAAAGATTTCATAAGTAACTGTTTAAAGTGCATTACATTTTCGCCGAGCACGGGCCGATCGGAAGGTTTTCTGCACAGTATTCCTAAAGGGAACTTACCGTTTCAAACTTATCACATCGATCATGTAGGACCGATCGACAAGAAGCGTCTAATAAAACAACATATTTTAGTAGTAGTCGACGCGTTCACTAAGTTCACGAAATTGTATGCGACAAAATCTACTGCGTCAAAGGAAACGATCGAATGTTTGACAACTCATTTTGCGAATTACAGTCGACCTCACACGATAATATCTGATCGAGGGACTAGCTTTACGTCCGGCGAATTTCAAGAATTTCTATTGGAAAATAATGTACGTCATATAAAAATCGCCACTGGTTCGCCGAAAGCCAATGGGCAAGTGGAGCGAGTGAACCGCGCCTTGATACCGATGCTCGCCAAACTGGTTGATAACCCTACGCATCGTTATTGGTATAAGGTACTCACCGACGTAGAGTTCGCTATAAACAATACGACTCACAAGTCGACGGGAGATACACCGAGTAGGCTAATGTTTGGCGTAAACCAAAGAGGTGCGAGTATAGATGGCATCAAATAATATATGGAGGAGAATATCCGTCCTGATGACCGTGACCTCGAAATATTGCGGAAAAAGGCCGAAGGGAATATTGGCAAAACTCAAGATTATAATCAACGCCAATATGACGCTCATAAGAAAACCGCCCTTCAATACAAAGAAGGCGATTTCGTTAGTATTAAGAATTTTGATAGTACTCCAGGGATATCAAAGAAACTGATACCCAAATTTAAGGGACCCTACGAGATTGTAAAAGCTCTCAGAAATGATCGATATATTGTCCGAGATCCCGAAAACTGCGAATCGTCGCGACGGCCGTACGAAGGCACTTGGGAAGCGGCTAACATGCGTCCGTGGCGCGATTCAAACATGAAATAGTACTTTAAGGATGTACTCTACTTTAATAAGTTTAAAACCTTGAAATTTATTGTTAAAAAAAAAAAAAAATGTACTTTTTGTAAACTATGTCCGGGTCGGACAGGAAGTCAGGAAAGGCCGAAACTGTAAGGAATATACCGAATACACAAAGAAATAAACGAAATGTAGATGGCACTCGCGAGCCCACGCGAGCAGCAGCAGGCAGCAGTTGAATCGTAACTAGCGAACGAAGAGGATGGCTTTGTCCGTCTCGGCGCATGTACAACAATAATAGTATAAACCCAATAATAATTAGTGGCAGTGTGTTGTCTAATTATTTACCTACCATCCTGAACCTGACGTTCCTTCTAGTGGAAATCATCTTTAGTACTTACATTATGTGCACACCCGAGTGCGTACATAAGGCTTCAATTACGATTGTGAAAAGATGATTTGTATCTTCGTATATGTTATTTAAATTTATACATTTATGTATTATAGTCCCAAGTGCATTTCTATGCTTAAAACACATTACTTAATTAATTACTTATGTACTTTTTAACGACATAATTTGTCAATTAATGTTATTTACCTTAATTTCGTCCTTTAATGCTTGATTGAGAGCCACACGCACTTCCGGGATTATCGTTGAAATCACTTGAGGGGAAATATTGAATAAAAAATGAAGACTTTCAAAACTATCTCCTGAAGCCAATAATCTGAGTGTTACTGCGAGTCGTATTGGGATCTGACATGGGGGCGGAGCCAATAGATATAGCTAATAAATATGGCGACGAAGTGCTTAACATTTATATAGTATCTATAGGGAAATGACTTGTTTTTAATTAAAATGTTATTGACGATTAGCGAAATTTGTAACTGGGGAGGCGCAAATCCTTCAGAAAGAAAGTTTATAGAAGGAAAGAGACTGTTGAAGGCTGAACACGTAATTAAATGTGGCAAAAATGCAGAAATAGATGGCACGATTTCCTTGACAGCGCTATGTTTACAAACAACCAATATAAGACTCGTTCCTCATGAAATTAAAGGAAAATTTAATTCGAAAGGTATTGTATCTTGTACCTGCACTTGCAAAGCAGGATTAGGAGAAAAATGCAAACATATAATTGCTGTTTTGTTGTACTGCCATCAGTAAGTACCCCTAACCTAATTTAAAATGAAGTATAATTTATTATATTATTGTAGCTAATTCCATATTGATTGTACGCTTATTAGAAATAATGATACAATAGAAGAGTTATCTTGTACGGATAAGGAATGCGAGTGGAAAAGAAAGCACAAGCAAATTTTGCAAAATTATGATCCAGCGCCTCTTTCCCAGCATGAATGTTTCTGTTCTTCACAACCTCCAAAAAAAATAAAAATTGTTTAAAGTGCTTTAAAATTGATACACGAGAAAGATCAAAAAAGAGAAGAGCATAAAGAAGAAATAAACAAATCATTTATAAAACCTGATAGCACCTGTCAGCTAGAAGCTGAGAGTAAAAAAAAGGTCGTGGCACTTTCTCTGGTAGAAGAAACTGCAATTAGAAATATGATATACAACGATATACCTGCTTCTGATTTAATTAAGCACGTGTGAGTCGAAAACAAATTTAAAAAATTCAACTCAAAATGTCTTTTTAACTGAATATGATTTTAATTTATAAATGTCATAATTTGTGTGTTTAAAGGTCAGGACGACACACACTAGTTAGCACAGGGAAAAATAATGATGCAAAAAGTTGAGACAGGAAAATATCGTCCTCGACTCGTTCGTTCGAGTAAACTATATCGACGATATTCAAATGCCGTAAGTTACGACAATTAAAGCAAGTACGTCGCATTTGAGTAAACATCTTTTGTCAAATACGATGAGAGAAGTCGCCTCACTCGGGTCCTTGCCCCACTCTCATAATTTCGATATGAGTTATTCGCCGAAATCTTTGCCATCAGTCTACGCCCGACGCTTGACCTAACGAAAAGTATCTTGATCTGCAAAACTCGATATCTTGTAATCCGTACAGAAATTGTTATTAAATTAAAATTAAAATTGTTATATTTGGCGTGTGTGTGAGAGGGCGTTGAATGGGGAATTTTGTCAAAAGCGGATCCGGCTACCCCAAGGCCTGCATTTCGTCGAATTATCTTTAAAAGGAAAGCTGTTATAAAAGAACCACTTGAAGGACGAAATAAAAGAGATCGTTTATTAATTATCAACACAAACGTAAGTCTATTGTTATACTTTTATTCTACGGCACATGATCCTTGATATTTCTTTGACTCACCTAAATCTTGGTCCCACCGACTGGACCCATTTCTCTTGCTCTCGCTAGCCGACAAGTTTGTTATGTATACTAGCTGGCGCCCAATAAAGTAGTGGTATTTGAAAATTGTATAAAAGAGCCCTGCCAGCCGATGGACCACGGCCGCGGCAGGTGTGATGTAAAAGGAACGAAACGTACACCGGTCTCAAAGTATTGACAAAAAAATGATTCAAATTATTTTTAAATTTCAAAACAGTCAATTGATGAATGAAATAGAAAAACTACCAGTGTGCACATTACAAGAATGTTGTATTAATACGATGACTAAACTCGGTGAAAATGCTGAAGAGATTTGCATGACACCTAAGGACTGGTACGCTTCCTGGGTGCAGGAAAGAAGTTATAGAATAACAGGTTCTACTTGCTATCAATTATTTACGTACACAAAAAACAAACATGCAGATTGGAACAAAAAGTGTGATTACATTTTATAGCCAAAAAAATTTTAAACCCAGTTTACTGAATACGGAAAAAATACTGAAGCAGAAGCACGTAGAGTCTTTGCCAAAACTGTAAATGCTGAAGTAGTTGAAACTGGACTGGTTGTCTCAAGGCTCAATCCATGGTTGGCATATTCACCAGATGGGATTGTCTCGTATTTAAAAATGACAAGCCCGTGGCTTTATTAGAAATAAAGTGCCCATTTTTTGGAAAAACTGCAACATTGGAAGTACTGTAAATAGTCAGATAAATAAGTGTTCGCACAGAAAACAAGAAAATATAGTATTAAAAGATAAACATCAGTACTATGGACAAGTACAGTTAGGCATGGCGGTGTTAAATTTGCAATTTACATATTTCGTTATTTATTCCAGTTTTGATAAACAATGTTTTACTGTGAAGGTTGAAAGGAACGATGATTTCATTTTGTTAATGTTGCACGAATTAAAAAAAGTTGATTCCAGTGTAATGTTACATAAAGTTAGCGCAATGAAGACAGAATGTGATAAAGGTAGTCAGTAACTACTGATCGATAACTAAAACACAAAAGAGTCAAAACACTCAGGAATGTTTCTACGTATCTCATCTCTTGATGGCCATGGTATCGCTGCTTTTAAAGAAAAACTTAACATCTTCACTGCGTCAGAAAATATGCGTTGGCAATGTTTTGCTGAGTAACACTTAAATATTAATGCAAGGAAGCTATAAGATAAATTTTGCTGTAATTTAACAAACGTCATTATTACTCTTTCTTTTAAAGTCATTTTCATGTTTCTTTCATTACCGCTATTGACATAAACGGCCATTTTCAAAATTGTATTAAGTACTTAAAAAGATTTTATACCCGTTGCAGTACTCAATTCGCTGTCAGTTGTTATACCATCACAAAATTTTGGTTTTTTAATATCTGTCACATTTACTTGCACTTCAACATTTTTAAATGAAGGAGCAGAAATACTCTTTTTAATCAATGACTCTACTTCCACTTCTTTATTATATTCTGTGTTCTGATATTCATTATTCATTTGATGATCTTCGTGCATGTCTATATTGACTTCTACAGAATTTATTTCAGAAAGTGGATTATCTACGATTGTTTCTTTTATTGTTAATGTTGATATTGATGATGATGATGATGATGATGATGATGATGATGATGATGATGCGGCTGCTGCTGCAGCTGTTGTTGTTGCTGCGCTTCTCTTTAATCTTCGTTCCAATCTTGATTGATTTGCTTCCATCTTTTTCTTCGTTGTCCCTGGCAAGTTGCAGGAAGGAACCGCTGTCTTTTTTAAACGTCTTTTTTTCTATTCAATATCTGTGTAACATATAATTTACATTATTAATTATACGATATTATTACAGATTGTAGGTTAGTTTTTATTAAATATTATATAGCTTACCTGGCAATATATAATCAGATTTCTTAAAATGTAGTGAGCACACTTTAGTATTCGACGAAATGTTATGTATTTTTAAAGCCATTTTCCATGCTTTTAATTTATAAACTTGCTCCAATTTACCGAATGAATTTATTGTGTTGACGATGCGTTCTTTCGGTTTCGGGAATATGTGAAAACGAAGTTCTAAATCTTCACTTGCTTTACTGTTACAGTCCCTTACTGAACAATAATCAAAATTTGTTTTTTTATTACGCGCGGAAAACGTTGCAGCCTCCATAATGCACTTATTTTACAATAATTTGTATAAATGCTATACAAAAACGTGCTAAATACACATATCAAGCATTGAGTAGTTCCACTTTTCGGCAACAGGCGGCGCCACCGAAAATGTCAGATCCCAATACGGGCTGGTATAGATTCCCGCAGTTGGGTATTTTTTTTACTGATAACTGGTGCAATTTTATTGAGCAAATATTCAAAATCAGCGGTGGACATTCTTGTAAACTTCTTAAATCCGCCGCTCTGCTCAGGTACAAGTTCTGATATTTGGTTTTCCATAGTTAATCTGCAAGAAGTACAGTTTACGCCCGTTTTCTCCAACGCAGTCTAACTTTGATCGGAGTTTAAACTTAGTTTATCTTTTTTTTCGATTTCTCCAACCACCAAAACGCGGTGATCGCCGAATTATCGCTGTTCAACTTGAACGCTGCATGCCGACCGTTCAACGCATTAAACTTCGTTCAAAGTACAATTGCGTTGTATCGATATGTGTAGAAGTGGTGGGAGTTGCAAGGCTTGTGTCAAGTGATATAACCAAAGTTTCGGCAGTTTGGAGGATTCGGAGGAATCATCATGGCTTATTATTACAATATTCTAAACTCTTCTGATGAGGAAAACTTAATTAATTTGAATAATAGGTGACAAAAAGTATATAAACCCCAGCGGAATTACTTTGAGGAACTGGACGACGTTGAATTTGAAATGCGATTCCGATTGCGGAAACAAACGGTTGTCTCACTGCTCAACGAAATACGACAATTTTTACAATTTCCATCAAACAGGTAGTAATTATAGTAATCTGATCATAAGTGATAAAAAGAGAGGCAGTGGCATAAGGGGTAACATTCCCAACTCCCAACTCAGGGGTCCCAGGTTCGAATCCCGCCGGCACCAATGGATTTTTTCTATGTGCTTTTTCTGTGATCTTGGTGGTTCGGAACCCACCTAAAACTGTAGGGCCACCGGAGTGGTTAACGGTGAAATGCGAGGCAAGGTGTGATAGGAGAGATACGTAAAAAGGCGGGGGAAGCCGTACCGAGGAATCTGAGTAAAAAACCACTCCGGTCTAAGAGAGGAGCATGTAAAAGCCCGCAAGGGCATACAATCGGAATACAGAAAAGAGTATATTCGCGTTTCTTTCCGTTTCTGTAATCATTCTTGCAAAAATCATAAGTGATAAAAGAATAATCAAACCCAAACGATAATGAATTAAGATTTGTTCGTAGAAACTATCCGGTATCACCAATGAATCAGCTGCTGTTTACTTTGAGATTATTTGCAACAGGATCTTTCTATGTATCAGTGGGAGATTTTATGGGTGTCAGCACAACCACTGCATACCGCATTACATCGCGTGTAACGAATGCAATTGCAAGTTTACGACCACGTCATATCAAATTCCCTTCGATGATCCCAGAAATTCGTCAGCAATAGGCACTTTTTTACATGATTGCTGGCTTTCCAAAAATCATTGGCTGCATAGATTGTACACACATTCGGATACAATCATTCGGTAAGCATTGCATTTTTTTCCTACGCCGAGGTGTATATTGGATGTATTACTCTTGTCTCAAATAATACCCCTTCCACATACCGTGAAGTAAATTTCAATAATAAAACATTTTGTTCCGAACATTTAGGATCTGTTCTGCTTTTCCTTGATTGAAGTATCCCAAAACTAGTGTATAAGATTCTCTTGAATCGAAAGATTCAGAAACTTATTCATACACTGATAATAGGAAAGGATATTTTGCAATGAACATTCAAGCTGTTACTGATGCAAACTTGGTAATTACGAATATTGTTGCTCGGTGGCAAGGACCAGCACATGACAGTACAATATTAAACAACAGCCGACTCTGTGCATATTTAGAAGCAGGTCATTATGGAGATGCTGTTACGTCCCAGCATGTGTGACGCATATCTCCGGTCGATAAATTAGACTACTACCTTACCTACCTCTAAACCAATGCAGCCTGCCGGTAAAATTTAAACAGTATGTACATTTATTTTTCTTTCTCTTATTATTATTTTACTATTTCATTTATAAACTATACCATTTATTCGTAGAAACTAAAAAGATTAGGGGAAAGATCCCAGCTAAGATTACCAGAACACCAAGCTCTTATCGCATACATATACCAGGGAACTTAAAACCATAACCAAAACACCCCACCCATTCATAAACACCCTCTCTGGCAAACATCCTTTTTTATGTCTTTTCCACGAACCTCTTGCGCGATTTCGTAGCTCGAAAACCTAGTTGATAACGATATTATTTACTCCTAGTTTCAAAAGCGGACCATATACGAATTCATAATTATCAGGCACGAAAAACTTTTCCCTGTTCTCCTTATTCATGTCACACTTTTACGAGCGCCTCGTTCGATATAACCGCTCATAAAATCAGACGAAAACCAAACTCTGTATTTCTCAGAACGATAATCAGAGAACACAATTTTGTTTCCTACGATCGTCGTCCAAAAAGCGACGCTCTCAAGACACCCCCATATCTCTGAAACAACCCCTCTGATAGGAAAACTTAAAATCTCGTTAAAGAATCCGACCAATCAGATTTATATAATTTTGTATCTCGGCCCGAACCGAGACGAAATCGTCAACCTACTTCGACAAGAAAATCAGAATCGACTCAACCTCGAAATCGAAAGCATCTTAAGCTAACAAATCTCCGACATTTGTAAAATCGTTGAGTTGGTACATTGAGCGCAAGTAAGTCCCATCTAATTCAAATATCGCGCGCACATCGCATTATCGACGGAGCTTCAAACTCTCTCCACCTTGGGACGTAACAATGCCATTTTGCTTGGCGACATTGGTTACCCACTAAAATCATACTTGTTAACCCCGGTTCAATATTTTCAAAATGCGGCAGAAGAACGATACAATTGTTAAAGTAATAAAGAAAACCGTAAGACTGAATAAGTTTATTCTAATAATGTTAATATATATATATATATATATATTATAACGGTCCAAATGATGACCGGCCATGTGACCTGTAAAAAAAAGAAACACCGGTAAGTTAAATAAACAACCGTCAGATGGCGGACAACAAAAACAAATCTCGCAAACAAAGTAATGTTTGCGAGAACATAAATTGCCAACAAATAAATGAGAACGGTACCTCTGAAATCGGTTCTGATAAGAGCGAACCACTCGAAGCAAGCAATAACCCCGGCGGAGCAGCACAATACCTTGGTATTGTGACAGCGGAGTCAGCGGGTGAGCAATCTTCAGAGCAAGCTCAAATCAGATTAACTTACCGGGGTCGAGGCAGTCTGAGGAGGCACAGCAAGGATCAGGGGAGGCGCAGCAACAATCAGGAGGCGCAGTCTCAGCCAAGTCGTATACGCGCATCCCAATGCAGTCGCCGAGCACCTAAAAAAAAAAACAACACAACCAATAAAAAAGAAAACTCGGGACGCGCTGTAGAACGCAACTTACCGGTGACGAGAGGACGTTCATCTGTAATACGATACCAAGAGAAAATCACCACCGAAACGAGCACGCCCTCTAACACCTGAAAATATAAAACACTGTATAAAACAATTGCAGAAATCGAACGCGCGCACCGGAAACATACTTACCGATTTCAGTTACCCCGAAAGAACGACAAACAACACTTGGGGACACGATAAAACAGCCAAAAACCGATACAAAAATAATAATACACTTGCGCGCACATGTCACGGCCGCGGCCATATTGATTTCTGATACGCCATCGATTAACGTATCAGCATTGACCGGGAACTCGCAGAGATCACAGCGCCGATGTGCATACCGCGGCTAATTAAGTGAACCGTGGGTACTTAGCGAGAGTACACGCTACGGCTCACGCGACATATTTCGTGTATCGATAAGAAGTAATAAAATCTAACTTACCAACACCTTCCTTCGTCTCGACTACTTGACTTTTTCTCGCGTCCCCACACGAACTACGTGACATTTGGCGCCCGAACAGGGACGCGAGTAAAATTAAGAGACGACGAAGTAATCCAAAAGAATGGACGAAAATCGAAATATGCGCGGAACTAGCCCGGAAATGGGAGAGGGTGATCCAACAGCGGACAACGAGATCGAGGAAGACGTTACAAATTTCACAGAGGAAATGCACCTCGAGTTAGAGGAATCAATTAAACTCCTGACGCGAAAACTCAAAGAACTGACGAACAACCAGAACCACGAGCGAATCCTAAGAGCAGAGAGTATCAAGGATCAGGACGAGAAATGCGTCCTTCGCTGCAGACAGACGCAGGAATTCGCCCGTCTGGAATTCCAGGAAGAGTTAGATCACGTCGTAACACAGACAGACAGAAAAATAACGATCGCGCAAGACACAGTAGCGGCAAATCTCGAAGCGATGGACAGAGAAAGAAAAGCCGACTTCGACGCCGTCGAAAAGAAATTACAGCGAACAATGACGAGCATGTCGCAGGTAAATGAAAATCTGAAGAAGACCGCTACGGTGGTCCAAGAAAATCGAGACCGAATAGATGCGTATGAAGAAGAATTACGAACGCGATTATCACAAAGATGTATGTGGCCAAACAACAGCCACCATCGTTCAGCGGAGATGGCCAAGGACGCCCGATGAGATATTTACCAGAACTTGAGCAGTTCTGGAAAATTACAGGAAATATGGACCTGCACTATCTCATAGGGCAGTCGCTCAAAGGCGCCGCAAAAGACTGGTGGAGGGTCGTGGAAGACGACGTGCACTGTATAGAAGACTTTTCACGAAAATTCCAGGCAAGATACTGGAGCCGACAGATACAGGACAAAGTGAGCAGGAACCTGGAGTTTGGCGCGTACGCTTTAGACGAACAGAAAGTGACGAGAGCAGAATACGCAACACGGATCTTCGGCAACGCTAAAGATCTGAGCAAACAATTAAGTAATAGCGAGATTGTCCGATACCTAAGTAATCACTTCAACGAAACAGTCCGATCAGCAGTACAAATAAAAACCGTGCAAACGATCGACGAACTCCTGGAACTCCTCGAGAGTATGGATGTCGCGGGACCGTTAAACGCGAGCAGAAGACCACAGAGGTCTCAAACGCCAACACACCGATGGGGTACAAACCCATGGGCCCGGAACAACCAAACACCATACGCTGGGGGACAGCCGCAGGAGCCATACCACCGAACGTGGGGAGCACTTATGGGCATCATATATCCCTCTCTGAAAGAGTGAGGTTCTAGCCACCTTTGATACTACCTATTGCTATCCAACCAAATTACCAACAAATATTCATGGCATTCTACACATTTGTTGACGCATATATGCCTATGTCTCGATGACGAGAGTCGTCCGTCACCGAGATCGCACTTTTTTGCCTGACGTTAACCATGCCTGATCGACAATGTTCTTGAAACATCGTTCGACGAATAAAAATATTCGAGTCGAAACTCGACCGAGAATTTCCTATTCTCGATCGCGAATTCCAAATTCGCGTCATTTTGTAGATTAGTTTATGCATGTATGCCTGCCTCTAGCTGACGAGAGTCGTCCGTCGCCGAGATCGCACTTTCTCGCCTGACGTTGACCATGCTTCATCAACGATGTCTTGCATCGTTCGACGAATAAAAATATTCGAGTCGAAACTCGACCGAGAATTTCCTATTCTCGATCGCGAATTCCAAATTCGCGTCATTTTGTAGATTAGTTTATGCATGTATGCCTGCCTCTCGCTGACGAGAGTCGTCCGTCGCCGAGATCGCACTTTCTCGCCTGACGTTGACCATGCTTCATCAACGATGTCTTGCATCGTTCGACGAATAAAAATATTCGAGTCGAAACTCGACCGAGAATTTCCTATTCTCGATCGCGAGTTTGAGACTCGAAGCATTCTTTATATTTTTTGACGCATATGGGCATTCGGCTGAAGACTGCCGTTTGACGAGTGCAATGAGCCGAATCTTAGTTTCTAAGAATTGTGGAGAAAATAATTGGCTTACAAGAAATAAATTGCTGTACTATATAAATGGTTTTACAAATGTCTTCATGTAAAAGACACTCACACGCACATACATACATATATATGTTTATATATTTCCGCAAAGTAATACAATGCGGCGGTTCCCGTGATGGGTACCAAAGGAGGTGGTTTTAGTGGATGGGAGCTCCACACTCCTGCTAGACAAATCTAGCAGGGTTGGCAGGAAGTGCTTTCCACCTCCGAAAAAAAAAAAAAAAAAAAAAAAAAAAAACATTATGAGTCGTTACACGTAAAATCGACTACTTTTGAATCCGATCCCTGCGTCTGAAATTTGTATATGCTATATACCGTACAAAAATGCGTTTGTGAATTTTTCACATTTTTTACTCAACCGCAACAAAAGATATGAATTTATTGTAAAAATTTACATTTATTTTTTGGAACGCTCATAAATTTTTCCAACAATTGCTGAACAGCACGCACTTTTTAGAAAAATATTTACATTCATACTCTATGAAATGTTTCAATTTTTCAGAGAAAACCATAAATTCTTCCAAGACCGCTATTTTTGACTTTTTAAAAATAAAAATATAAACTTTCATTTATTCTCAATTTCATGCCGTACTAATACTAGGCAGATTGCTGTTTTTTTATTGAAAAAATAAAAATTTCATTTTTTCATAACCTAATGCTGTTTTGATGATAAATTGAAGAACATACGTATTACGTACAGAACTTCGTTATCGAGATTTTATTATTACTTTGAATTTATTAGGAATACTTTGTGAACAATAAAATAAATAATCACTGAATCATTTCACATACAAATATTTAGGTATTATCAATATTTCACTACTACTCTCATATTATGCATACCTAATTCTCAATTGCGTTGAACATACATATATATATATACATACAGTGTATGAAAATCCTTAGCTTACTATCAGTCCGTTCAAAATGTATTTCACACTTTTCGTACTTGTACTACCATGTTTTATTGAGACTGTTTTGTGGATAACCTCATGTAAAATATTAGGCAAGGGTTCATTGAACGTTACTTTCCTCCAGTGCGTTTATTACAATGTAGAAAAATTAACGATTATTGATTATATCATCCCTGTGAAAATCCTAATCTTTAATCGTTGAGTTTTGGAATTGAAATTTATTTTATCGTTAAAATAAAATTTGATTACGATAAAAATAGAAAGAAAAGTTTCCCCACTATGAATCTTACGGTATTATCTCAGAATAAATTAAAGTAAGAAGAAAATAAAAAATCAAAAATAGCAGTCTTCGAAAAGTAGAAGGGTCTCTCTGAAAAACTGGAAAATTTCATAAAATATGATTTTGAATGAATATTTATTTCATGAAAAGCATGAACCGATGCCCCAAAGTTGAAACAAACATATCAATTTTGTCACGATCGATTGATAAAAAAAAGAGCAGTTTTAAAAAAAATACATTTTTTCGGTTGAATAAAAAAGTTGAAAAATTCCTAAAAATGTTTTTTGAGGGATAGTATTACATACATTTCATAGTATTATATACATTTCAGCAAAAAAGCGATCCGGTTGAAGAGTGCTCGATCTGCAAAGCTTCATATACACAGTGAATCTCGAGATACATAATACATGAATATGGCTGGTTTTGAACAGGTACGAAAAAACCTCAAATTGTAACATTTCTTTTTCCGTGTACAATACACTGGAAATTATGACGATGCAGATAAAAAATGCATCGATAATAAATCATGATATGTATGGAGATAATAAATATATAATCTCTATCTCTCTCTCTCTCTCTCTCTTTCTCTCTTACACACACACAAACACACACGGCAGCTGCTGCGTGCCGTCGGTTCGTCTTATTGTTTTGTTCCCCTCTATTTCTCGAAAATATTCTGTCCTTTACAATTAGAGAGCGTCCTTCGTATATAATGTACGGCAGTACAAGTGAAATTTTCGTTGGAGATGGTTGTTCGCTTCAGTCCTCGCACGCGTCGGTAAATTTTTCGTTTGTGTGCTCTCAAAATTTATCATGGACAAAAAAAGAAGAAGTGGTGTCCCACATATCATCCTGATTCTGTGCCAGACATGAAGAATGCAATTCTGGCCTCATTTTATCACAAGTGTTCCACCGATGCTAAGCCACAACACCAGTATTGTCCAGCCGGAGCAGATTCATGGTGCGCTTATCAAAAGGCAGTAGCTACAAAACAGAATTACAACCATCCTCCAGCTTTCGATCAGGAAATTCAAGATCTTTTACAGCCAATTTATGAAGAAATAACCGACGAAAAGTTGCTCGAGAGATGTTTAGGGGCTAACACGCAAAACAATAACGAAAGTTACAATTCATGTGTCTGGAACATAGCCCCTAAACATAAGTTTGTTGGGAAAAAAACGCTTGAAATTGCTGCTCTCAGTGCTGCTTGCATTTTCAATGAAGGGCTTTCACCCATATAAAAGTAATGGAAGTTATGGGTGTCAGAATCGGCCCGCAAGCAAGGCACTTTGCTAATAGGGCCAATAACAGGCGTGTTCATCGAGCTGAGCTAGAAGCTACTGAAGCGTCTAAGGAACACAGAACTGCTTTGAAATGCAAGAATTCTTGAGAATAATGCTTACAAAGACTAGGAAGGAGTTGTATATGAAGCTGGAATGGATATGTGAGTAAAATTCACTTTTTTTACGATTTTTCACGAATAAAAACTTTGAACTGATTTTTCTCCGAACCACGTTTTTTTGCATGGATGACACTCTCATTTCAAAACTACTGGACTTATCGATATGAACCAAACGGCATTTTACTGTTTAGATGTCTGGCTATGGCCTCAAGCAGAACCAGAAATATTCATTATTATTTAAAAAAGTTATAAACGATTAAAATGAAAAAAACGGGTAAAAAAATTCAAAAGTCCGCCATTTTGTTTTTTTCATTGAAAATGTTTCATTCTGCTTGAGGCCATAGCCAATTCGATACAGAACATGAAACCGTTTTGTTTTTTGCTTTCGGATAATTCGTTTCCAACAAATGATGTCATCCATTTACTAATCAGATGAGTTTCAGCAGCCATTTTCAAAACCGCCATTTTGAAAAAAAAAAAAAAGTTTTTTTCAAGTAATTTCATATATGTGCTTTCATATGTAAAAAAGAATTGATTACTCAACATGTTTTGTACTATGAATAAAATTTATTGAAAAAAATCACGTTTTTTGGAGTAACCTGGCCAAAAATAAAAAATCAAATGAATACATAACAAACTAACTAATTGTGTTGTAACGATATAAGGCTTAGGAGAGAGAGAGAGAGAGAGAGAGAGAGAGAGAGAGAGAGAGAGAGAGAGAGAGAAAACGATAGAAGGAGAATGAGAGAGAGATAGAGAGTAGTCGAGAATATTCGACGAGGGATCCAACGCAAGAAGAGGGGGAATATTCGAAGAGGATCAACGATCGACGAAGCGATACTCGCTCACTGCACATCACACTCGTCAGGTGTGCCCAAATTTATATTATACGCAAGGCCAAATTATCGCTCACTGGACATCACACTCGTCAGGTCCTCAGGCTTCTCGGACAAAAGCAAAATTCCTCGTCTTTGGAGCATTCATCATCTTCGGCATCGGAAGCTGCTTCCCATCAATCAGGAAGCGCTTCCAGAACGACTGCATCGAATCTGTCTCTCTCTCTCCACCTCAAGCAATTCTCGGTAATTTGTACGCGAACGCCTCGATAATACCAATATTATAATTATAAATTTTAATTCTAACTTGTGCCATATAAAAATTTTGATCAAATAATAAACAAATTGTTACAAAATTGGCGCCCAACTCGAGGCACGACTTCGACCGTTACAAATTGTTAGTATAGCCAACTAATATTTTTTATTGTATATTCTCGATGAAACATGTCGCTCACACGATCACCGCCAGCTCACACGAGCAAAGAATCGAGAAATCAAGAGACAAATAACGACAACATCGAAACGGAGAGCGAGCAAACAAACATACAAATGGAATGGGCACGTCTGAGAGAGGAACAAAAGAAAATCGAACAAATGCGAAATGAACTTGAAGAGGCAGGCAACACGTTATTACCACCAGAGAACAACACGAGAACGAGAGGAACTCGAAGAGAACCGAATCGCGAACAAGCAGACAATGAAGAACGGGTCGTAAGTGGGGTCATTGACCATTTACAGTATTTGCAGTTGGACATAAAACCACCAAAGTTTAGTGACGAAAACCGTTGTAACCCAAATGAATTCCTCACAGAATTAGAAAAATACTATCAATTCAAAAATGTGAAAGAGGAACATAAAATGTTAGTCGCTGAAAATCTATTAGACGGTAGAGCTAAGATATGGATCAATTCAGGTACCCGAACATTCAGAAATTACCGAGCATTTCGCGAAGCATTTTTGAACGAATTTTATTCTATTCCCATTCGAGTCAAGCTAAAAAATCAATGGCTTTCTCGTCGATATCGCAACAACGACGGAAGTTTCCAAGATTATTTTTACACGCAGATGAGAGCCGCGAAATATTTCGAGCCCGAGCTCACAACGTACGAAACAATATTCACGATCGTCCAGCAGTTCCCGAGTCGCGTGAGAGAAACATTAGCTTCGGCCGAATATAATATAGAGTCAATGTCGCAGGCATTAACACGGTTGGATGGCGTATAAAAGGAACGCGATTTCGAAAGAAAATATAATACTTGGGATTCTCAATGAAATCAAGGGATATACCGAAAAAATAACCGTGTACAGCAGATACAATTTGGCGACCGGCCATGACAATCATATCCAAACAAAAACAACAGAACACATCGCAGGTCCCCGCCGTATAGACAAGGAAACGAGTATGGTCAAGGACGATACGTTTATCGTCAACAAAACTATCGCGACGCGAATTATATTAGTCAGAATTTACCAGATACCCGTTATCCCCCGCCTAATTTTGAAAGGGACACGAATGTAAATAATACTGATAGGAGAAGTCATGAAAATAATTTAAACTACAATACGACACGCTAAAAGTAGGTCCGTTAGAGTGTCGAACGATGTACGATTTCAATCAGGACCTATCGAAAGATATTCAAACGCCGAGTGAGGAGATAACAAAAGCGTCCAATGATAAGGGAATGTCGAAAAGTTTGTCCGTAGAAATTCAAACAAATGGTATCAAATGTTCAGCGCTAGTAGACTCCGGCAGTCAGTCTACATGTGTATCAGAAAGGTTTTGGCAAGAAGTCTCATCGGCATGTAAAATTCCTGAATTGCCGGTTGTAAATGCTTATGTAGTCATCGCTATTGGTGGTAAAGCTACGCATATTCGCCGACAAATCTTGCTCCAGGTATTCATTGTTGTCATTATGTGTAGTTCAACATTTTTGGTAGTACACTGTAAAAAATTATATGAAATTTACAAGACATTTCAGATACAAAAGGAATTGAATTTTACAAACTCAGTAGATGAAATTGAATTTGAGATACTTGTAACGTAAATTTAAAACAAGAACGTAAAGTTCTAACGTGCATATAGAATTTAATAGATGCAACAAGGATTTTCCAAGACGAGTTTGTAAATTTGTGGCAAATATATTGCAGTAACCGGTGTCTTGATTTGAAAATTACAACATTTCTATATTAATTTAACTATGAAAAACAGAGTATTGAAAAAACAATACGAGTTTGAAACTTATTTATAGCTGCCTGAAAAATACAGTACATGTGAACCTGAATTTCACGATACGTACAATTCGCGATCACAACATATTTATTTAAAACTGCGAAACAGGAATTGAAAAAGAAATTCATAAACGCTGATGAAAATCAGACCAAACGATGGAAAAATTATATGAAATTTACAAGACATTTAAAATACAAAAGGAAATGAATTTTACAAACTGAGTAGATGAAATTGAATTTGGGACACTTGTACGGTAAATTTAAAACAAGAACGTAAAGTTCTAACGTGCATATAGAATTTAATAGATGCAACAAGGAATTTCCAAGATGAGTTTGTAAATTTGTGGCAAATGTATTGCAGTAACCCGTGTCTTGATTTGAAAATTAGAACATTTGTATATTAATTTAACTATAAAAAACAGAGTATTGAAAATACAATACAAGTTTGAAACTTATTGACAGCTGCCTGAAAAATCCAATACATGTGAACCTGAATTTTACGATACGTACAATTCGTGATCACAACATATTTATTTAAAAATGCGAAACAGGAATTGAAAGGACAATCCACGGACGCTGAAGAAAAGTATGCATGAAATGTATGTGATATGTTCAGCATACGCCTCGTTTAAATAAATTTATCCAGGTGAAGTACATGACAACAACTATAGTTGAATTCGTTAGAGAACGTAAATTCTTCTTATTTCTTTTTATTCTTTTCGTTTTCTTTTTATTTATTAAAAAAACCATACAGCTTTGAAAACAAGGTTTTAATCTACAAATTAAAAAAAAAAATCGTGTAATCGATTTGTCGTAGAATGGCAGTGCATATGTATGGCAGGATAAAGAATGATGATCGAATCAGTCGGAATAATGTCTTTATTATAAGTAGTTTTATTATGAACGCATGTGACACGCTCGTCTGATGGTTAGCGAGCAACTGATGCTAAGACGCGTGACGCGCTCGGTTACAGAA
Source organism: Netelia fuscicornis (assembly GCA_946811545.1). Lineage (NCBI taxonomy): Eukaryota > Metazoa > Arthropoda > Insecta > Hymenoptera > Ichneumonidae > Netelia > Netelia fuscicornis. Next base: position 14,887,381 of record OX328013.1, on the reverse strand, counting down.
AAGATGGACAAAGGAATAGGGTGCGGCAGTCGCCGCACACCGCGCTTGTTCGGACCTGTATCGCAAGTACATATAGATGTAGAGTCGACGGCGATCACAGAACGTGATTTACAACACGATTGATTAATACGTTTTGCATTTAATTTATGAAATGTGGAGTGAAAAATGTAGAACTTGAAAAAAAAAATTAAATTGATGCATTTTTGAAGAAGTTATGAACATTCGAAAAAAAACGCCTTATATTTTTTTTTATTTGCATCTCGTAAACGGTCCGATAACAAAATTTGAAAAAAAGTGATAGAGCTCTTTTTCACAGAGCATGAAAAAATATCAAAATTGCAGCCCAACGAAAAATGTAAATTTTCACAGTGATTTGAATTGGCATGAAATGCCTCGTATACACACATTATGAAACTCTTGACAAATCTTTGTACGCAAAGTATACATTTTTAAGCTGCGCCTACGCGGTTTATACATTTACGCATGGCGCTGTTTATACGTGCTCTTCAGAAAGTGTAGTGAATAAAAAGTGGTGGTGATATGTTATGGTGAATCCCAAATATTTTGCTGAAGCAGTTAAACAAAAATATAATCAAGCTACAGATATATTCTGAGCAACGCAAAAGGTAAGAAATATAAAAAATTGATAATTAAATATATCTTTGTTGAATATAAAAAAGTATATTTATGATTTTTTTGTGTACGGCTTTATCAAATACGAGATAGGAGAAATCAAGAAAAAAAGCCTCGCAAGCGAACGTAGGGGCCTTGGGGAAACGACGGGGTAGAGCGTTCGCAGGTCGGCAGACTCGTACACGTTGGTCGGTGGTGTGTCGCGAAAGAGTGACGTGTTTATGAAATTATACGGAATAGATATTTCCGAATTTTTGTCTCGAAATGTATTCGCATATAATTGAACGTTTCAAATTGTTCTAATTTTCTTACATATACCTTGGGTGCCCGCAAAGCGTCTTAATTTTCGAACATTTGTTTTTATGGAGGAAGGAGAAATATCTTTTTTTTTCTACATTGTTGATTAACTGTTAAATTCTACAAGAAATTTTTTTTATTTTAAAATCAATATATTCGAGGGCTTTTTTTATTTTTTGATTCCACTAATTGTTATTAATGATCAAAGACGATTTTTTTTTTGAAAATGTCAACACAGTTTGGAAGATTCTTTCTTTTTTGAATTTTGAAACAAAATCACCCCGCCAGACCATAACTACAATATCATTCTATAACCATGATTTTTTATTTTCAAATTGGATCATTATTGTAGGCGTTTTGATGTCGACCATGCGGCGCAATTCTCGTCGGCCGCGCGACCTTGTAAACTAAATATATGGTTCTTAAAATTTGAAAAATAGAACTTTGAAAGGTTTTTAATAGAATTAAACAGTTAACAAACAATGTAGAAAAAGAAAAAAAAAGATTGCCCCTGCCTACGTAGCAAAAAAATGTTCAAAAATCGAGACGTTTTTCGCGCACCCGAGGTATATGTAAGGCCTTCAGAGGATATATCAATCGGTAATTGTTGACCTCTACACTCCTCTGTTCAGTATACCTATATTTATCACAAATATAGATATACTCACAAGGGGAGCGGTGGCTCTCTCTAGTTGGACCTGATATATCCTCTAAATGTCATTTTGTTTTACGTGAAAAAAGTTGGCTTCCACAGCCGTTTTTATTTTACATTTTGTAAAAAAAGTATCGCGCTTTGGACTATCTGTCAGACGGCCTATCAAACGTCCCTTTGCTTGCAGCTGAATAAAATTGGTAAGTCGAAAAAAGAACGAAAGCGATTAAATTAAATTTTGCAAATGAGACGAATAATTTGTACAAGCTTCGATTGAAATATTTTTCACAAATGATTATTCTATCTCATCAAAGATAGATGAAGCGTGAGACGGACATTTAAAACAAAAAAGACGAATACTGTGTAATATTTCTAAAAAATTTGGGGAAAAAACGACAGTGTTGCCAAAAATCCCAAGGAACAAAGACGCGCGAGCGAAAGTGAGGGGGGCTTGGGGAGAGGAAGGGGTAGAGCGTTCCGCTCGAAAGGCTCGTGTGCGTAGTTCGGTGGTGTGTCGTACAAGGGAGATATTCGTCTTGAAAAAATTAATTCTACACGTGCGATTTTTGGGTTTTTTATTGAAACATTTTTTCACAAAGATCAGCCGTTTCTTTTTAAATTATAGATTCGTGCAAGAATTATTTTATGCAAAATTAAGAGAAACATTTTTGGAAGAGTTTAAAAAGAACGAGATTGAGAAAAAATAAATTGAAAGAAACAGACGTAAGGAGGCTCGGAGGAAGACGGGGTCGAGCGCTGCGGTCAGAGGGCTCGTGCACGTTAGTCGATGGTGTGTCGCGAAAGGGTGATGTTCGTTTAGAAAATTAGACGACACAGATATTTTCGAATTTTTGTTTCGAAATTTATCCGCATATAATTAAACGTTTCATATTGTTCTAATGTTATTTCGTTTTTATGTAAACAAAATTCGGCTTTCTTAGCCGTTTTTTATGTTTCATTTTGTTTAAAAAAATTTTGCGCTTTGAACTGTCTATCAGACGACCTATCGAATGTCTCTTTGCTTGCAGCTGAATAAAATTGGTAAGTCATAAGAAAAATCAAAGCGACTTAATTTAAATGACGGTTAATACGACTCTTCGTACTGTCTTCATTTGTTTAAGCGGTTATTTTTTTTGGCTTTGTGAGTGTAGAAAAAATTTGCAAACAATAATGACGCAATGAAACAAAGGTAGCTTTTCTTATGCAAAATAAAAATTCCTATACATTTATTTTTAATAAATATACGCATACTGTGTAATATTTTGAAAAAATGTGGAAGAAAAACGACAAAGTGTTGCAAGAAATCCCAAGGAACAAAGACGCGCGAGCGAAAGTAAGGGGGACTTGGGGAGACGAAGGGGTAGAGCGTTCCGCTCGAAAGGCTCGTGTGCGTTGGTCGGTGGTGTGTGGTGGAAGGGAGATATTCGTCTACCAAACATATTACATATGTGATTTTCGAATTTTTATTGAAACATTTTTCCACATACGATTATTAATATTTTTGAAAGAGAACCACAACGGGATACGAGAAATCGAGATAACAAAGTCCCCTGAGTGAACATGGCGGGGCAAAACGAGAAGGGGGTAGCGGGTTCCGTGCAAAAGGTTTTTATAAGTTAGTCCGTTGTTTGTCGCGAATGAGAGATTTGTTCGTAAATGTAAACGGCATAAATATAGCTGGATTCGCATTAAATCTTTTTTTTTTTGCGTATTATTAAGCGTTTAAAATAGTAATATTTTTGGAAGAGTCTTAAAAAAACGAGATTGAGAAAAAATTAATCGAGGGGACGGGGCAGAGCGTTGCGGTCCGAAGGCTCGTGCACGTTAGTCGACGGTCTGTCGCGAAAGAGTGTTGTTCGTTTATAAAAGTAGACGACAGATTTTTCCGCATTTTTGTTTTGAAATTTATCCGCATATAATTGAACTTTTCATATTGTTTCGATGTATTATTGTTTTTACGTAAAAAAAGGTCGACTTCCACAGCCGTCTTTTTTTAACATTTTATAAAAATAAATATCAAGCAAAGATTATCTATTAGACAGCCTATTGAACGTCTTTTTGCTTGCAGCTGAATAAAATTGATGAATCGAAAAAAATGAAATCAATAAAATAAAAAAATCTGGACAATGCTACTGAATGTACTGTACTTATTCGCTTGAGATGGTTCTTTTTTCTTAGAAAGTGTTAAAAAAATTAAAAGAAAAAAGGAAATGATTAAACAACACAATAGTCGCATCTTCTATGCAGTATAAAAATGGCTATACATTTATTTTTATTGGACGATTTGAAACCGATCAAACGGTTAGTTTTGTTGTTATTTTGCATGACTCAGTTTAAAAAAAAAATAATTTATGGCTGCACTTGTTTTTTTTTATCGTGGATATTTTCATCGACTTGTGCGAACGTCATATTGTAATGTACTCATTAGTCGATATGAAGGATTTGCAAAATTAAACAAGTAACTTTTACGGGCTTCGATGTAATTTGTTCATAAAACGATTATTACATTTCGTTCTAGATTGATCAAACGCGAGACGGACATTTGAAATAAATCGACTAATACGTAATATTTTGAAAAAGTCCATAAAAGACTCGACAAGAGATACGAGAAATTGCAAGGAATAAAGCCGCGTCAGCGAAAGTAGGGGGCTTAGGGAGACGAAGGGGTGGAGCGTTCGTCAGTGGTGTGAGATTCGTATTAAGGAGGTACGTCAGCTTCATAAAAATGGTGTTAATTAATAAAATTTGGTGAATATATTCTTTAGTATTAGGTATTTCAATAATACAGATTTTTTCGTTCTACATTTTTTTAAACAAATAATTCACAAACTTTTATTTTTACACCTTGAATATATACCTATATGTATATGAAAATGCTACACGTATACACCCGAACCTCGAAGTTCGACTGCAAAACGAAAAAATCTGAAGAAATTTGTATTGACATATATAATAGTGAAGAATTTACTCACCAAGTTTTATTAAATTATCACCATTTTTAAATGTATGTTTTCCACATACAACATTTTGGAATAATTATTTCCTATTTTATACCAGAACTTGTGTTTGCGATATATGCTGTCGAAACGACTCTTTGTTAACCTCTCTCCACGGATATGTGTGCTAATAGAGTTTTAAGTCGAAATAAAATTTAACCAGAGATGAGTTCATTATTGTAATTATTTTTTTTAGGCGCGATGTTTATGTGTCAGTTTTGTCCCTACCAGTCTCAACGACTGTCACCGTACTTGGAACATCGAAAATCGCATTTCAATCTATCTCAAAGCTTTCATTGCGGGTTTAATGGATGCCAAAAAGTGTTTCGTGTAGAAGGATCCTTACGATCTCATTTATTGCGAAAACATGAATGTGTCTCGAATGGAGCGAACACTGAAAGTCCCTCTACTTCTCATACTATGAATACAAAATTGACCTGCTCGAGGCCACTTTGTATGGAAGAATTCGAGTCAATTAAAGCAATTGTCAAACATTTAAAATCGCATATCCGCAAACAAGAGAGAATCAAGTGTCCCTTTGCTGATGACTGTGACAAGGAGTACGATGTTTTACATTCCTTCACCGGACATTTGTCGAAAAAGCACAAAAAGTCTGTGGCTAGTAGCGCATCTTGCGATCTAAGTCAATGTGTTCCGAGCAGCGTAAATTTAACTCTCGATGACAGCTCCGTCGACATACGGCCGCATCCAATCGAGTCTTGTTCTTCACTGGATCTTGTAAGAGTTGAACACGACGATATACAGCCGTCAAATCAGATTGATTCATTGCATTTGAACATCGCGCAATTGTTTTTAAAAGTATTTTTCCACTACGTTCCAATTCACGAGACTTTAAAAGAACTTTTTACCGATAAATCGCTGAGTAACGAGCTCCGTAAAAGTCCCGAAATTTGCGAACGAGATGTTCTAACAGATTTCACCGATGGATCTGCTTTCAAAGACTCTGATTTTTTCAAACATAATCCTGATGCTTTGCAATTGATTTTATACCAAGATGCTTTCGAAGTTGTCAATCCGATCGGAACTGCTGTTCATAAACACAAACTGATTGGCATTTATGTTGGAATCGGTAATTTTCCGGAACACGTACGATCTCGTGTAAATTCAATTAAACTTGTTGCACTCTGCAACGAAAAAAAATTCGATCACGATAAAGTTTACGGGAAAATCATAAATGATCTTAAAGCAATAGAATCAGAAGGACTACTGCTACCTTCACGGGAAAAAATAGAAGCATCTCTCGTTTTTATCGCAGGAGATAATCTGGGAAGCCATTCACTCGGTGGGTTTGTTGAAAATTTCAGTAAAGCAACGTATTTCTGTCGATACTGTTTGATAACACGGGCTGAATTTGACAATGACGAAATTCAGTGTATGATATACGAACGACGAACAATCGACAATTACAATGACGCATTACAAAAAAAAGGAGAAAAAGACATTCACCACCAAGGCATCAAATTCAATTCTAAATTCAATGAATTAAACAACTTTCATGTTTGTAACCCTGGATTGCCGCCTTGTCTCGGCCATGACTTGTTGGAGGGAGTGGTTACGTTCGATTTAAAAATGTACATCGATTATTTCATTCAAGAAAAATGGTTCTCATTATCTCTCCTGAATAATCGCATTGAACTTTTTGCTTATTCGTGGCAGGATATGAGAGACAAACCATGTCCAATTTCTTCAAATAAAAAGAGAATCGTTGGTGGGGCATGGCAAATATTCATCTTCTTAAAACTTTTCCCCTTATTAGTTGAAGATAAAATCAACAATGCCATGGATGATGTTTGGTTAGCTGTTCTTTTTCTTCAAGAAATTGTCGAAATCGGTTGTGCTCCCACTATTCACAAATCTTGTTTGTTTTACTTACAAGTTATTATCGATGAATACATTGCCTTACGAAAAAAAATAGACTCAAAACTTCGTCCGAAGCATCACTATTTGCGGCATTATCCTGAATTAATTTTGAAATTCGGCCCCCTGATGAAAGTTTGGACTCTACGTTTTGAAAGTAAACACACGTATTTCAAGCGCGTTCTTCGATTCAGCCGAAATTATATTAATGTCACCAAATCTTTAAGCGAGAAGCATGAGCTATTCCAGAGTTTTCTCCGGTTAGGCTCTGATATCAGGCAAGAAATTGAAATCGCGGGGAATTCAAATTTTATGAAATGTATTTATCACGAGGATATACAAGCAGCAGTGGGAAAAATCAATTTACCGGTCAACATTCAGGAGTGCAATGAAGTAACGGTTAAAGGCGTCGTTTACAGCAAAGGGGATTGCTTAGTGATTCGACAAAAAGGATATGAGTACGGTATCGAAATAGGCAAAGTGTCTATTTTCTTGTGTGACGAGCATTCTGTATTCATAGTATTTCAAGTTTTGGAGACCTTTTTTATTCCATCTCTTCGTGTATATCAAATCGGGAAATCTGTGGAATACGAATGTTTGTTATTAAATGATTTACCAAGTACGGAAAAACTGCACATTTACAACATCGGAACAATTATTTGCGTAAAACCGAACTATGGATTGGTCGCTCGCCCCATATGAAAATTGAAGCCAGCACTAAAGGTTGGTTTCTACGGCATAAAAACATTTATTGAAAGTTATATGTTTGATAGATGATAGAGGTATCCTCCAAGATTATATATTATCGTGCACAATCGTTCTACTTCTCTACTAAAACTTGTGCCTAATTTTTTGTTTATCTTTTTTCTGACATTTCTGATTATGCCTTGGTTTTTTTTATTGTTTCATTCATAGATCTGTCTAAGCATGTCTTTGTTTAAAGTGTGCCCTTTCGATCGAAGCAAAAAGATTTTGGTGAAGGCTGAAACTTTAACAGACTTGATTGAGAAATCTCAAAACAAATTGAAAATTTCTGACGGCGTATACAAGGTTAATATGATCTTTTTTTGTAATTTCTGATATTTCACTGTTGTTTTATACTGCATGATACAATAAGAAATTGCATGAATACACTTATTTTATTTTACGAATTTATTGAAGGCCGCAATCTACTGCGACAATGTTGCCATTTTTTTAACGTTTCAGTTCCTTCTAAGTGGTATTTATTTCTTCCCTAAGGACGTTGAGTTCCAATGAAATTTGCCAATGTTAATTGTTCAATAAATAGCTTCTTAATCGTCGTGAAATTTTCACACGACCTCTTGAATACTTTATGTAACAACGTACCAAATTTTCAAAATTCTATCATCATCACTTCAACCTCCTTTAGGGTTGAAATAAAAAAAAGATAAGAAAATTCTGAAAATTTGATAAGTTTTTGTATGAAGTATGAAGAGGTCTTGTACAAATTTCACGACGATTAAGAAGCTCGTTATTAAAAAATTAACCTTTTGTTAAGAACAATTTTTCAAACTAATTTAAAAAAATATTTATGAATAAACTTCGTTTTGTTTCCATGGTTTTCAGTATATTGTAGATATTAAAAAATGGAGAGGTCAAAAAAACTTATCGCAGAGCTATATTAGTTCCCATCAGACTACATTGAATTTGTCAATGTTAATGCTTCAATAACGAGCTTCCTAATCGTCGTGAAATTTTTACACTACCTCTTAAATACTTCATACACAAACATCAAATTTTTTAAATTTTCTTTCTACTTGCGATTAGGAGGCCAACATTTTTAATGTCGATGCGTTGAATATTTAACAAAAAAAGCCAGTAATATATTTTTTCAATGCCCTCATTCAGGTAGCTTTAGAAGAAGATGGGACAGAAGTCGACGACGATGAGATTCTATTGGAACTCTCCAAAAACTCATCAACCCCAATAAATCTGATGCTTTTGCCAGAGAATGCTTCGTGGCAACCATGCGCAAAATCTCAAACGACAACAGAGCCTGAAAGCTTGCCATCAACTTCAACTCCAACGATACCTTCCACGACCCGTCATGATACCGGAAATTCATCGTCACATGAAGTCGAACTATTGGGCAGTAACATTTGGAACAAATTTCCAAAGCGTTTAACAGAATGTTGCAGAACTGAACAACGAGCCTTTGCAGCAGACAGACGGTCCATGGTAGCCGGTATCGCCGACTACATGTCGCAGGATTTAAAAGACTTTTCAAGACGAACAGCCGAAAGGATTGCCAAAATCATCACTGACAAGTATCCGAAAACTTTCAACGACATGATCAACCAAGAAATTGTTGGATCTGGGATGGAAAGTCTGAGACAACAAATTTACAATGCCGTCAATTACCGAAAAATTGATAAGGAAACGAAACAACGCGCAGAAAGTCGGCTGAGTGAAGTGGACGACGCAGTGGGTGGTCTCAGCCTCGAAAAATCGAAAACACGCCAACAGGATGAGTATGGTTGTGTAGAGTACCAACCACTTTTGCCGGATACCGAAACAACAACATCCCAATTGGAAAAAAAGCAGCAACTTCTTCAGTGTTTCGCGTCTGACGAAAAAAGCACGGAACAAATTGATCGATTGATGGACGAAACGTATCCAACTCAGCGAGTGGATATAAATAAAAAAACGAGGGATCTGCTCAATCTTTTTGAAAACTGGCCATATCTTAAAACTTCGAAGCATCTGATCAACCATGCGTCACGACTCCTCGGCAAATCGGTCTCAATAATATGGGGAGAAGGCCTGACTTCAAATGCTAAACCACTGCGAAAATATACCCTCTTCACTGAGAAATCAAAGATGATCAAATCTCGACAATCGACAAGCGAAAAAGAACCAGCTGAATGTCACAACGAAGTCCTCAAAATGATCTCGGATGCAAAGGATACGAGTTCAGCTTCAACGAATCAAGTTCCGTTGCTGGCCGTCACTTTTCCTCTAATCGTCCACCAGATGAAGGAAAAGTCACAGTATCTGTTCCGAGTCATAGACGTAAGTGTGGGTTTCCATTGCTTAGTTATTTATTTAATAGCTAATAGTAAAACTTTACAGTTTTTATTCGATCCCACGAATATTTACTTATATGTATCGAGTACCTTTAACCTACGCAGTATATTTTGATGGAAATTTGGCACTTCAGTACTAATATTTTATATTTTATTCCCTATTTTGTATTTCTTGTTTACGGCTGCATTAATAGCTGTATTATAAGCAGTAGTTTAATATTATTCCGTAAAAAATTGAACGATCTTCAATTTTGTGTGGCTTAACAAATCTTTTGTTAACATTTTTCACTGCTGCTAATCAATTTGTATTTGTTTAAAGGAGGACGTTCAGATCACCGAAGTCGCAGAGTACGCCGAACAAGACTCCCCTATTCTGATTGTCAGAGGCAAGTACTTCGTGGCAAAACGATTTAATTCGTAAAAATTCGTAAAATATTGAAATATTAATTATTAAGATCATGGTACTTTATTCAACAGGAAAATCCCTATTCGACCAAAACGCCAAGTGTGACGTCGTATTGGAGAAGAAAGCAGTAATTCCTGCACGAGACGTATTCGACGGATTTTTATTGACGTTCCTCGCTTACTACGTATTTGGCTACGTGTATCTTCCCGAACTTCAAAAAACTTTGGAGTTCATTCAAAGGTAATTTGGTTTTTTATGCAGTAAATTCGCTCAATCTCAATTCTAATATAGCCGTACAGCAAGATTTGTATAATAACTTGACTGAGTTATTTAAGGATGTTTACAACAACAAAAGTAGCTGAACGGTCTAGGAAAAAAATTTGTATCGTCCCCTTTTGGGCCAAAAATATTGCATTTTCCCGAGATAGCCCATTTTCATATCGTATTTGTAAAAGGAGCATAATAAAACAAAAAATTAGCCATGTTTTAGTGGTTTAATATGAATATATATACAGATGTGTAATTTCTGCTGAGAGACGCGTTTCTAATTCCATTAAAAATATATAACTAATAAATTAATCATGTTATGAGTAATTGCAGTGTAGACAATTGTGTGGTGATTAATTGACCATATTAAGAGTCCATTTTTCGATCTATTTTCAGAGCACTATTGCAAATCAACCCGAAAAGTGGCCACAAACGAAAAGACTCTAAAAAGAGGAAAGCATTGTCCTTCGATGGAGCCGTTATGAAGCTCGTCAATAATTTGGAAGCTTTCAACGAAGATTAAATCGATATTCTAAATCTTTTCTTTTAAACATAATACAATATAATATGCCATAAATATACATATATATATACATCATTTAATATAAATACATACATCATGATGATTTATATGTATCAAGTACCTTTGTATTTTGGCACTTCAGTACACATTGTATTTTATTCCTTTTTTTGTATTTTCTGTATTTTTTCTTTTGTATTTCTTGTTTATCGTTGCATCAATAGCTGTGTTATAATCATAAATGATATATATACATCATTTAATATCATTTAATATAAAAATATTGTATTTTCAACCAGTTAACATAATTAAAGAATGTTCCTTATATATTCGCAAATAATTAAACCTTATCAATTATTCTGAATTCACCCATAGACACGCTTTTTTCCGAATCCCAATACAAAAATTTGATCTGACCGTTATGACTTAATCGTTTGAATTCTATAACACCAAAATGTATGAGTATACTCTCGGTGATAAATATTATGCAAAATCATTATGTGCCCCCACACGAGTAAAATAGTTTTTCACGAAAAAATGCAGTTCGTTTAACATAACATGTACGTTGATGCTATAGAGATGGTCCTTCATTGCAATATACATAAAACAATACTTTTATGTATGCATTTATTTTCCTATACTCAAGTATAGTAATATTAGGAGACCACACTCTTATTCTTGAAATACCCTTTTTTTTATTTGCAAAATCCGCAGGAAAACTTCCTACACCTGTGTGAAAAATTCATATAAAGTATTGTGAAAGCTGCTGAAAATAACAAATGTTTGTCAAAAACAAATCATAGGTAACTTGAGTTTAATATGCGTTCGTATATTAATATTGAAGCATTTCCTGATTTTCATAAACATTGACCCGAACATTATCTCAAAATCACATAAATTTCAAATACATACGTGCAGTGATTTCACTACATTAAAATATCATTATTCAAGTATTCCATATGAATTATAAGATAAAGCTGCGGAAAAAATAGATACACAAGTACGGACAATTCTCAATTTCTGAATTAAATTTAATACTCGGGTTCAGTGATTTTAATACACACCCGTATGTTGATATTAGCAAATAGTTCTTGATTTCAATATACTTGAATGAGAACATTTCTGTACACGTGCATTATTTTTCAAACGCACAAGTATATTAATATTGCAGGACTGCACTATCATTTTTACAATAACCTGTTTTGAGTTTTCAAAATCATATCAGAAATTTCATGAACGGCGTCCGCATAAAAGCGCCATACACTTGTGTATTAATTTTCATACAGAACCTTTCTACAGTGTATATTAAAGGTTATACTTAGGTTCTGTAAAATTAATACATACCCGTATGTTGATATTAGCAAATGGTTCTTGAATTTAATATACGCTCGTATATTGATATCAGCAAATGGTTCTTGATTTCAATATACTCGAATGTGAACATTTCTGTGCACGTATATTATTTTTCAAACGCACAAGCATATTAATATTACGGAACTACTCTTTGATTTTTAAAATACCCTGTTTTGGGTTTTCAAAAGCATAACTGAAATTTCATAAACGGTATCTGCATAAAAACTTCCTACACTTGTGTATTAATTTTTATACAGATATTTTTAACAGTGTACCTCGTTTATCGGAAAAAATGATTTTCGGTCACGATTGGATAGCGAATAACGCTATTCTAAATTACAAATCATTAGATAAGGGACATTGTAGTTCCACACAGGCTGATCTCTTTCCACCGTGGATTGACGGAGAGAATGGTAACCGTCGAAAAAAATAATCAGATTTACATATATGTTATTAAAACGCAATCAGAAGGAGAGGGTGAAAGCATAACAGAAAAGAATCATGATCGCGAAAAGAAGACGGAGACGCTTGGCGTCACCGAAAATAAAAAGCAGTCAATAATTAGTCAGGATAACCAAGCGACAGCAGGGAAATATTATGCAAATCGTGCAAGTACGGAAATTAAAGAAGTATTTATCGATGACAAGACAAATAAAATGAAAGTACGAGAATCATTGAACATTACACACATAAACATTGAACACATAAAAATTTTAATCAAATAATAAATAAGTTGTTACAGTATAACAATAAACTTTTCAATATGGGGGTCGCCCGTAATAGGACCCCGCCATATATGCGTGCGGCGATGGCCATGCATATGGCACTGTATATGGTGGCGGTGGTGGTGCTGCTGCTGCTGGTCCCGCCGGCAAAAGCCTTTTTATTGTCTCTTCGACGGCATTCTCGATGTTCTGAAATAAATAAAAACAAATATTATTTATCTCATTGTAAAAAAAAGTAAACTTTATACAGAACTTACGATGCGTTCTGCACTATGCGGTAGGCCATGGCCTTGTCCTTGTGCTTGTTGTCCTTGTCCTTGTCCTCGTTGTCCTTGTCCTTGTCCTTGTTGTCCTTGTCCTTGTCGTCGTCCTTGTCCTCGTCCTTGTCCTCGTCTTCGTCCTTGTCCTCGTTCTCGTCCACGACCTTGTCTTTCATTTTTTTTTTATGGATTAGGTCGTGGACGAGACGCTCTAAATTTTGAATCTGTTCTGTCTGTTGGTTGATCATGGTCTGTAAATGTAAAATTTCTACTTGTTTATTGTCTGCGTCGAGTTCGGGTGCTTCTGTCGGTTGTCGTTGTTGCTGTGGCTGTTGTTGTTGTTGCTGTGGCTGTTGTTGTTGCTGTGTCTGTTGTTGTTGTTGCTGCGGCTGTTGTTGCTGTGTCTGTTGTTGTTGTTGCTGCGGTTCTTGTTGTTGTTGCTGCGGTTCTTGTTGTTGTTGCTGCGGCTGTTGTTGTTGTTGCTGCGGCTGTTGTTGTTCTTGCTGCGGCTGTTGTTGTTCTTGCTGCGGCTGTTGTTGTTGTTGCTGCGGCTGTTGTGGTTCTTGCTGCGGCTGTTGTTGTTGTTGCTGCGGCTGTTGCTGTTGTTGCTGCGGCTGTTGTTGTTGTTGCGGCTGTTGTTGTTGTTGCGGCTGTTGTTGTTGTTGCGGCTGTTGTTGTTGTTGCGGCTGTTGTTGTTGTTGCGGCTGTTGTTGTTGTTGCGGCTGTTGTTGTTGTCGCGGCTGTTGTTGTTGTTGCTGCGGCTGTTGTTGTTGCTGCTGCGGCGGAGTCGGCAGCATAGGCCAATCTGCGGGTTTTTGTGTGGTCTGAAAACATAAATCCATATTATATTAGATAATCGGCGTTTCTATAAAATACTATTCAATATCAACTTACAAATTTCGGTGTTTGTTTATTTTTCCCAGCCGGCGCAGCCCGTTTGGCCTGTTTCGCCGACGTATAATAATTGGCTGCAACAAAAATTAGAAACGTTATTTCTATTTTCTCAAGTTTTTGACATTTTTTAATGTGCATCGAAAAATTGTTCGTAGTAAGTTTTGAGATTTTTTTATTGCCCGTTGAAAAGATATCACTATCGGATTTTCCAAAAAATTACTTTTTTTTTACCGTTTGCTCATAATAATAGTCCAAATTGATTAAAATATAGAAAACTTATTATTATTATTATTATTTGATTTTTATGAATTCGTTAAATTTTTTTTTTTTTTGAAAATCCGATATCTTTGAACGGGTAATCAAAAAAATCTCAAAATTTACGACGAACATTTTTTCGATGGGCACTAAACAACATCAACCAAATTGAAAAAAGAAAAAAAAAGATTTTGAAACTATCCCGTTTGTCGTGGAATGCCCCATATATATTTTATTTGGAAGAACAATTGTGTAGTATTGTGTATTTTTCATGTAAAAAAATGTTGTGTTTTATGTTTTTTTTATGACAGCGGTTTCGTTTTGTTTGAGTGTTGTGTTTCGCTATCGCGATAATAATGGTCTACGCTTGAAGAATCGGTACTTGGTGCAACGGCGACGGGTATTTTTCTTCATCGCACCGCACGTTATGCGTATAGGTATCAATCCAATTTAATTTTCTCAAAAAAGCGATAAATATCTCAAAAAAGGGAATTCTTAATTTTTTTATGATGCATATAATTGTTAAAAAATTTACTCAATATTGTCTGATTTTGTGTTGTATTGTTTATTTAATGTGGAAGCAGTGCGTAAGATATCTCAAACTTTATTTGAAGGTAGACGGTATAATTCCAAACAAAAGTTGCAAATATACATTACACATATTTTCCATAGTTTACGAGATCTAAATTTTCAAAGTTGGTCTAGTCGGAGCGCGCCAAGAAGCGTTGGAGCCGCCCGCTCCCCGCCCTAGCCGTAGAGATAGCGTAGTGTATCAAGCATCGGCTTATGGCGCGGGGAGCACGGGCAGCGACGGGCTCGTCCTCCTTCCTCGCACCCGCGACACCGGCCGATGCTTGATACACTGCGCTGTATCTACAGGTATGGCGGGGAACGGGCGGCTCCAACGCTTCTTGGCGCGCTCTAATTAGACCAACTTTGAAAATTTATATCTCGTAAACTATTGAAAATATGTGTAATGTATATTTGCAACTTTTGTTTGGAATTATACCGTCTACCTTCAAATAAAGTTTGAGATATCTTACGCACTGCTTCCACATTAAATAAACAATACAACACAAAATCAAACAATATTGAGTAAATTTTTTAACAATTATATGCATCATAAAAAAATTAAGAATTCCCTTTTTTGAGATATTTATCGCTTTTTTGAGAAAATTAAATTGTATTGATACCTATACGCATAACGTGCGGTGCGATGACGACAAATAACCGTGACCGTTGCGCCGAGTACCGATTCTTCACGCGTACACCATATTTATCGCGATAACGAAGCACAACACTCAAAGAAAACGAAATCGTGGTCATAAAACAATACACCCAAAATTTTATTTTATGAAAAAAACACAATTCACAACACTGTTCACCACAAAACGGTAAACAAATCACACGCAATATTTCACTATCGATGAGACACTCACTATTTTTTTTTGGTCCCATGATTCACGATCGGCGTTTATCCAAAGACTGATGAGCAGGAGCAGTGTCGTTTGTCGCATGGGCCGCCGCGCGGTGCGCGGGGTAGGTACGCCGCGCTTCTTTTTTTTCGGTTCGCAGAATCGCTATGCGTTTCAGCGAATACTTACAATTTATACAATGTTTTATTATTCGTAATACGTCGAAGATGCAAGGAATGAATTTTACACCACTCCCGGATTATGGAAAAATAATTTTTGTAAGATAAATAACGAACGAAAAAAATACAAATATTCCGTTTGAACATAAAAGAATCTGAAGAGAAATTGTCGAACGAAAACTAAACTAGTAAAAAACACAATTTCGATTGAAAATAAAAAAAAGTAACGTTTCTAAATGCTTTGTCGTAAATAAATTGTTTTTTTTCAACGGTTGTCTTGCTTTGATTTTCGTTATATTAAAAATTTTATTTCGTCGATCTTTTATTCTCGGCATACATATTTCTCTTCAGAATTACGTTCGTTCATTTTTTTTATTCAGTAACTGAAATTCCGCTCCATGTGTGTTGTAAAATGTTATTGATTTCACACTCACGACTCAAAACATATCATTAGACGATTTATTGTGTTAGCAAATTGTTATAAATTTTGACATGCAATAATTATGATTTGTATTTTATGTTCTGTTATATATTTTTACAATACAGATTTTTGAAAATTTTGTATGTACCGTGTTTTCACGTTAGGGGGGGGGGGGGGGGGGGGGGGGAGAAGACGACGCTAGTCGCTGAGAACTTGCGCCGGCGAAAATCGACGGAGTGAGTTGCAGTTTATGAAAGATTTTCATAAAATAATATACTTCTCGAAATAAAAAATATCTTTTTTGCACATGTGTTCGTATATATTTGGGTGTACGTATACTTATTGGTATGAGCGTGTATATATACGGAGTATTCCAGGTCAAACCGGACACCATTTAACTTTTGCATCTGATTGTTTTGAAAAATTTTTATATTCTAGTATTGGTTGAAAGAGGCTTTCATGATTTTTTTCAATTTTTTTTGTCGAACCATTTTCGAGATATCGATTTTCCAAAAATGACATTATTAACGTCCATAACTTTGTAAAAATAGGCCAAATTGAACGAATGTTTTGAAATTTTTATTCGCACGTTTGATAAAAAAAAATATGAAACAAAATTGTCAAATCGTATTTCTATAAGATTTTCATGTAAATTGTTGATTTACAAAAAACACGTATTGATCGAGTTTCTTGAAATTTTGTTATAAAAAACTGTCATTCATTCCACAACTCAGGTGGATAATGGCATAACGATGGGATCCATTTTTTCCATTTTTAAATTTCCATATTTTAGTTATCCGTGTTGAAAATAAATATTTCTTTTTTTCAGGCTCACCTGCCGGTGATTTGATATATCTTAATCAATGGCAGGTTATTTTTATTTGATTAATTATCATTTGGTTCTTTTTTTATCGATAACTAAAGAACAAATATCAGGAATATGGTTGATGTATGTATACACAAATTCTTTCAAAATCAGATTTGTCCTTTAGATATCGACAAAAAAAAGAACCAAATGATAATTGCACCAATCATATATTGTGGTATATTCAAATAAAAATAATCGCCCATCGTCATATGATTAAGATATATCTATTTAATTTCATACATAACAATGATGGTTGCTCGTGAGCCTGAAAATATTTATTTTCAACACGGATAACTAAAATATGGAATTTTAAAAATGGAAAAAATGGATTCCATCGTTGTGCCATTATCCACCTGAGTTGTGGAATGAATGACAGTTTTTTACAACAAAATTTCAAGAAACTCGATCAGTACGTGTTTTTTTTATAAATCAACAATTTACATGAAAATCTTATAGAAATACGATTTGAAAATTTTGTTTGATATTTTTTTATCGAACGTGCGTTTAAAAAGAAAAATTTCAAAACATTCGTCCAATTTAGCAAATTTTTCGCAAAGTTATGGACGTGAAATAACGTCATTTTTGAAAAATCGGTATGTTGAAAACGGGTCGCCAAAAAAAAATTCAAACAAAATCATGAAGGCATCTTTCAATAAATACTACAATATAAAAAAAAAATTTTTAAATCGGACATGTAAAAACTGAAAGGTTTACAATTTGCCGTACAATGCCCCATATATATATATATATATACGGTGGTTCACGCATCGTGTATATCGCTATAATTTCCGAAGTATTCGTTGCCCAAAAAAATGTTATACACAAAAGAGTACGTACTGCATCAATTTTTTTATAGGTCGAAGCGTTTCGAAATTTTGGAGGACAACTTCGTTTTTTTAACCAATATGTTTTACAGCAAAATATGGTAGAGAATCGAATTCCGAGTAAAAAAGTATTGGCCTTTATTAGTCCTAAACGTAATACCTAGCGAACAATTTCACTTTTTTTTTCATATAAAAAAACAGAGTTGTCCTTCAAATCTTCAAAATGCCTCGACCTATAAAACAAATTTATCCGCTATGTAGTGCATCCTTCTAAATCATGTAACTTTTGTATATACCATTTTTCTGTTCCACCCATACTTTGAGAATTATGACGTTGCGTAAGTTGCTTGGACCACCCTGTATATGTAGACGAAGCGTTGAGATCGGTTCACGGGCCTGTCTCTGTTTTCGGTGTGCGGCAAGAGGAAGACACGAGCAGTCGCGTACCGTGCGCGTGCCGCAACGCTACATATCACCGAATCGATGTACTATATGTATGCACCAACACATCTGCATATATGTGTTGGCATATTTACGCACCGCGTGATCGAGAGACGGAAGAAAACAAAACATGAGCGCGCTGTCATTTTCTGACGCGGCAGCTGAGCAGCGTGGTATATTGGGCTTGCTGCTCTCGTGTCAGTAAAAAGACGCGTACTATTGTAATTACGTCCTAATTCTATTATTACAGGCGAACAGTAATTTATAATTTACTAGTTCGAAACAGTATATAGTCTATACATAGTGTAAATAATAATAGTATAATTAGTGACTGAGTGGTGATATACACAAAATAAGCAATAGAAGACGAAAAAAAGGATAAACGGGCTTATTCACGTCCAGAAAGGAATATTTTAAAAGGTACATAACACGACACTTATGCAAATAAAATTCTATTTATGCGACAATAAATCTGAGAATAACCTAAGATCTCTCTTTTGAGCTTCTTAGGTTACACATCAAAAAGTTATCGAAAAATATAATTTAGTGTTTGTCTCGTGCAGACTATTACGTAAATTACATCTAAATTTTAGTAAAGATTGTAAGATTTACTAAAATTTAGTAAAGAGGGTTCGGTAAAGAGCGTATAATTTTGGCAATACAATTTATCTTTATTCGTTTCCCTACCACAAAATATACTCAGGATAGGGGAAATACGTATAAAACGTATATAAAATATGAATAGTATGTAAAGAATGAGTAGATTTACGTAGATCCTATTTTTCTAGGAATCTGTAGAATTTCAGACTTGCAGCATTATGTAGATTTGTTGACGCTTGTATATGTGACTCTCGCTGACGAGAGCCGTCAGTCGCCGAGATCGCACTCTCTCGGCTGACGTTGACCATACGTCATCTACGATGCTTTAGGAGCAAGCATCGTTCGACGAATAAAAATATTCGAGTAAAAAATCGACCGAGAATTCGCGATTCTCGGTTGTCAGTTTCTTACTCCCAATATTCTGTAGATTGCCTAAACATTACATGCCTGCTCCAAAATATTTGAGGCGAAACTCGACCGAGAATTGTCGATTCTCGGTCGCGAATTTTATTGTAAAACTCGGCATTACGTAGATTTGTTGACGCTTGTATACGTGACTCTCGCTGACCAGAGTCGTCAGTCACCGATATCGCATTTTCGGTACACAAGAGAGATGTTTGGCGAATGCAACATGCCGAGTTGAGACAGGATCGAAAATTTCCGATTGCCGTTTGCACATCTGAATCTCGTCAGCATTTGTACATTTTTTACACATATTAGAAAGCATCGCAGCTTATAAAAAATATTCACAAAATAATATAATTCTTCAAAGAAAGAAATTATCCCATTATACAGACTATATATGTATAGTGTATGTATGTATAGATATATATGTATATTTGAACATATTCTGATCAGAAATCATATATATATATATATATATTGCCGAATGGGTTTGTATGTATACCCAGATATCTTTTCCAAGAATCATATTATTTTGTGAACGGTTTTTATAAACAGCAATTCTCATAATATGCATGACCAAAGCTACGAGATTGGTCGCGCGACTCGATTGTTTTCGCTCCGTCTCATTCCCTCCGCGGGGCGGTGCGGGGAAAATGCGGGCGGCTGGCTAGCTATGTAAAGTTAGCCCCCCGATTTTGACTTTTGCATCTTTTTTGAATTTATAACGATTGTTTGTCGTTTGTTTGTGATTGTTTGATTTATTAAAACGTTTGTTTGATCATACTTTTTATCAAACAATCAAAACAAAAATGAGCGTTAAGTTAGCTGCAAATTTTTGAAATTTTGTCTAATTTGATTGTTTCAAACGCCAATCGATTCGGAATCGTTTGTTGGAAACAAATAATATAATTCGAACGTTTGTTTGATCGTTGTTTTTCCAAAAAATCAATAAATAAAATATTGGTTCGTCGTAGCTCTCACACTAGATTCTGGCTTGACCAGATTTAATATGTGTCGCGTGCATGTAACAATATAACCTACAATTCATGTTGCGACACGGGATTACTTGATCAAGTTTACAAGATTTTGTTAACTTTACAAATCCTGGCCTTCAGTAGTTGAGTGCATCTCATGTTGAGCATCTTCGCAGTTGTATGGTAAGAAAAAAGCCAGAATCTAGTGTGAAAGCTACGACGAACCAATATTTTAGTTATTGATTTTTTTGGAAAAACAACGATCAAACAAACGTTCGAATTATATTATTTGTTTCCAACAAACAATTGCGAATCGATTGGCGTTTGAAAAAATCAAATTAGACAAAATTTCAAAAATTTGCGGCTAACTTAACGCTTATTTTTATTTTGTTTGTTTGATAAAAAATATGATCAAACAAACGTTTTAATTAATCAAACAATCACAAACAAACGACAAACAATCGTTATAAATTAAAAAAAGATGCAAAAGTCAAAATCGAGGGGCTAACTTTACATTGCTCGGCTGGCTATCGCTACGAGGCCTCGGCGCTTGCCCCGTCTTGTCAAGTGTCATACTGAGGCTTCGTAGCATACGCGCGCCATGCCATCTAGCGGTAGGCAGCGGTAGTGCTTAGCAAAATGTTGCGAACTCTGCACTACCGAAGCCGTCTGAAATTTCCGCTGACTAACACTGCCTCTTAATAATATTTGTGCACTTCGTTCGCTTTATGCAGACATTTACGTTCGTATCTTTGTAAAGATTACTGCGATGATCGATACTTGAAATTGAGGTATGCACAGCACTATACAATGCCAGTTGTCCTTCCTTGCGTTGCTGACTCGTCACAGCGGAGATGGGTTCAAAGTTCATAATTTGTTGTCGATGACGTGAGAAAGGTTTCGATGACGATATGTGTTTACCTGTTTTATTATGTTTATGAAGATCACTCAATTTTGCAGTAATAACAACCTTGCAATATTTGCAGAAAGCTTTCGAGTTATCGTTTATGCATGGCTGTAGCCAGCCCTTCAAGCTCTCGTCTTTCACCCATTCTTTGCGGTACTTCTGCTTGTACAGCTCATTCGCAGGTGCCACTACGGAAAATTTACATTTATATAAAACATATTCACTTAATAATTCCAAATGAAATGTAAATGTATCAATACATCTCTATTACTGAATACTAGGGTATAGATTTCATTTTACTAACAAGGAACATCACTTAGGTGTCTCCCTCCGATTTTGTTGAAACTTTGGTATGTGGTAGAGTATCGAAAACTAAGCGATACGTATTTTTTTTTATCGGCGGAAAACGGTTTTAGGGGGTGAAACACACCCTCAAAAATTGGGGTTTTTTTCATGATTCGGCTATAACTTTTTAACGGTACGAGATATTTAAAAAATTCAAATTGCAACAACCCTTATTTTTTTACGTACTATACATTGGAGACGAGAGCCATACAAATAACAATAAATTTCATGTTGTTTATTGCAAAATTCGAATTTTTTCATACGTATCTCCAAGAATTTTTAATGGATTGAGATGTACATTTGCACACATGTGGAAGATGGAAAACTAACGAACACATGTTTTTTGTTTTTCCGATATCTCGCAATTAAGGGGTTGTAACTACCCTTCGATTTTTGAAGCAAGAGCATCGTGTACTCAGCTAGCATTATGGAATTCCGGGGTAAATTCACGTCATTATTGACGTTTGTATGCATGTTTGTAAATATCCCGCCCTCGCCACCCCCCCAACAAAAAATTAAGGAGCGAACCACCCTTGTGCTTAGCTTTCCCCCACCCTCTATGAGAACGAGGTGGATCTAATTGAAGGAAACTTGTTCTATTTTGATGGTAATACAAAAATCTAGTTGGGGCGTTTTTGCATTTTTTCCAAATAGCAACCTTAAGGGGGTAAACTACCCTCTACCCGAACTTTCTTGCCGGGGTCGTCTTTTCCCATTTAACACGTCTTGGCCGATTCAAAATATTTCTAACAACTCCGAATCAACGTTTCCTCGTGTTGCGAACTCAATATGAGACCCTGATCGTGAGAGGGTAATCGAACCCCTCTCTATTTTCCTTCTCGAACCATCCTTGTAGCTTTCCCCCGCCCTCTATGAGAACGAGGTGAATGTAATTGAAGAAAGCCTGTTCTGTTTTGATGGTAACACAAAAATCTAGTTGGGGTGTTTTTGCATTTTTTCCAAATAGCAACCTTAAGGGGGTAAACTACCCTCTACCCGAACTTTCTTACCGAGGCCGTCTTTTCTCATTTAACATGTCTTGGCCGATTCAAAATATTTCTAACAACTCCGAATCGACGTTTCCTCGTGTTGCGAACTCAATATGAGATCCTGATCGTGAGAGGGTAATCGAACCCCTCTCTATTTTCCTTTGCATTGGCGATTTAAAAAGTTGCCACGCTATTTTCATGAATATGGCTTTGGATATCTGTTGATATATCGCATTAGTCTCTAGTGGATTAATCTTTATTAATCTCTAATGGGTATTTTGCATTAATCTCAACAGGGGCCGGGGAAGGGGCACGTCGAGATTTGCCTCTTACTCCTCACTTTTCTAATGTTTATCAGAAACATGTTTTCGTGTATGGATAAATACTTTTTCCACTTACTTTCTTTAACGATTACCCTCTCACTATCAGGGTGTCACGTGGAAAATCGGCAAGCGGACGTAGTATTTACCTTAGTAGCTGGTCAGGATCGCCTCGTTGTCTAGGAGCTTCTCGTAGGCACGATATTTAGTATTTGCTACTGGTCGATGGGAGCTGTATCTCCGAAGATATGGTGAAGTACTTTCCCTTGATACTTCTAAGGAGATGGTGTTGTTGCGCGATGAAAGAGGATGTCGATTAGGACTTCGATTGAATAATCAACAAAATAATTATACTGAATAATTATTAAATATATTTTGATTGTATGATCGTCGTAGCACAATGATTACAGTATGAGCATAAGCTCTTACAGAATAATACAAAAAGGACGGTTACGTCGAGTTTATATTTGCGGGAACCTATTAATTGGCGGGAAGCTGTATCGAGCTGTGTCCACGTCCAATGAATTTACTTGACTAACTCAACTGTCCGCTGCAGCTCATGCCGAGGGTGACATGCTCCTGCTTATCATTTCTCCCCCCGTAGGCTTAAGGTGTCTTTCTGCCGTGAGAACAGAGAGAATTCTCACTGTTCTCAAGTGAGAAAAATGAGGCGATAGGGCTCGGATCGAAATTAGCGGCTGACACAGCAGCGCTATCATATCGACTCGCGGTTGACCGTGCGAGTTTACACCGTCAGCCAGATTTGGTGAAACGGTGATTTTCCATCACACCCCCCAAGTTAGATTGAAATTCGTCTCGAATGATCTTACTTAAGGAGACCTTTGGCTTTTTCTTGGTCTAACTGTTGCCGCAGTTCGGATATTTGTTTTTGACTGTGAATATTTTGTAAATCTATTCGTTCCTGTTCTTTCAGGAATCTTGCTGCATAATTTCTTCTACGTTGTTTCTTACAGGAACAGCATGATCTCATTATTGATGCGAGGCATGAGAGTCCGCCGCATTGATAGAATGTATATCCGATGGCTGCGATTCCAATGCTGCCGAATATACCCCCAATTGAGGGTAGGGTTATTCCATGAAAATTTGCCCAAGAGTCATTGTGTTTGATTATTACTTTAGCATTAATTAAGTCTTTCTTAATGTCCTTAAAAGATTTGCTGAAGTCTCTGAGTACTTCTGTTCTTAGTTCGTATGCAAGGTGTTCGCTTTCATGCCATTCTGGTAATGTGAAATTTAAATCGTTGCTAATTCTTAATTCGACTTTATGTTCGACTGTTACTATTTTAGTTAATTGGATGACTGACCTTTCTGTTTCCAGTTCGCAAGAATCGTTCGTGATAATTTTTGAAACTCCAGCTATTGCCACTTGGATTTTCTCAGTTTTACAATTTATTTTAAGTTGTTGTATTCCCGATTGATGGTGAGGGATCAATATTTGAAAATTCTTTGTGGGTATCATTCCGATATCTACAATATTAAATATTGTCATTCTACATTTATCTGCATTCACATATTTTTCACATAGTTCCAATCCTTGCATTTTGTGACCAATCCCAGAGTACTTTACAATCTGTAAGTTTTCTCCTATTTTACGTATATCTAGGTGTGTTGCGTCCTGAGTTACATTTTCTCGTTGTAACCTACTATCATATGTCGGCAATGTAATAACATATGAGTCGGTATTACTTTTCTGCGGTATTGCTATATTCCGGATCCAAAGCCATGGCTTCCTTTCTGGTACAGGTATCTTGATCAAATATGTCAGCGAATGATTCGCAGCTTTATGTAAATGTCAGCCATGTCTATGAACGTTTGATAATTTAGGGCCTTTATTTTAATCAAATGGTCTTGATCATTTTCTTTGAACTTATTCAATACTTCGTTTAACATTTTTGGTGTGAACAATTGCGGTGATATAATACCCTTATGTCCAAGGACTATTGCTTCTGAAATTAATACAATCTTTACCTGTGTGATTCTGATCATCGAATCCATATTATTCAAAACGTCGTTCTGTTTCATAGCAAAATCGTTCATGTTCAGCCGTTCCAAGACACCGTTTATTGAATCTTTGACCTGGTCGAAACTATTATGTATCGCAAGGTCGTTACGTGCCATATTATCGACGACTTCTTTTATTATCATAGTTTCTTTATCTATAATTTTTCTCATTGTCTCGGATGTGTTGCTTAATCTATCTAAATTGCCATTAATTATTCTTAAATCTTCAGCATCGGCGGTTCCCCACAAGGCCTTTTGTACTGTGCCCCATGCATCGACAATACCTCTTTTCCTTCTGTTAGATTGTTTTTCTACATCAACACCGCTTTGTGATAATAGGTTGTCGTATTCATCTGACAGTTCCGTTAATTCCTTTTCAACGGTAGCGATATGTCGGGCTAGCTTGGGTGAACAATAGTTTTCCCGGCATCCCTTTACTACTAGGTCTTGGGTTAGTCCGATGAAACTTATTTGATCTGCGATACTAGAATAATCGATACTATATATTATACGCCATTCCTTGGAATATCCGTATACCTTTCCTTGATCTTCTTGAATCAAGTTCACGTCTTCCAAAGGCTCGATCTTTATATAGGCACATACCCTCCATCTAGAATTATAAATTATTGTTTGTTGATTCTTTCATTCACTTTTATTTCATTTTTACTCGCATTTCATGCCAAATTGGAGGCTAGTTTTCCTTCTCTATCTTTAGCGATCTTAATCTTGATCGGGGGTTGGGGATTACCTGTATCATAGGAATGATAAGGTTTGGTATTATTTATATTAACCCAACGGATCTGCTCAGTTCTACCTGTAGGGTAAAGTTCGATCAACACTCGATTTTTATCCAAATTGACTGCGATGATCTTAAATGGTCCAACAAATTCTTTATCAAGCTTGTGCTGTTTTTTATGATTTTTTAACAGTATTTTGTCTCCTATTTTATAGAGGGGGAGAGTTCTCGTTATTCTTTTATCTGATATAACCTTATTCTTTTCCCTTGCTTCTTCAAGTTTCTTTTTAGCTTTGTCGATGTCCTCGTGGCGTCGGTTAATCCAGGCACCTAATCTTTTGCTTATATTCTCGCATTTTTTCCGAGGGATATTATTTGGACAATTAGCGCTTTGACCGAATACTATGTTATGTGGAGAGTCTCCTATACTTTCCTGTTTGGTTGTGTTATACGCGAATGCGATATGATCGAGTTTCGTATCCCAAAGTGTCGGATTAGTTTTAACCGTAGTTCGGATGAGATCTCCTAACACACTATGCATTCTTTCTATCGCACCATTGGCTTGCGGGTGGTAGCTTGTTGTCGTTATTCCTTGGATTCCAAAAGAATCTTCAAAGTCTTTCATTAATTTAGAGTTAAATTCCTGACCCTGATCGGTCAATATGATTTCAGGTATTCCGTATTTAAGCATTTATCCGTTTATACATTTAGCTATGATTTCTGATGACTTCTTTGATTTCAGTGGCATTAATTGAGTGAATTTAGTTAGTGTATCTTGAATAGACAGGATATACAGATTCTGATTTCTGGTTTCGACCAATGGACCTACGATATCCATAGCAACCTTTTGGTTTGGTCTTTCGGCCGTATCCATAACCTTAGCTTCAGCAAGCTGTGGGATGCGAACCTTTTTATATTTTTGGCATTCCTCACAATTTGTCACAAATTCCTCCACATCATGGTACATGTTAGGCCATCTCGCTATCTTGCGGCATTTATCAAATGTCTTATTTATTCCCATATGACCTGCCGCCTTGTCGTTGTGGCATGATAGGATGATTTGAAGTTTGTTCTCTTCAGAAGGAAGCTCGTTATTGGAAATACAAAGGAGTATTTTGATGTAAGGATAATCCTCCGTTATGACCTGAAGTTCTTCTTTAATTTCGTTCCTCCTTTGTTCATTGAAGTCATCATTATCGATTGTTAAGCGTAACTTATCTGTTTTCTTTGCGATCTCGTATTCGACTAGATCTCTCAGAGTTTCTTTCCAAGTTGTTTCGTTCAACCGAATGCTATTTTTCTTGAACTGTTTGCCCTTTCCGTGTTTTGAAACTATTGTTTTCCATTTTTCAATTTCTTTATTAGGGACGACAATAAGGTTATTTACCGATAGTCCTTCTTTGATCTCATCCAGTTTATGTTCCGACCTTTTCTGATTTAAATCATTTAAAGTATCTTCAATGCCCCCAATAGTGAACGGCGGTTTCTTAGCTTGCTCTTTCGACATTTTGATCTTATTTTCATAAACCCTTGATAGAGCATCTGCAGCTTTATTTTCACATCCCTTTTTGTAAAGAATTTCCATATCGTATTCTTCTAATTTCAATCTCCATCGCAGAAGGCGAGAGGCTGGGTCTGTAACGCCGTATAACCACACTAGTGCTTTGTGATCTGTTTGAACCTCGAATCGTCTTCCAAGGAGGTAATGCCTTAATCTCTTAACTGCCCAGACGATGGCCAAAAGTTCCTTTTCGGTCGTAGTGTAATTTTCTTCCGCTGATTTTAAAGTTTGCGACATATAACATATAGGATGACCTTCTTGCGACAGGATGGCTCCTAAGCCGGTGTTCGAAGCGTCGGTGGTCAATGTGAACTTCTTTTCAAAATCGGGGAACTTTAGGACGGGAGAGGATATGAGTTTTTCCTTTATGCTGCGAAAAGCCTTCTCGCATTTAGCATCAAATATCCACTCTTTATCTTTCTTTGTCAGCTCAGTGAGAGGTTTAGCTAAAGTCGAGAAATTCTTGATGAATCGTCTGTAGTATCCCGCCAACCCGAGAAATGATTTGATTTCCTTTGGGGTTCGCAAAGGCGGAAACTCTTTGACGGCTTTTATCTTTTCGTCATTAGGCTGAAGGCCTCTTTTCGAAATAGTGTGTCCGAGGTAAACGAATTCTTCCTGCATAAACTCGCATTTATCGGGTTGTAACGTTAATCCGCAATCTCTTAATCTCTGAAATACTACTCTGATGTTATTCAGAAACTGCTCGAATGTTTCACCCCAGATGATTATATCATCCATATATACGAAACAAATACTTTGATTTAGGCCGATCAGTGCTTGATCCATCATCCTCTGAAAGGTCGCGGGCGCATTTTTCAGTCCAAAGGGCATTCGTTGGAATTCGAAATGTCCTTTCTTAGTAGAAAATGCTGTATACTTTCGAGACTCATCATCCAATGCAATCTGATGAAATCCACTGGATAAATCCAGTGCTGCGAAGAATTTAGCTTTTCCTAGTTTATCAAGGATTTCTTCTATTTTAGGTACAGGGTAAGCATCATGTGGAGTAAGTTCGTTAACCTTTCGAAAGTCGATTACTACGCGATATTTCTTTTCTCCCGAGGCATCCATTTTTTTTGGTACCACCCAAATGGGTGAATTGAATGGTGAAGCTGACTCTGATATTATTCCTTCTTTCATCATTTGTTCTACTTGTTTATTGACCTCTGCTTGATGGAACTCGGGTGGTGCGTAACTTTTGACATTTACTATTGACTCTTTAGACAGTGTGATTCTATGTTTTACTCCAGGTGCCTTTGGCAGTGGGTCCCCGTCCATTCGAAATAGTGTATCGAATTTTCGCAACACTTCCCAAAGTTCTGTTCGTTGATCTGTTTTAATATGGTCCAGTCTCAAATGCTGCATTAGCTTTGCTTGTCTGGCTGAGTCTGATACGATTCGTCTATTACGAATTGAGTTCACTTTAATTAGATCTAGACGCAATGTTTTGTCCGAATCGGTCTGATTTTCCAGTGGCACTTTTACTTTGTACTCCTGTACATGGCATACAGCTGAGTAGTCCCCCAAGTCGATTAAGCAGTTACCTTTCTTCATATCAATATCGAATTCGACAATGGAATTGGAACGTGGTGGCATTTTTATTCCGTTACGGTTGATAGGGTACCTCTTTCCTTTAAGAGGCAGTGTAACACACAGAAAAATTTCGACAGCTTCGCCTTTGCCGCGGTAATGCAGAACTCGCAGAATTTGGCTACGAGTCGCTGCGCATTACCGCTAGATGTCACGGCTCGCGTTTGCTACGAAGTCGCGGTATATCGAGGCGAACCGAAAGCCGAGGCCTCGTAGCAAGGCCAGCCGTGACCCGCCTCGCTCGAAAATCTTATGCTAATGCTCGGCCAAGTTCGTGTGTAACGTACACTCGTGTACGTACACTGCGAGAATGTATTTCTCACTACATGTACAGCCGAGCATGCTAAACATTCAAGTTTGATGTTCTACAATAACGACAAACGTCGTTGGCATCTCGCTCTTTGACAGAGCGGGTTTATTAATTATCACATTTGTTAATTTATTAAACAATTCAAATTATCTCCGTTCATTTTCGCGAACGGAGGTGAACAACGACAAACGTCGTTGGCATCTCGCTCTTTGACAGAGCGGGTTTATTAATTATCACATTTGTTAATTGATTAACAATTCAAATTATCTCCGTTCACTTTCGCGAACGGAGGTAAAAAACGACAAACGTCGTTGGCATCTCGCTCTTTGACAGAGCGGGTTTATTAATTATCACATTTGTTAATTTATTAACAATTCAAATTATCTCCGTTCATTTTCGCGAACGGAGGTAAAAAACGACAAACGTCGTTGGCATCTCGCTCTTTCACAGAGCGGGTTTATTAATTATTAACCCATTTGTTAATAACATTTATTAACAATTCAAATTATCTCCGTTCATTTTCGCGAACGGAGGTAAAAAACGACAAACGTCGTTGGCATCTCACTCTTTCACAGAGCGGGTTTATTAATTATTAACACATTTGTTAATAACATTTATTAACAATTCAAATTATCTCCGTTCATTTTCGCGAACGGAGGTAAAAAACGACAAACGTCGTTGGCATCTCGCTCTTTCACAGAGCGGGTTTATTAATTATTAACACATTTGTTAATAACATTTATTAACAATTCAAATTATCTCCGTTCATTTTCGCGAACGGAGGTAAAAAACGACAAACGTCGTTGGCATCTCGCTCTTTCACAGAGCGGGTTTATTAATTATTAACACATTTGTTAATAACATTTATTAACAATTCAAATTATCTCCGTTCACTTTCGCGAACGGAGGTAAAAAACGACAAACGTCGTTGGCATCTCGCTCTTTCACAGAGCGGGTTTATTATCACATTTCTTAATTTATTAACAATTCAAATTATCTCCGTTCATTTTCGCGAACGGAGGTAAAAAACGACAAACGTCGTTGGCATCTCGCTCTTTGACAGAGCGGGTTTATTATCACATTTCTTAATTTATTAACAATTCAAATTATCTCCGTTCATTTTCGCGAACGGAGGTAAAAAACGACAAACGTCGTTGGCATCTCGCTCTTTCACAGAGCGGGTTTATTAATTATTAACACATTTGTTAATAACATTTATTAACAATTCAAATTATCTCCGTTCACTTTCGCGAACGGAGGTAAACAACGACAAACGTCGTTGGCATCTCGCTCTTTGACAGAGCGGGTTTATTAATTATCACATTTGTTAATTGATTAACAATTCAAATTATCTCCGTTCACTTTCGCGAACGGAGGTAAAAAACGACAAACGTCGTTGGCATCTCGCTCTTTGACAGAGCGGGTTTATTAATTATCACATTTGTTAATTTATTAACAATTCAAATTATCTCCGTTCATTTTCGCGAACGGAGGTAAAAAACGACAAACGTCGTTGGCATCTCGCTCTTTCACAGAGCGGGTTTATTAATTATTAACCCATTTGTTAATAACATTTATTAACAATTCAAATTATCTCCGTTCATTTTCGCGAACGGAGGTAAAAAACGACAAACGTCGTTGGCATCTCGCTCTTTCACAGAGCGGGTTTATTAATTATCACATTTGTTAATTTATTAAACAATTCAAATTATCTCCGTTCATTTTCGCGAACGGAGGTGAACAACGACAAACGTCGTTGGCATCTCGCTCTTTGACAGAGCGGGTTTATTAATTATCACATTTGTTAATTGATTAACAATTCAAATTATCTCCGTTCACTTTCGCGAACGGAGGTAAAAAACGACAAACGTCGTTGGCATCTCGCTCTTTGACAGAGCGGGTTTATTAATTATCACATTTGTTAATTTATTAACAATTCAAATTATCTCCGTTCATTACACTACATGTACAGCCGAGCATGCTAAACATTCAAGTTTGATGTTCTACAATAACGACAAACGTCGTTGGCATCTCGCTCTTTGACAGAGCGGGTTTATTAATTATCACATTTGTTAATTTATTAAACAATTCAAATTATCTCCGTTCACTTTCGCGAACGGAGGTAAAAAACGACAAACGTCGTTGGCATCTCGCTCTTTCACAGAGCGGGTTTATTATCACATTTCTTAATTTATTAACAATTCAAATTATCTCCGTTCATTTTCGCGAACGGAGGTAAAAAACGACAAACGTCGTTGGCATCTCGCTCTTTGACAGAGCGGGTTTATTAATTATTAACACATTTGTTAATAACATTTATTAACAATTCAAATTATCTCCGTTCATTTTCGCGAACGGAGGTAAAAAACGACAAACGTCGTTGGCATCTCGCTCTTTCACAGAGCGGGTTTATTAATTATTAACACATTTGTTAATAACATTTATTAACAATTCAAATTATCTCCGTTCACTTTCGCGAACGGAGGTAAAAAACGACAAACGTCGTTGGCATCTCGCTCTTTCACAGAACGGGTTTATTAATTATTAACACATTTGTTAATAACATTTATTAACAATTCAAATTATCTCCGTTCACTTTCGCGAACGGAGGTAAAAAACGACAAACGTCGTTGGCATCTCGCTCTTTGACAGAGCGGGTTTATTAATTATCACATTTGTTAATTTATTAACAATTCAAATTATCTCCGTTCATTACACTACATGTACAGCCGAGCATGCTAAACATTCAAGTTTGATGTTCTACAATAACGACAAACGTCGTTGGCATCTCGCTCTTTGACAGAGCGGGTTTATTAATTATCACATTTGTTAATTTATTAAACAATTCAAATTATCTCCGTTCACTTTCGCGAACGGAGGTAAAAAACGACAAACGTCGTTGGCATCTCGCTCTTTCACAGAGCGGGTTTATTATCACATTTCTTAATTTATTAACAATTCAAATTATCTCCGTTCATTTTCGCGAACGGAGGTAAAAAACGACAAACGTCGTTGGCATCTCGCTCTTTCACAGAGCGGGTTTATTAATTATTAACACATTTGTTAATAACATTTATTAACAATTCAAATTATCTCCGTTCACTTTCGCGAACGGAGGTAAAAAACGACAAACGTCGTTGGCATCTCGCTCTTTCACAGAGCGGGTTTATTAATTATTAACACATTTGTTAATAACATTTATTAACAATTCAAATTATCTCCGTTCACTTTCGCGAACGGAGGTAAACAACGACAAACGTCGTTGGCATCTCGCTCTTTGGCAGAGCGGGTTTATTAATTATCACATTTGTTAATTTATTAACAATTCAAATTATCTCCGTTCATTTTCGCGAACGGAGGTAAAAAACGACAAACGCCGTTGGCATCTCGCTCTTTCACAGAGCGGGTTTATTAATTATTAACACATTTGTTAATAACATTTATTAACAATTCAAATTATCTCCGTTCATTTTCGCGAACGGAGGTAAACAACGACAAACGTCGTTGGCATCTCGCTCTTTGACAGAGCGGGTTTATTAATTATCACATTTGTTAATTTATTAACAATTCAAATTATCTCCGTTCACTTTCGCGAACGGAGATAAAAAACGACAAACGTCGTTGGCATCTCGCTCTTTGACAGAGCGGGTTTATTAATTATTAACACATTTGTTAATAACGTTTATTAACAATTCAAATTATCTCCGTTCATTTTCGCGAACGGAGGTAAAAAACGACAAACGTCGTTGGCATCTCGCTCTTTGACAGAGCGGGTTTATTATCACATTTCTTAATTTATTAACAATTCAAATTATCTCCGTTCATTTTCGCGAACGGAGGTAAAAAACGACAAACGTCGTTGGCATCTCGCTCTTTGACAGAGCGGGTTTATTAATTATTAACACATTTGTTAATAACATTTATTAACAATTCAAATTATCTCCGTTCATTTTCGCGAACGGAGGTAAAAAACGACAAACGTCGTTGGCATCTCGCTCTTTCACAGAGCGGGTTTATTAATTATTAACACATTTGTTAATAACATTTATTAACAATTCAAATTATCTCCGTTCACTTTCGCGAACGGAGGTAAAAAACGACAAACGTCGTTGGCATCTCGCTCTTTCACAGAACGGGTTTATTAATTATTAACACATTTGTTAATAACATTTATTAACAATTCAAATTATCTCCGTTCACTTTCGCGAACGGAGGTAAAAAACGACAAACGTCGTTGGCATCTCGCTCTTTCACAGAACGGGTTTATTAATTATTAACACATTTGTTAATAACATTTATTAACAATTCAAATTATCTCCGTTCACTTTCGCGAACGGAGGTAAACAACGACAAACGTCGTTGGCATCTCGCTCTTTGACAGAGCGGGTTTATTAATTATCACATTTGTTAATTTATTAACAATTCAAATTATCTCCGTTCATTTTCGCGAACGGAGGTAAAAAACGACAAACGTCGTTGGCATCTCGCTCTTTCACAGAGCGGGTTTATTAATTATTAACACATTTGTTAATAACATTTATTAACAATTCAAATTATCTCCGTTCATTTTCGCGAACGGAGGTAAAAAACGACAAACGTCGTTGGCATCTCGCTCTTTGACAGAGCGGGTTTATTATCACATTTCTTAATTTATTAACAATTCAAATTATCTCCGTTCATTTTCGCGAACGGAGGTAAAAAACGACAAACGTCGTTGGCATCTCGCTCTTTCACAGAGCGGGTTTATTAATTATTAACACATTTGTTAATAACATTTATTAACAATTCAAATTATCTCCGTTCATTTTCGCGAACGGAGGTAAACAACGACAAACGTCGTTGGCATCTCGCTCTTTGACAGAGCGGGTTTATTAATTATCACATTTGTTAATTTATTAACAATTCAAATTATCTCCGTTCACTTTCGCGAACGGAGATAAAAAACGACAAACGTCGTTGGCATCTCGCTCTTTGACAGAGCGGGTTTATTAATTATTAACACATTTGTTAATAACGTTTATTAACAATTCAAATTATCTCCGTTCATTTTCGCGAACGGAGGTAAAAAACGACAAACGTCGTTGGCATCTCGCTCTTTGACAGAGCGGGTTTATTATCACATTTCTTAATTTATTAACAATTCAAATTATCTCCGTTCATTTTCGCGAACGGAGGTAAAAAACGACAAACGTCGTTGGCATCTCGCTCTTTGACAGAGCGGGTTTATTAATTATTAACACATTTGTTAATAACATTTATTAACAATTCAAATTATCTCCGTTCATTTTCGCGAACGGAGGTAAAAAACGACAAACGTCGTTGGCATCTCGCTCTTTCACAGAGCGGGTTTATTAATTATTAACACATTTGTTAATAACATTTATTAACAATTCAAATTATCTCCGTTCACTTTCGCGAACGGAGGTAAAAAACGACAAACGTCGTTGGCATCTCGCTCTTTCACAGAACGGGTTTATTAATTATTAACACATTTGTTAATAACATTTATTAACAATTCAAATTATCTCCGTTCACTTTCGCGAACGGAGGTAAACAACGACAAACGTCGTTGGCATCTCGCTCTTTGACAGAGCGGGTTTATTAATTATCACATTTGTTAATTTATTAACAATTCAAATTATCTCCGTTCACTTTCGCGAACGGAGATAAAAAAACGACAAACGTCGTTGGCATCTCGCTCTTTGACAGAGCGGGTTTATTAATTATTAACACATTTGTTAATAACGTTTATTAACAATTCAAATTATCTCCGTTCATTTTCGCGAACGGAGGTAAAAAAAGACAAACGTCGTTGGCATCTCGCTCTTTGACAGAGCGGGTTTATTATCACATTTCTTAATTTATTAACAATTCAAATTATCTCCGTTCATTTTCGCGAACGGAGGTAAAAAACGACAAACGTCGTTGGCATCTCGCTCTTTGACAGAGCGGGTTTATTAATTATTAACACATTTGTTAATAACATTTATTAACAATTCAAATTATCTCCGTTCATTTTCGCGAACGGAGGTAAAAAACGACAAACGTCGTTGGCATCTCGCTCTTTCACAGAGCGGGTTTATTAATTATTAACACATTTGTTAATAACATTTATTAACAATTCAAATTATCTCCGTTCACTTTCGCGAACGGAGGTAAAAAACGACAAACGTCGTTGGCATCTCGCTCTTTCACAGAGCGGGTTTATTAATTATTAACACATTTGTTAATAACATTTATTAACAATTCAAATTATCTCCGTTCACTTTCGCGAACGGAGGTAAACAACGACAAACGTCGTTGGCATCTCGCTCTTTGACAGAGCGGGTTTATTAATTATTAACACATTTGTTAATAACATTTATTAACAATTCAAATTATCTCCGTTCATTTTCGCGAACGGAGGTAAAAAACGACAAACGTCGTTGGCATCTCGCTCTTTCACAGAGCGGGTTTATTAATTATTAACACATTTGTTAATAACATTTATTAACAATTCAAATTATCTCCGTTCACTTTCGCGAACGGAGGTAAAAAACGACAAACGTCGTTGGCATCTCGCTCTTTCACAGAGCGGGTTTATTAATTATTAACACATTTGTTAATAACATTTATTAACAATTCAAATTATCTCCGTTCACTTTCGCGAACGGAGGTAAACAACGACAAACGTCGTTGGCATCTCGCTCTTTGACAGAGCGGGTTTATTAATTATCACATTTGTTAATTTATTAACAATTCAAATTATCTCCGTTCATTTTCGCGAACGGAGGTAAAAAACGACAAACGTCGTTGGCATCTCGCTCTTTCACAGAGCGGGTTTATTAATTATTAACACATTTGTTAATAACATTTATTAACAATTCAAATTATCTCCGTTCATTTTCGCGAACGGAGGTAAAAAACGACAAACGTCGTTGGCATCTCGCTCTTTGACAGAGCGGGTTTATTATCACATTTCTTAATTTATTAACAATTCAAATTATCTCCGTTCATTTTCGCGAACGGAGGTAAAAAACGACAAACGTCGTTGGCATCTCGCTCTTTCACAGAGCGGGTTTATTAATTATTAACACATTTGTTAATAACATTTATTAACAATTCAAATTATCTCCGTTCATTTTCGCGAACGGAGGTAAACAACGACAAACGTCGTTGGCATCTCGCTCTTTGACAGAGCGGGTTTATTAATTATCACATTTGTTAATTTATTAACAATTCAAATTATCTCCGTTCACTTTCGCGAACGGAGATAAAAAACGACAAACGTCGTTGGCATCTCGCTCTTTGACAGAGCGGGTTTATTAATTATTAACACATTTGTTAATAACGTTTATTAACAATTCAAATTATCTCCGTTCATTTTCGCGAACGGAGGTAAAAAACGACAAACGTCGTTGGCATCTCGCTCTTTGACAGAGCGGGTTTATTATCACATTTCTTAATTTATTAACAATTCAAATTATCTCCGTTCATTTTCGCGAACGGAGGTAAAAAACGACAAACGTCGTTGGCATCTCGCTCTTTGACAGAGCGGGTTTATTAATTATTAACACATTTGTTAATAACATTTATTAACAATTCAAATTATCTCCGTTCATTTTCGCGAACGGAGGTAAAAAACGACAAACGTCGTTGGCATCTCGCTCTTTCACAGAGCGGGTTTATTAATTATTAACACATTTGTTAATAACATTTATTAACAATTCAAATTATCTCCGTTCACTTTCGCGAACGGAGGTAAAAAACGACAAACGTCGTTGGCATCTCGCTCTTTCACAGAACGGGTTTATTAATTATTAACACATTTGTTAATAACATTTATTAACAATTCAAATTATCTCCGTTCACTTTCGCGAACGGAGGTAAACAACGACAAACGTCGTTGGCATCTCGCTCTTTGACAGAGCGGGTTTATTAATTATCACATTTGTTAATTTATTAACAATTCAAATTATCTCCGTTCATTTTCGCGAACGGAGGTAAAAAACGACAAACGTCGTTGGCATCTCGCTCTTTCACAGAGCGGGTTTATTAATTATTAACACATTTGTTAATAACATTTATTAACAATTCAAATTATCTCCGTTCATTTTCGCGAACGGAGGTAAACAACGACAAACGTCGTTGGCATCTCGCTCTTTGACAGAGCGGGTTTATTAATTATCACATTTGTTAATTTATTAACAATTCAAATTATCTCCGTTCACTTTCGCGAACGGAGATAAAAAAACGACAAACGTCGTTGGCATCTCGCTCTTTGACAGAGCGGGTTTATTAATTATTAACACATTTGTTAATAACGTTTATTAACAATTCAAATTATCTCCGTTCATTTTCGCGAACGGAGGTAAAAAAAGACAAACGTCGTTGGCATCTCGCTCTTTGACAGAGCGGGTTTATTATCACATTTCTTAATTTATTAACAATTCAAATTATCTCCGTTCATTTTCGCGAACGGAGGTAAAAAACGACAAACGTCGTTGGCATCTCGCTCTTTGACAGAGCGGGTTTATTAATTATTAACACATTTGTTAATAACATTTATTAACAATTCAAATTATCTCCGTTCATTTTCGCGAACGGAGGTAAAAAACGACAAACGTCGTTGGCATCTCGCTCTTTCACAGAGCGGGTTTATTAATTATTAACACATTTGTTAATAACATTTATTAACAATTCAAATTATCTCCGTTCACTTTCGCGAACGGAGGTAAAAAACGACAAACGTCGTTGGCATCTCGCTCTTTCACAGAGCGGGTTTATTAATTATTAACACATTTGTTAATAACATTTATTAACAATTCAAATTATCTCCGTTCACTTTCGCGAACGGAGGTAAACAACGACAAACGTCGTTGGCATCTCGCTCTTTGACAGAGCGGGTTTATTAATTATTAACACATTTGTTAATAACATTTATTAACAATTCAA
Source organism: Netelia fuscicornis (assembly GCA_946811545.1). Classification (NCBI taxonomy): domain Eukaryota; kingdom Metazoa; phylum Arthropoda; class Insecta; order Hymenoptera; family Ichneumonidae; genus Netelia; species Netelia fuscicornis. The sequence goes on along the minus strand of OX328013.1, from coordinate 14,849,354 downwards.
ATTATCTCCGTTCATTTTCGCGAACGGAGGTAAAAAACGACAAACGTCGTTGGCATCTCGCTCTTTCACAGAGCGGGTTTATTAATTATTAACACATTTGTTAATAACATTTATTAACAATTCAAATTATCTCCGTTCACTTTCGCGAACGGAGGTAAAAAACGACAAACGTCGTTGGCATCTCGCTCTTTCACAGAGCGGGTTTATTAATTATTAACACATTTGTTAATAACATTTATTAACAATTCAAATTATCTCCGTTCACTTTCGCGAACGGAGGTAAACAACGACAAACGTCGTTGGCATCTCGCTCTTTGACAGAGCGGGTTTATTAATTATCACATTTGTTAATTTATTAACAATTCAAATTATCTCCGTTCATTTTCGCGAACGGAGGTAAAAAACGACAAACGTCGTTGGCATCTCGCTCTTTCACAGAGCGGGTTTATTAATTATTAACACATTTGTTAATAACATTTATTAACAATTCAAATTATCTCCGTTCATTTTCGCGAACGGAGGTAAAAAACGACAAACGTCGTTGGCATCTCGCTCTTTGACAGAGCGGGTTTATTATCACATTTCTTAATTTATTAACAATTCAAATTATCTCCGTTCATTTTCGCGAACGGAGGTAAACAACGACAAACGTCGTTGGCATCTCGCTCTTTGACAGAGCGGGTTTATTAATTATCACATTTGTTAATTTATTAACAATTCAAATTATCTCCGTTCACTTTCGCGAACGGAGATAAAAAACGACAAACGTCGTTGGCATCTCGGTCTTCGGCAGAGCGGGTTTACGAGGATAAGAGCGACAGCGGTCGCTGGAACCTCACCTTTTGTTGTAGCAAGGCAGATTTTATGAACGTATGTTCATTTTAAAAAATGCGTCGGAAATGGCACTTGGGAAGTGCCTGGGAAACGCCCACCCACACTAACCCACTTATAACTCGTATAAGTACATTTCCGTTCTTCCCAACGCTGAAAATACGCTACGTCGTATTTTGGCGTCGATACACTTATGCGTGTATCGTCATACCTGTATGTATTTAACCACAGGGGAATAACGCTAATTTGCGAGATTTTAGCATTTCAGCTAAGTGGCGGCGCATTTCTGATACATCCTGTGAATACTTGCGATGCGCAGGATCATCGTCTAATGCAATCACCGTCGCAAACGCAATCGCATAAACGCCGCAACTGAACGAGTCAGGTTGCTTCGTCACTGGCTGGAGAATTATATCTCCGTCACCGACATACGGGTATCGTTTTACGATATACCTCTTTTCGTCCGAGCTCAACAGCTCGTACTCCGCGCGAAGAAGACTATCGTAAATCATTAGCTTCATTCCATCGTAATGAAGACAGCACCAGTGGCTTGACAAATTGCCACCAATTATCTGTATATCGGATCTGCCAACATCGTTGGCCTCGATAAACTGATAATATGCTGTATAGCAAGCAGGATTGCACTTGAATGGGCAATTTTCTTCCAAAATATTTTGGAACAAATCTATGCAAGTATCCGTCAATAAAGTATCTGGCTTCAAAATTATTGAAACGACTTCATCTACGGAAATGTCTTGCTTTAATCGATCGATTATGTTCCGATTTTCATCGGAAGATACCATTTGATCGCCGCTTTCGATCGCGACCCAATCATTATTGCGATTGCATGCACCTTCTTGTACACCGGGAAAGGACGAGATATCGTCTCGCGTAGCACCCGGGACAGGAGTGCTAGTGCGTACGGACGAAGTATTTTTTTTCCGTAGTGCTTCTTCCCGAGCCTGTACGATATAGTCAGGATCGCGGATCGGCATATTCCTGCTACGTCGACTATCGATGATTTCTGGGAGTAGACAATTAATATAGAATTTGCATAACAATGATTTCATGTGTGACTCCCAGAAATTATCGTCTCTGAGAACTGTTACCAGCTTCAGATCTGTGGAATTCCACAGCGCGAAGATACAATAGTCCCGCATCGTTATGTGCAATTGACCTTGCACCTGATAAAAATATGCGTGAGTCCGTCGCAGGACTCGCTTATCTTTTTTATCGAATATGCCTCTTAGCGAGGGTTTTTCTTCGATGGCGATTTCTAAATCGCCATTTTGTGCCGAGAACGGACACTTGATTTCGACGATGCCATCGTCATCGATCAGTCCATCTGGAGACGCTCCTAGATAAGGAATCTCTCTATCGATGAAGAGACCGCAGGCAACAATTTTTTTGCCCAGTTTTTGTTCAACTGCCTGTCGAGCTGCATTTTCATTTGCAATTCCGTATTGTACGACTACCGAGTCTAGGATCTTGGGATACCGAATACTCGCAACCATATTTGCACACGAGGTCGTGGGTAACATGCGGCATATCGGCCCGAATTGCGATGCCGTTATCATTTCAGTTCGCAACTGATGCCACAACTCGCAATTGCGTTGAGAAACTGTATCTCGTTCGATCTGTCTCGAACGTTGTTGATTCGATCGCAACTTAGACATATGGCGATCAACAAAAATGTTGAAAATTTCCTTTTCGATATCTGGCTTTTTAGCCGATGGACCGTAATCTTTGTCGGTCCCCTTAAATTGGCGCAGCCGACCACTGCACTCTCGCTGCTTATATACGCGGTCACGTATATTTTTGCGTTTCCTTATGCGTTCCATTCTCTGGATAGCGTTGGGAATTGCGCAGCGGTTACGGAGATATACTTTTGACAACACGGATTGCGTGTTGTGTTGTATCATAGCTCCGTAGCATCTCATTTGATATGAGTTTCGCATGCAATGATTAATTCGCTTGCCTGAATTCAATTTGTTGACAATTGAATTGCATCCCTCTGCCACGTTATTCGTAACATTTAGCAGTAAACTTTTGGCATGGCTGCTTAAATAACGAACTGCTTCGTAAATGGCAGGGTACATACCAATACCATGCAAAATTGGTAATATGTTTGTTTCCCCCTTGTTCGGTTCACAACTGAAAGGGAGGGCGGGACAATCGGTATGGTCGCCGAAAATATGACCGGGCAGAGTCAGTATGTCTTTGCAGAGTGCCTTTGTTTTCTCTGTCTCCGATATCATTTCTGCGTTACGCAGGTCTCTTGCATGCTCGACCAGTTTCCGAAGTTTCAGGCCACTGGACAAGACGCAGTGACGAATTTTCGTCACGTTCACTCTTTCTTTCACGGAAACATTGGCAAGTTTTGTTTTCGAGGCAACCCTCATTTTTCTGCACATGTTCCGGAATAAGTGATTGTTGCATTCGACTTTTTCGACAATAATACCGTATTTCATATACGGATTTGCATCTCGTATAGCCTGATATACGCTGCTGTCGCCATCCGCAATCAGAGTTCGATATATCAGGCCATTCGACGCGATGCTACTCGTGAAACCTTCGAGAATTATGTCGGTTTCCATTGCCGTTGAGCTGCGATCCCGACCCCAGTTTTTATAACAAACATGGGGGCGGGGTGCCTTTTTATCCAGCACCTGTGCTCTCTCGCATGTCGCACAGTACTTATTGCGTACAGCAATAAATAGAGCCAATTTGCTTTGCTGGCCGAAAATCATAGCTGCGCCGGATAAAGCATCATGCTTACCACCGGCATACGAGCGTTTCGCCCAACAGCCATCCGCAATTACATTAATGTACGGGATGCCATCAATAACATGGCCTTTTTTCATCGCTATCGATCTTTCTATCGATGCTGCCCGTTCCCTTTCGGCTTCGGCAACGCCATGGAAATTATCGTACAATTTATCGCGATATTTGCGATATGTATTGGCGCTCATGGGTGGAACAGCCATTGCGGCCAATTGTTCTTCCATTATGTTGTATCCGGTACCTGAAGTGATGGTACCGCATACAGCACCTTTGTTGACGCCCATATCGTCACCTTCATTGGGGTCGGTCCAAATACTGAATGTGTAATTACACATTTGGCATTTGAAAAAAAGCAGCGTTCGCAAGCCACGGTCGAGCGACTTAAATAATTTAAGGTCGCTGAAAGGGCATTGCAGTGCGGTATTGTGATTATCAAATTTTTCGTGTAATTCTTTCCACAAAAAATTGATATCGACAATCCGCCGACCATTGACGGCGGTCTCTACAATGCGACCTTTGTCCATAGGACCATTCTCAATTATGAATGATTCTATATTCTGCGAGCTGTTCGCAGTGAACCGCTTCATCTGGGAACCAGATGAATCCGGTTCGTAACGCTCGTCAGTTTCTCGATTAGTTACAAGCGTTACATTTTCTTCTTTGTTGAAGAGAAGCGAGTCTCCATTACTTAGACTGCTCGGTACACCGGGAATAGCTTCCGGGTTCTCGGGTGCATTGGCAACCCGGTTTTCGAATTCATCCATTACGGATGTTCGAGGGAAATTCGAATTTTCCCGAATATCGCACAAGTTTTGCGCGCTACATGTAGGCTTACCTACACTTACCACCTGCGCGGAGACTCCTGCTGCAGCCTACGTCGCAGCAGTATCAAGGACATTGGTCTTGTGGATCGGAGCACAGCCATCTTTTACGGCAAGCTCCGCTAATCTAAGAGTTTGGCGACTGAAAAAAAAACACCGATTAAAGCGCAGATCAGTCCAGATTACAATGTAAAACCGCGACTAGAATATAATGTGTTTTTTAGTAAATATTTTTTAGTATATATTGACCGGCGATTCGACAGTGGTCAAATACGTACAAAGAGATTGAACATCTACCGGTAAATGTCCCAATTGTTGAACAGGTCCCAATTATTGAACACTGTCTTGTATTTTTATTATTTCTCATTCACCTGCATGCATTTACTTATTTATAAAAAATTCATTACATATATATGGAATATTTAGCTATCGAAATGTTACTTTACTTATGCAAAAAAAAGCCTTATTTAATAGAGAAAAAAATTATTTAATCAGCAACGGTGACCCGATTTGACGACTCATAGTAACTGCTTATCGTTTTTGCTAAGACGCGCCGCTTCATGCATAAGGGTATAAAGAGATTCAAGAACCGTCGTATCTCAAAAAGTAAAGGCGTTTCAGGTTCCTCAGAAAATTTCTTACAAATAACAATTTAAAAAAGATTTTTTAAACTAATTATTTATTTATTAAAAAATACGGTGTTCAATCATTGGGACATAGAAAATGAAGTATGTCCCAATTATTGAACACTTGAATTCTCCAAGATGGCATCATTTCCATCAAAACATCGAGGCAGTTGACGTGTGACAGATCGCGTGAATCAGATTTATTAAAACAAAAACATTCAAACAAACGTAAGTTCCTGTATACACTTACCGTTATTGTTTTAATAATAACTCTAAGGTCGTCAAATATACTTGTTTTGTATTTCCTTGCAATAAACATAAAAATAAAAATAAAACGAGAATATAACCTAAATGTAACCTAAAAATACGAATGTAATGTTCAATATTTTTTGCTCTCTGATATTTCAGGGACAAATTTTTCTCAATAAAACGTCATAAACATGGCGACAATAAGACGTCGTTCTGCATATAGTGCGGAAGATATAAAAACCGCATTGGATGCGGTAGAAAATGGAATTTCTTTGCGAGAGGCCAGCCGAACGTACGGTATTCCCGTGGCAACTTTGTCACTCAAGAGGAGAAGAAAAGTGCCGATGTACAAGAAACCAGGACCACCGACGTTTTAACACCGCAGGAAGAGGAGCAATTGGTTCGCTGTATACTTTTTCTCGGAGGAAGAGGCTTCCCAGTGACGAAAACCCAGTTGCTCGACAGCGTACAATTGTTGGTTTTAAAAACGAAGAGATCAGCGTTGTTCACGAACGGGAGACCAGGGAGGCACTGGTACGAAGGATTCCTTCGACGACACCACAATTTAACTATTCGCACAGCGCAAAATCTCGTCAACACTCGAGCTTCTGTCACCGAAAGACAAATTCGGAATTGGTTCGATGAAGTGAAACAGCACTTGGAGAATTTGAATGTGATGGAAATAGAACGGAGCAGGATTTTTAATTGTGACGAGAGCCCGTTTATGCTTTGTCCAAAACCAGACCAAGTCATTGAACAGCGAGGGAGCAAAGCTGTCTACAAACTTGTCACCGCCGACGAAAAAGAGTGTTTGACAACGATGTTCATGGTCAACGCTGCTGGTACCACGGTTCCTCCCATGGTGATGTATGCGTATAAGTGCATACCATACACCATCGTACAAAATTTTCCAAAAGATTGGCAGATAGGAGTGTCCGACAAAGGGTGGATGACGGCGGAAACTTTATTTGAATATATTTCGAATTGTTTCTATCCATGGCTGGTAAAAAATTCAATACAGTTTCCGGTTATATTGTACGTCGATGGACATTCATCCCATTTGACCCTACCGGTGGTGGAATTTTGTCGCAGTGTAAAAATTGAGCTCATCGCACTGTTTCCAAATTTAACTCACATTCTCCAGCCGTTAGATGTGGCAATTTTTCACCCTCTAAAAAACGCATGGAGAAATACCGTAAATAACTGGCGACTCAAAAACTGCGGAGAGAAACTCAAGAAAGAGCACTTTGCCCCGTTGCTCAAAGAATCTCTAGATTCCATTAATATCGAGGAGAGCATCAGAAACGGTTCCAGGATTTGTGGTTTACAACCATTTTCACCTGATGCAGTCTCATACGATGTTCCGAGGGAATAAAAATCCACTTGTCGAAGCTGAACCGGAGCCAAATCGATCAGACACCCATCTGCGGCTCTTCGAAGAAAATTTGGATGACGAATCCAGCGGTTCAAAGCGGCGAAAGGATTAGCTGAAAAGATTCAGCTGACTGATAGAGGCTTATTCGCTTATTGGTTGAAATGGAAACATCAGAGTGGTATTTAATGTGCTATAATTAACATTATTCATTTTTTTCGTCACGTTTCGTATAAAATAGTTTCGAACGTGTATTTTTAGTGCTTCGCTAGATTTATAGGATTTTTGGGATTGGTCATTTGTGTAAGTAGGTGAAAAAAGTGTCAGAGACAAACAGAGAGGAGAAATTATAGACAGCCAAGAGACTCAAAGAACAAGCGCAGTCAACATCCACCAAAATTTCATCGAAGAGCCTTCACTAACAGATGAAATCCGGGAACTGGATACAAGCACAGTGAATATTCAACAGGATTTTTTCGAAGAACAGTTACAAACAGATGAGAATATAATTTTCGAATTCATTGACGATTCTTCAACTGACAGCAACTCTGAAGGTTCATAAGTTTTTTTATTCTTTTCTTGTTTAACGAAATTGGTACTACATTTAAATAAATTGTCATTCTTAATTTTTAAAATTTAGGCATTACTGAGTTAATGGTTCCCCAGGTCCTCGAAAATAATAATAACGATATCACCAGCAACAACCTGAACTGCAGCAATAAAAAAAACGAGAAGAAAACGACATTAGATCAAGAAAAACCAGGTAATTGAATCACCGATCACATATGTTTTTAATGGTCTTATTTTGATAATTAATTACCCTTATTTTTATTTATTTGTCAGAAAAATCGATGATTTCTGTGCCGAGCAATGTTCCAGATATCTTCAAAGAAATTTTGTTCTGGCCGAAAAAAGAAAAAAAGCAACGAAAAGAAAGAGAAAGGAAAAAGTTCCATCAGTTGCGACACGTAATCAATGGTTCGCCTTTCATAAGAACAAAGAAAAAATTATAAAACAAAAGGACGATGCAATTGAAGAAAAGCACAAAAGAAGAGAAGAAATAAAAAAAACATCAAAAAAGAGGAAGCTGAAAATTAAAAAAAAACAAAGAAAGACGAAAAACAAGAAAGCTGTGACAAAATTAAACAAAAAACAGGATATAAAGACGCGGAAGCTGAAAATGCCAATAAAATAAAATTGCAGTTGAAAAGCAGAAATAAAGCAAATGCGAATGAACCAAAAACCTGCCAAAAGAGACTAAATATATATTTTTGTATTTTTACATGATCAATAAAAGATTATTGAAGTGTTTGATTTTGCTTTTGATTCCGAAGATAATATTTTCAGAACAGAAAAAGAATTCTCGAGAGTGTTCAATAACTGGGACATGCCTGTTCAATATTAGGGACATACCCAGCAAACACAACTTGGATGATTTTCGAAACTTTTATGTAACAAAAAATATAACGAATATGTCACATAGTTGTCATCACAGAATCGAAACTTTGCTATCGGGCACATAAATAAGATGAAATTAAATATGATTGATCGATATGTATTAAATATGTTAACGAAGAAATGTAAATTTGATGCAATCAAAAATCCTCCACGTTACCTCTATTTGTGTGATGAAAAAAATACAGAAAATTATGTATGTAACAAATATATAAGATTGGCATGTAAAATTTACATCCCTTGATCACAAGATTTTTATATGTCCTGAAGACTGATAAAAGTGTTATGATTTGACTTTGTAACTTTTACAGAACATTGGTATGTCACAGTTTAGTCAGATTGAAAACGCAGCAATTACGTATAATTTGGCACATAAATGTTACAAGGCATTTTTAAGTAACAATTTATATGTATTTGTTATGTTTTCAATTCTCCTTAATAGTAAAATATACCAATATTCTGTAATCATTACGGATCCAATTCGTAACATGCTTACAAGTCTTGGGTAGATGTAAATATCTCGTACTCGTGTGTGATGAAATTTGTCACACCCATATCACAGGCACCGTAAATGAAGCAGTGCTTGTTCTGCAATTTGTCGTCCTTTTTGGAAGTTATCATTACGAAACATTTATAAGTAATATTCATGAAAAATACTCAACACAAAGATGTAACTACTCCGAAACGCAGAATGTAATCATCTCAGCACACCGATGTAACAATGAACAAACAGAATAAGTAACTTTAACATAACATTCATATAACAATGCTGTTGAATGTTATTTCATTATTACATATAATTTACGTACATGTATCATCAATAAAGAGGGATTTATTTTATAAATAAATTGTAAAATGTTTACATTATTTATCTCATATTTTTATTATTACTTTCGATGAATACATTTATTATTCGTTTTTGTTCTTCATCTTTTATTTGGCATCACTTTTTTGGCACTATTTATACTTATAACTAAATGTAATCACATTTGTTTAATACTTTCAAATATTTATAATAATCTTGGAATCTTATAAGCTAAGAAAAAGTAGATGAAAGGCAAATTGTAATCCTAGTTCATTCCATTTTTATTTTTTTGGAAACTTGCAAATTTTTGGCTCCCCTGAGGGAACCATTCCTTCCCTTCGTCCTCGAAATATCTGTCTGTACAACTGTGCGATCTTTTGACAGCTACTAAAAATGGAAAGAACAATATTTATAGCCTATAAGGACAGAAGAAAAAAAAAATAGTGAGAAATTAGAAAAACGACGACATTTTTTTGTTATGTTTTTTCACTGAAACGAGAAAATAGGGTGAAAAAACGAGAGTAGGTTGAAAAATGATGAGAGCAGAGAAAAAGACAGAAGAAAAATCTCGATAATTTTTTGATGGAAAGGAAAAGACAAAACCGAAGAAGTGAAAACTGAGAAGGATGGAAATATTAACTGAGAATGATAGGCGAAGAGAGGAAAGAAAGGAACAAAAATAGTGGAAATGGCAGGGTCAATGAGATATGAAGGAAGAAAAAAACTAAGGATAAGGTTTCTACGCATATGGGTGAAGACAAGAATATTAGCATGGAAACGCAAAGATTTAGAGATAGTACGAAAAGAGGAACGGAGGTAGAGAGGGAACTGAAGAGAAAAAGAAGAGTTTCAAAATTCTATTCTAGAAATAAGGCAGACTGGGTGGCAAAGAAATGGAATAATCGAAAAATCTGAGTAAGGACTGTGAAGAGATAGAAAAATGGGTAGGAGAAGTGGCAGAATTAGTAGGACTAGAAGAAAAAGGAGTCGAATGGATGAAAGAGGAAATGGGAAGAGATAAAAAACCCTGACAGAAAAGAAACATGAATAAAGATCGAGAAAGAGTGAGAGGAATGGTATGGAAAAGAGCATGGTAAAACGTCCGAAAGTTCACGAGCGGCAAGGGAGAAGAAAAAATATAATTTTCTATGGTTTTTCCACAACAATTTTTAGGTTATGTGGTTGAGAAAAAACTGTGAGGGCGGATGAGAAAAAAACCATTGTTCACATACAAACAAATTCGAGTAAAATATTGCGTGCTCAGTGGATATTTTCGGAGGTAAGTTCAAACGAAACAACTACTTCTAATCCAATATAACTATTGACGAGTTTGTGCCGGTAACTTTTGAATTTATTTGTACAACCTCTTCTTTTTGGTTATCTAACTCAAAAAATTATTATCAGTTAATGGAATTGCGCTCTCGCAAAAGTCGTCAAATATTCAAATTCGATTCGTTAACCATAATGTAATTTTCTTTTATTTTATTTTTGTATAAATTGTCGTAATGATCCCATTTTTTTCTTTGCTTGGGTTCGTTGCTGAATAAATTGTTGTGACTCTACTACTTGTTACGTTTACGCGGTTATCAATAAATCGCTACATAGTACAAAAATAGCATATACTATTTATTTAATTTAATTTATTTTAATTTTTATTTGCTCAATAAATACCTTTTTTACTACATGTTTTTTTTTTACAAATGGACAATTTTACATTTTTTACGTTGGGTCATGTTCGGAATCGCTTGGTAAAAACCGTTTCTTCTCCATTTAACCATGCTATTTAATCGTCATAAACTATATACATATTTATAAAGTAATATGTTTCTTGTAGATTTTATATTTGGCCCAAATTGGCGGCAATTCTGCCAAAGATTGTATATCACGCGTATTCAAAAAATTTGTCGGCCCTGAAGTGGCAAAACAATCCTCCTGGTGTGGTCTTGGAGGCAATTTTAAAGTTGGGAATCTGATTCTCATCGACGTTATCAAAGGTATATATGTTTAATAGATATATTTTATACCTCTAATTTTCCTGGATATATATTTTACTTAATAATCTAGTTCTGAGCAGTAAATAAACTCTTCTCCATACTCTTGTTTTCATACATTTTACATTTTCTTCTCCCTTGCCGCTCGTGAATTTTCGGACGTTTTACCATGCTCTTTTCCATACCATTCCTCTCACTCTTTCTTGATCTTTATTCATGTTTCTTTTCTGTCAGGGTTTTTTTATCTCTTCCCATTTCCTTTTTCATCCATTCGACTCCTTTTTCTTCTAGTCCTACTAATTCTGCCACTTCTCCTACCCATTTTTCTATCTCTTCACAGTCCTTACTCAGATTTTTTGATTATTCCATTTCTTTGCCACCCAGTCTGCCTTATTTCTAGAATAGAATTTTGAAACTCTTCTTTTTCTCTTCAGTTCCCTCTCTCCCTCCGTTCCTCTTTTCGTACTATCTCCAAATCTTTGCGTTTCCATGCTAATATTCTTCTCTTCACCCATATGCGTAGAAACCTTATCCTTAGTTTTTTTCTTCCTTCATATCTCATTCACCCTGCCATTTCCACTATTTTTGTTCCTTTCTTTCCTCTCTTCGCCTATCATTCTCAGTTAATATTTCCATCCCTCTCAGTTTTCGCTTCTTCGGTTTTGTCTTTTCCTTCCCATCAAAAAATTATCGAGATTTTTCTTCTGTCTTTTTCTCTGCTCTCATCATTTTTCAACCTACTCTCGTTTTTTCGCCCTATTTTCTCGTTTCACAAGGAACATCACTTAGGTGTCCCCCTCCGATTTTGATGAAACTTGGATATGTTATAGAGTATCGAAAACTAAAAGACACGTATTTTTTTTTATCGGCGGAAAAACGGTTCTAGGGGGTGAAACACACCCTCAAAAATGGGGTTGTTTTTCTTTCTTCGGCAATAACTTTTTAACGGTGCGGGATATTAAAAAAATTCAAATTGCAACAACCTTTATTTTTTCACGTACTATACATTGGAAATGAGAACGATGCAGATAACAACAAATTTGACATTGTTTATTGAAAAAATCGAATTTTTTCATTGCCGGAGATACGTATCTCCGGCAATTTTTAATCGATGAAGATGAAAATTTGTATACACGTCGAAGATAGAAAACTATCGGATACATGTTTTTTGTTTTTTCCATATCTTGCAATTAAGGGGTTGTAACTACCCTTCGATTGTTTAAGCAAGCGAAGCGTATAGCCGGCTAGCATTATGGAATTCCGGATTGTATTCAAGTCGAAATTCACGTTCGAGTGCATTTTTTGTAAATAAACCCCGTACGGACTAAAAATTAAGGGTCTAATTACAGAGTCTCTAGCCGGGACGCTAACTAGTGTGCGTGAGTAACAGTGTCGCGTCGATTCCCGACAAGGGTGTGAGCGCGCACACTTGTCGGGGCGAAGCGTCCGTGAGTCGTTGATCGCGTCACGAACAAACCAAAAGTTAACGGGCTCAGCATTGCTTTTGGGTGGGAGATGGACATGGGTCATCGCGGACTTTTTTGTTCAGAACTTAATAAGCTACAAACGTAGGTGTTTAGATTTTTGCTATCTTTTTCCTAACTCGCAGCAGAATGCAAAATGTCGCGCGCGGCGCGTTTTTTCGCATTTGTTTATGTTTTTTACCCCCTTGTCCCCAACAAAACAAGCTGAAATTTTTAATATTACTTTAGAATGGTGTTCTGGATATTATATTCAAAAATCAGCCTTGTTCGAACTATTCTTAAATTTTCGTAAAATTGGCATTTTTTGACTAGGCTAATACGGTTCCCGAGAAAAGGAACATTGAAAATATGCATTTATCGAAACAATATTTGTCGACTTTCGATTGGTGACAAAAGTTTTCTATCTCGGATATCCTCTAAAATCCTCCATAGAATTTTATTTATTTTATTATTTCATTTATTTTATTTATTTTATTATTTCATTTATTTTATTTATTTTATTTATTTTATTTATTTTATTTATTTTATGTATTTTATTTATTTTATTTATTTTATTTATCGTTCTTGGGTTATTTTTAATTTTTCAAAATTCATCGGTTTTATGTAAAAATGAATGAATCAATGAATCAATAAAGTTTCTGGATAAAACTAAAAAAATATCATCAAAAAATGTTGAATAGTTTTAAAGAAATCTTAATTTGAAACAAAGTATATCAGATAGGGGCTTCCGAATATGTTCACCACGTTTTTCGTGCGAAAATAATAATAGCGGCTAAATATAGTATTCTCAGAATCCGAGATATCGCTCGGTTTTGCTATTATTTCCTAGGTTCGTGGGGCGGCGCGAGCGGGGTGGCGCGAGCGGGCGAATGTGAGGACGCGCGACAGCGGTGCACCCCCCATTTCCTCGCCCACCGATCTCTCGCGTGTCATTTGATTTGCTATAAATCGTGACGTCACGCCTCTCGACGGGAGGTAAGGCGACGACTTCTTAGGCTCTTTTTGGCGCGACTTTTCGTTGTTTATCCCCTCTTCTATTCGCGCGGCGGGGTGGCATTTTGTGGCTTCCCCATCATAATTTTTCGTCAGTATTAAAAAAAGTGTCAAACAACCTACACGTATTTGGAGAACCATAATTTGGAGTTATGAGTGGAAAAGGAAAAAGTAAGTAATTTTTATCATTCTTGATCGCGAAAATAATCACGAATAAATTTAATAATATTTATATTGAAACAATATTATATATTAATAAATATTTCGTTTTTTTACAGGAAAACAAACGTCTGCTCCTGCGGCCAAAAAAAATTCTAAACCGATGGTGAGTCTATTTATTTATTGTTTCCCGGTTACAAGGCTTTCATTTCTTCTTCTTTACATTCTTCCCTATTTACATTTTCTTACTCTATGTCCTTATTCTACTACCTTATTCTATTTACCTTTTCCTTATTCTACTTCCTCCGCCTCTCGCTCGCACGCTCGCTCGCTCGCCCTTTTCGCCGCTCGCACGCTCTCTCGCTCGCCCCTTTCGCCACTTGCTCGCCCGCTTCCTTTATCGCTCGCACTTGACCGATGGTGAGTGTTCATCAATATTACAGGATTTTATGTAGTTTAATAAAATTAATTTATTTTATTAATTTTATTTATTTTATTTATTTTATTTATTTTATTTATTTTATTTATTTTATTTATTTTATTTATTTTATTTATTTTATTTATTTTATTTATTTTATTTATTTTATTTGTTTTATTTATTTTATTTATTTTATTTTTTTGTAATGATTTATTTGTTACCTCTCGGTTTACAAAGATTCCCGTCTCTCGCCCTTTACACATTTTCTATTTACATTTCCTTACCCTATAATCTTACTCTACCTTATCCACTACTTATTGTTCTACCTTAACCTATTTACATTTTACTTATACTACGCCTTACTTCTAACCTCTCTTTCCTTTCCTCCTCGCCTTTCTCTCGCACGCTCGCTCGCCATTCTACTCGCCATTCGCTCGGTCGCTTCCCTCTGCTCTCTCACGCTCGCTCGCCTTTACATTTTCCTCGCCGCCTTTCTTTCTATTTATTTTATTTATTTTATTTATTTTATTTATTTTATTTATTTTATTTATTTTATTTATTTTATTTATTTTATTTATTTTATTTATTTTATTTATTTTATTTATTTTATTTATTTTATTTATTTTATTTATTTTATTTATTTTATTTATTTTATTTATTTTATTTATTTTATTTATTTTATTTATTTTATTTATTTTATTTATTTTATTTATTTTATTTATTTTATTTATTTTATTTATTTTATTTATTTTATTTATTTTATTTATTTTTTTATTTTATTTACTTTATTTAAAATCAATAAAATCAATAAAGTAAATAAAATAGTCGAACATCTGGAAATAATTATTATTTTTGTTATAGAAATCAAGTGGCCAGCAACCACTACCACTACCACCACCACCACTACCACCACCACCACCACCACCAGTAGTAGTGACGCCACCGCCTGGGCCATCATGGGGTGACCCGTGGCCCCTCGCAGGCACAATAGCACGTACAAAGGTAAGTCCTATACTTAGTTAATATTAATACCGTCGAATATAATAGAAAAAGCTAATAGAAATATATTGTAACATTTTCTTTTTACAGAAACCGGCAAAAAAAACGGCGCAGGTGAATACACAAACTGCAACCGAGCAACCG
Source organism: Netelia fuscicornis (assembly GCA_946811545.1). NCBI lineage: Eukaryota > Metazoa > Arthropoda > Insecta > Hymenoptera > Ichneumonidae > Netelia > Netelia fuscicornis. Next base: position 14,834,223 of record OX328013.1, on the reverse strand, counting down.
GCACCGCTGCCGAGGGAATGGGGACATGCGCCACGTGTTCATGTGCCACCGGCACATGTTCATGCGCCACCGACATGTGTTCGTGCGCCGATTGCACGTGTTCATGCGCCACAGACACGTGTTCGTGCGCCGATTGCACATGTCCATGCGCCGATGGCACATGAACACATTGATGTCCCGTTGCGACGGGAACATGCTCCCGTCCCACCGGCATGGGAGCATGCCCCAGATCAACGGGCATATCAATATGCTAACGACCCGAGGGCATATGGGCATGCCCCCATTCCACCGGCACCGGTGAACGAGCAACTAGCGGTGGCGCAAAAAAGCGCGTACAATTGGTGGGTGTATGCCCGAAATTTTGAAGCGCAGCTGGAGGCAGCGAAGGCGTCCATAAAAAAAATGGCGGACAAAAATAAAGAGCGCGATCTACTCGCAAGACTACGAAAAACAGACGCCCAATTGCGGCGTCTACAAAAAAGAAGGCAGCGAGAAAATTAAAAATATTTATAAATAAACAACTTTTAAAATAAACACAAAAATATATAACGAAGAAATATTTCATTTTATTATCATATATATCACCTTATTTCCATCTCTCCCACCTTATCCCCTCTTATTCTAATAATATATGTATGTCTAATACATGTAATTATATTATATATATTATACACACATACGCACGCACACACACACATATAAACCGGCAGAGATATATATCGGCCGCTGTGTGCGTATACCTGTGTGTGTATAATATATATATATATAATTATACGCACGAACACACACACACATAGAAACCGGCCGATATACATTATATATATATATACGCACAAACACGCACGCACGTACACGCATATAAACCGGCAGACGTATTAGACACACACATATATATATATGTCTATATATATATATGAGTGATTCCACGCCAGATCAAACACAATTTTGCCTTACTATCTCCGATTTCTTTGAAAATTTTTTATGATCTAGTATTGGTTGAAACAGGACTCCATGATTTTTTTCAATTTTTATTGTCGAACCGTTTTCAAGATATCAATTTTTCAAAAATTACGTTACTGTTTTTTTGAACGTCCATCATCTCAGGACACTCCTCACAACTGTATTAGATATTTTTTTGATTCTTCCGCCAAGAACGTGTAATATCAGGACAGTCTCCACAAACACCTATACGAGTGAAGATATTAATACTATTTTAAATGTTCTGATAAATTTTCTTTAGCAAAGGATACTATCAGGACATGTCTCCATTACGACCATACACTACGCAGGGTTTCTTTTTCCCATAGGCTGATTATTGTCAGGACAGTTCTGACAACAGTTCTGCCGTGCGGACGAACATTTATGGTTTGTCGCGATTATATTTTTCCGACATAATAATATTCAGTAAATTGTTCTCAGGTTTTTTCTGTACTCGTGGCGCTGTCGTCTTTACATATGACTTACTTCCATCGACAGTATTTTTGCCTGCGTCGATGTTGGAATAAATTTCTAAAATTTGACAACCACCATGTCGAGAATCATATTGAATGAAATCAGCTATAATAACAGAAGGTCGCATAAAGTAATATATTTATCATTATGCATCTTTAAATATTTTATTTTGATAAAGACTATGCCGTATTCATCTCTTTGTGATGAATATTGTGAACAGCATGGATGTAACGGCTTCTGTTTTAACGACCCCGACACTGATACATCTAACGACGCAAGTCCCAAGAAAGTATAAACAATAAAGAAATCCAACTATCAAAAACGAATCGTTTTGAATTTCATGTAGTAATACCTACTTGGTTCGTCGCATATTTCTTCAACCATTGAATTAAATAGCAGGGATTCCGCCAGAGCCTTGGATCAATCATCATGGTCTGTGATTAAAGTTTCTGTAACTTTTATGAATTCTATCGAGAATTCAAGTCGATGGCATAAACAGGTTTTGACAGGACAGCCTTGCAAATACAAACACAAATACTTTGATTCAGAATAGAAATCTTTTACAGCAATGAAAAGTTCTATTAACAAACAGGTATATAATACATTGCAAAGAGTATATAAATAATACTTTAGCGGTTTTCGCTTGAAAACCGTTATTTACTTTTTTGTGATTGATTTGAAATCCAGGTTTTTATAATACAAGGATTCCGCCCTTGTAGTAGGACATGGTCACTGCATTCTTCCTGAATTTGTGTCAGTGATGGATACGTTTTTTTGGACCCACGTGTCCATAAGGTGAAGCTGTGAGAGACCATTAATTTAAAGAACGTACAAGTAAGAAAGCATTAAACAAGTAATAAAGTACAAACTAGCGATGCCATTCGCTTCACCGTAGAATTCCCAATTTCCTGAATATTCGAATTTCTACGGTAGAGCGAAAGGCACCGCTATCAAAAAATAGTAACAAAAAACGATCCAGTTTGTACTTTATTACTTGTTTAATGCTTTCTTACTTGTACGTTCTTTAAATTAATGGTCTGTTACAGTTGCACCTTATGGTCACGTGGGTCCAAAAAAATGATAGAGCGTCGACGAACAAAACGCAGCATTTCTATTATACGGTCGTCATATATCGACTGGCACATATTCGCCACTGCGGCAAATTCAGGAGGAATGCAATGATCATCCCATACTGCAAGGGTGCAATGTTTGTATTATAAAAACCTGGATTTCAAACCAAATAAAAAAAAGTAAATGAGGGTTTTCAACCGAAAACCGCTAAAGTATTATTTATATACTCTTTGCTAAATATTATATAGTTTTTGGCCAATAGAACATTTATTTCTGTAAAATATTTCTATTATGAATAAAAATGTTATATTTGTGTAAATGTCTTTATCGGCAGTACTTTCCAAAAACGGTCTATCAAGGGGAACCTCAGACGTTCAGATTTTTTTTTTTTATATTTATACCAGATGAAGGGGACCATCCACATATTACCACATATCTACATTTGTCAAAGTGGCAGGGCGCAACTTTCGAGTAGTTTCGAGAAAACGAACTTTGAAAATTGCGGAGCCTCTTAAAAGTAATTCGGGTTCAACATTTACCAACTCGCCGATTGGCCGAGTGGTGAGCGTACTCGAATAATAAATGTTAGATTGCCGGATTGAATCTCACCAGCGATACTTTTTTTGATTTTTATATCTAAATAAATTTTGTATGGATAATTTAAGAAACACTACTTCTACAGAAGAAAGATTCACTTTTTTTAAATTTCAAACATGCATTATTTTTACGAAATATATTTTACTTTTACTCACAATCAGTCAATCGATGAATGTTAAACGTGAATTATATAAGCTAGGCAATTTTCAAAGTCGATTTTCTCGAAAATGCTTGAGAGTTGCGCGCTACTACTTTGGCAAATGAGTGCGTGGGCGGTCATCTTCACCTGGTACATATATATATAAAATACTAAAATCTGAATGTCTGAGGTTCCTGTGTGAAATAATGTTTATTGGCACTGTTTCAACTCAGGATATGACTGGAAAACATTCGAAGACTATCTTGATAATTCTCCATTGGTTAGCAAAAAGAGTCCTGAGAAATACCATGCGAACAAAAATCGAAGGATGTCCTGATAAAATCCATTTATTGACCAAAAAGAGTCCTGACAAGTACCATTCGAAGGAATACTGAAAAGAGTCCTGAGAAATACCATGCGAACAAAAATCGAAGGATGTCCTGATAAAATCCATTTATTGACCAAAAAGAGTCCTGACAAGTACCATTTGAAGGAATACTAACGCTACTATGGACACACGATCCCAATTTGAGCACACAGATACGACGCTGCCCTCCAACAATGGCGACCCCGCGTTACATGTTATGTCGCTTATGCCTATTCCGCTCGGCGTCTCATTACGCCCATATTCGATCATCGAATTGATCGCGCCCGATCGTGATCGTACACATACGTACCCTACTTACATACCATCCCTCTCACTTTCTTACAATAAGTCTTGACCGTTACGGTCATCGAAGTTGTATTGTCCTCAGTAGTGCGAGAGTTTTTATATATGCCCGAATCGACTGCCTCTACACTAGTTATCCGCAAATAATTTAAACATTTTATCATATTTCATGAAATAAGTTTGGAGGGAAATTTCGTCGCAAAACTCAATTCATGTATGGATGAAGAATCTTTGAATCTTGCCTCATTCCAGATTTTAGTCTATCTTTATAGTTATTAGGTTCGGCCGTTTAACTCATACATCTACGTTTGTTATTGTGCTAAAAAATAATGCATATCAAAATTTGCTAACGCACTTCTCCTAATTTAATAGTTTCTTATCAATGATGAATCAATATTTTAATAATAATAATAAGGGTAGTAAAGTACTAAAAAATACTAAAATCTGAACGTCTGAGGTTCCTGTGTGAAAGAATGTTTGAATTATTGGCACTGTTTCAACTCAGGATATGACCGGAAAACTTTCGAAGACTATCTTGTTAATTCTCGATTAGTTAGCAAAAAGAGTCCTGAGAAATACCATGCGAACGAAAATCAAAGGCTGTCCTGATAAAGCCCGATTACTTACCAAAAGGAGTCCTGAGAAATACCATTCAAAGAAAATCGATGGCTGTCCTGATAAAACCCATTTATTGACCAAAAAGAGTCCTGACAAGTACCATTTGAAGGAATACTAGCGCTGTCCCGACAAAACATGATTGGTCCATAAAGTCCTGACAACAACCATTCTGAAACGTGGAGCATGAACATGTGCCACCGGCATATGTTCGTGCGCCGATGGCACATGAACATATTGATGTCCCGTTGCGACGGGAACATGCTCCTATTCCACCGGCACCGGTGATCAACGAAGAATTGGCGTTGGCCCAAAAACGGGCGTACCAATGGTGGGAGTACGCTCAAAATTTGAAAGAGCAGCTGGAGACAGCGAAGGCGGCCATCAGAAAAATGGCCGATAAAAACAGGGAGCGCGAGCTGCTCGCAAGGCAGCGAAAAACAGACGCCCAATTAAGGCGTCTGCAGAAACGCACGCAGCGCGATTTTTAAAAATATTTATAAAAAAATTTAACAATAAACACAAAAATATTAACGAAGAAATATTGTACCTTATTATATATCTTCCACAGTAAAAATTTCGCTCAAATACCGCGAAGAGCTACCAGCCCAAAATCTATAATGACGCCCAAATTGTGATTACTATTATTTTTCCCTTCCTTTACGTAGTTCTCGCTCGTTAGGCGCCAGGTACTTGTATCTCCCCCTTAGCACCAAGGGTATCGTTTTTTTCTACTATTTATTCTCACTCACTACTCGGCTAGCTACTGGGAATAGTGGGATTCGACGGGCATAGGATCATCCATACAGTTGTAAATAATTAACAAACTCCGGGTGAGCATCGGTACGTTCTACTAAGTTAACAAGTATATTTATTTAACTCTAGATTACACGATTCTCGCCATACAATAATTCGTTCGCGATTCACACACACAGTCACCTACCGGGTTCTACCTCTCAGGCCAACCCCCGGAGACGCCGGAGGGTACAGCCTGTGGTTTGCGGGGCGAGGGGACGGGCAAGACGCTCTCCGCTGCGTCGCGTTACAAAAGAAATGGTGCACCACGTGCGCCTACCTTGTCTCGACGTCTCTGCTCGCGCGGCGTTCCTCTCTCTCGCTCCCGAGTACGCCGGTGGCTCAGCCTCGCTCGCTCTCTCTCGCTCGCACGTCCTCGCCGATCTCCCGTCCTCCGATCTCTCGGTCTCTCGCTCGCTCGCACGCTCTATCCTCGCTCTGTCGCCTCTCACACACCGCTCGCTCTCTCTCCACTCTATTCGTTCTTTATTCACTCCACTCTGTTCACTCCTCACTCTCTCTATTCCCTAACAACTCTTTTAACTCTTCTAACGATTCGTACTTCAACTTCTGACTTTCTACTCGGCGATCAATCTCTAACTCGGCGATCAATTTCTAACTCGGCGATCAATTTCTCACTAAGCTGTCCTTAATATCTAATCCTTCTCGCCGGCCGGCTCCGTCGCTCTCTCGGTCACGTGGTCGGGGCCGAGTCCGTCGGACGATCGACGATCGCTCCTTCGGCACAGCCATCTCTCTCGCTCTGCCGTCGGCCGTCGTCTCTCTCCGTCGTTTGCCGACGTCGTCGGTCGTCGTCTCTCTGAAATTTACGAAGATTTCGACGACAGTGCCCGTTCGACCGTACCTGGTTTCCACCACGGGTGCGAGACGGCGCGACGCTGCTGTTTGTACTCGACGTGCCTGCGAGGCCTATAATGCCTCGTCACATCCCCCCACTAGGCTATTGGCTACCTCGCAACGGGGTAGGCACACGCCGATACACCTCTTCTCACGTCGCAGCAGAGTCGTGCTCATCTCGCCACCGATCGATCCCATCACCAACCGAGTTTTCCTTATTATTTTAAGTCAACAACAGAACAATCCGACTTAACCTAAGAAATCAACTTCGGATCCCCAACACAGTCTCTTCCCCATACCAATTTTATTTGAATACTTATTTCTAGGTCGACAATCTTGGTCGTAATTTTTGATTTTTCTTTCTTTTCAACTTTTCCTTATTACCTATTGAAACCAACATAAATTTCTCTTACTGACTAAAAAGAACTCAAACCATGTTTTTCTTCTTTTTTTTTTTTTTTTTTTTTTTTTCAAGTCTCAAACAAAACTCAACAAAACTAGTCCTGGTTTTTTTTTTTTTTTTTTTTTTTCTTTTACAAACAATGTTTCTCTCTCCTGTTCAATCTTTGGGGGGAGGACCCCCCCCCCCTTTCTCCTCACGCCCGCAGCGCCGATCACCACCGTGAGCGACGGGGTGAACAGTCGGGGCACGTTGTCCTAGTGTACCCCACGCGATAGCACGAGATGCAGTATGGGCGCGAGGGGTCCCAGGGCAACGTACACTCCCTCGGCCCGTGGCCGTCCTGCAGACACCGCGGGCAGGCCATGTCGAATGGGTACCTGTCCGCGGGCCTGTTGCTCCGACGCTGCCTCGCCTTCTCGGCCCGATTGTGCGCCGCTCGCTCCAGGCCATGAGGACCCGGGCACGCGGCGGTGGTGACCCCGTCGCGGTGGCACAGCCTGCAGAAGCCCACTCGTAGGCGTAGGGTGCACCGCTTCCACGAGTGCCCCGGCGATCTGCAGTTGAGGCACCCCTTGGGTGCGGCTGCCCGGGCCTCCTCGATGGCGCATCCCTCCTCTGCGTCCCTTCGCGCCTCTTGCGCGGCTCGGCTCCTGCGCGCTTCTTGCGCGGCCCGGTCCTCCTCGGCCTCTCTGCGCGCCTCCTGCGCGGCTCGGTTCCTGCGCGCCTCTTGCGCGGCCCGGTCCTCCTCGGCCTCTCTGCGCGCCTGCTGCGCGGCCCGGTTCTCCCTCGCCTCTCGGCGCGCCTCGCGCGCGGCGTCCTGCGCGGCGGACCATCCTGCCGGCGGCACCCCGCTGGCCTCCTCTTGCGGGGCTGGTCGTCGGGGGGCGTCCTCCTCTTCGATCGTCAGGCTGGCAATCATTTCCTCGACCGGATCCTTCCAGCCGACGTGCCTCTCTCCACCCGGCATGGTCCATCGCGGTCTCGGTGCTGGGGTGCGTCGCCTAGCGGTCGAGGGCCCTGGCCTCGGTTCCGTTGCCTCGATCTCCGCCCTGCTGGGCGGTCGCTTTGCGATGGCCCCTTTTGCCGGTGGCTCAGCCGTGGTCCCGGCCCCCTCCGTCGTTGGCGCAGCCCTTTCGACGGTCGCTCCCTCGGCAGCCCTCGCCTCGGCGTACCGTTGTGCCGCCCTCTGCCGCGCTGCGGCGATCTGGTCCTCCGCGGACGGCGCTGGCTCCCTCGCGGGGGGTTCCGGCACAGCCTCTTCCCCGTAGTACCGTCGGCGAGCCTCCTCGCGGACCCTCCTCAGCTGTTCGCTGCCCGACATTACGCACAGCGCTCTGTTCTTTCTCTATTTGGACACACGCAATGCGGAATTACACACTCATGTACTAATTGTTATCTCGGCCGGTCACGCCGTGCTCTCCGTGTCTCGCCCATTGCCCGTAATCTTTAAATCTTTCACATGCCAGGTCCCCGCAGGTCGACCAGCATTATCGGACAACTCGACTACATTCGGTGATTTCATTCGCGTTATGACGAACGGTCCCGCGTATTTCTTCGCAAATTTTGAAGTTAAATGGTTAGCGACATTCGACAGTACGCGGTATCGGCGATAAACGCGGTCACCAACATGCAATGGGACGTTCTTTCTACTACGGTTATAATATCTAGCCTGCTTGGTGGAGGCCTCGCGGATATTACGCGTCACGAGATCTCTCAGCTCCACTAACTTGCTCATTCTCGCGACCCATTTCTCGCGATCTGGTGCGTTCGGTACCTCCTCTTCCGCAACTCGAGTCCAGTATTGCGCTGGTCGCGGTTCTCTACCAAGATTCAAAAACGCTGGACTCACCCCCAGAGACGAGTGCACCGCTGTATTATACGCGAACTGGAATTCGGCTACGCGCATGTCCCATTCGCGGTGATCGGCGGAAATGTAACTCGAGATCATTGTTTTGAGATTCCGATTGACTCTCTCTACGGGATTTGCCTGGGCGTGGTACGGTGGTGTCGTCATTCGTTCGATACCGTATTCGTCTGTCAGTTTCTGTACCGTCTGGTTCACGTATTCAGTCCCGTTATCTGTCAAAAGTCTACGCGGTGTTCCCCACCGACAGAGCACTCTCGCGCGGAATGCGTCCATGATGGTTTTCCCCGTGGCCGCCGCCGCGGGGACACACTCTATCCAGCGGGTGAACATATCTTCGAAGACTATGAGGTATCGATTACCCGCTTTCGATCTTGGGTACGGTCCCATGACGTCGGATGCAACCGTATCCCACGGTTGTGCAACAATCCGTGGTCCCATTAACCCCATTGGCCTAGCTTGATTCGCCTTATGCAACGCACAGATGACACATTTTCCCACGTAACGCTTCACGTCCCTGTACATTCCTGGCCAATAATAATCGTTCGCTAGTCTACGATACGTTCGATCAACCCCTGGATGACCCGATTGCTCCGCGTCATGCGCGCGCCTCAACACTTCATCCTGCCCCTCTGACGGTACTACCAGTTTCCACGCGTCAACATCTTCACCTATCGCGCTTTTGATCGCGTTCGGGCGGTAGAAATAAATGGCACGGCCTTCTACTCGCCAATCCGGAAACTCGCGAGGGTTTCGACGAATCGCGTTCAGTCTCTCTTGATACCAACCGATTTCGAAACAATCTCCTAGCGAATCGGCTTGAGCATCAACCTTTAAGTCCACGTCCTCGAACATTCGCGATAGCGCGTCCGCCGCTTCGTTCTCGGTCCCTTTCCTGTACTCGATTTTCATTTTGTATCCCGACAGCTCAAACGACCAACGCGCGAGCCTACCACTCGGGTCCGCAAGGTTATACAACCACCTCAGGCTACTATGGTCGGTCACAACGGTGAACTCGTACCCTTCCAAATACGGCCTGAATTTCCGCACGGCCCATATTACCGCGAGACACTCTTTTTCTGTCACGGTGTATCGCGTTTCCGGTCCTACCATCGCTCGACTCGCGCATTCGATCAATCGTTCCGAATCACCATCCCTCTGTGTTAGCACAGCTCCAATCCCACGATCGCTCGCGTCCGTGTACACGATAAATGGTAATTCGTAATTCGGGTACGTCAGTATCGCCGCGTTTACAATCTCGTCCTTGACTGCTCGGAACGCAGCCTCTTCGACGTCTGTCCAGTCCCAAGTCACTGTCTTACTCGTCAGTCTGTTCAGTGGTCCGGCGACTCGCGAAATATTTTTCAAATGGCGATGGTACCAATTCACCATCCCATTGAATCGTCGTAACTCGGTAGCGTTTCGCGGTCGCGGATATTCGATTATAGGCTGAATTTTCTCAGGGTCTGGGCGCAGCCCTTCGCTGTTCACCAAAAACCCCAGATAGCGTACCTCGTTCCTACAAAATTCGCTTTTCTCATAGTTTATTATGAGGCCGGCCTCTCGAATTATCCCGAGTATTTTGTTGATCCACTCGAGGTGTTTCCGGAATGACCTGTTCACGATAATTATATCATCTAGGTACGCGAACGCATGCGGTTCCAGCGCTGGACCTATCAACCGATCCATCAGCCTTTGAAACGTAGCTGGCGCGTTGCACAATCCATACGGCATTCTACGGAATTCGAACAAACCTTTCCCCTCTACGACAAACGCGGTGAAATGTTTGCTAGTCTCCGCCATCATGATTTGGTGGTAGGCCGCACTCATATCTAACGTCGTGATGTACACGGCTTCCTGAAGCTTACTCAGTATCGTGTCCATTCGCGGTAGGGGATACGCATCTTTTCGCGTTACTTTATTCAGCTCGCGATAGTCTACGCAAAATCTCCACGTACCGTTCGGTTTCGCGACCATCACCGGCGGACTTGCCCATTCGCTTTGCGACGGCTCGACGATGTTACCGGTTAACATCCGATCTACCTCGGCATGCAATGCTTCGATTACAACCGGCGAGCGTCGGTACATCCGTTGTTTCACGGCCCGGTCGGTCGTGACCTCGATCACGTGTTGCGTGAGTGACACAGCAACATTGAAATCTTTCGGCATCGTCGGGATCACCCTCGAGAGCATCTTTTCCAATCGAGTTCTCTCATCGCGGCCTAATTCCTGAAGACCGCAACATAACCCGATCGCTGCAAGCTCATCGTTTGGCTTTATTATCGGGTGTTCTATCCCGACCTCATCTAGTGACCAGACTCCGCGGCCGGCGCAAACATTTACCCCGAACGCGTGCATGAAGTCCATGCCTAATAGACAGTCAGATTTCAGATTTCGAACAATTATGGTGGGGAACCACTTTTGGACCCCGTCCAAGGAAATCGGGAACAACGCTTCCCCGACTACTCGTTCTACTGTACCGTTTGCCATCGTCACGCAGTCGAGTCGTGTCGTCGGGTATTGTCTGTACGGTATCCCTAGCTCATTTACAATGTGGCTGCCGATGCGCCCAAACACGGAAGTTGTCGCACCGCTATCCACTAACGCCTCGAGATACCTTCCACCGATCTCTAACGACACAAAAACCCTCTGCCGTCCCGGCTCGCGCTTCCACTCCCTCGGGGGAGCGGGGAATGCAAAAGAATATCTCGTATTTGCTTCAACAGGAACGTCTTGTTCATTCTGTTGGTCGCGCGCGTCGTTTCCGCGATTTTCGTTGCTCTGTGCCCCGTCTTTATCGCGGTTGTCTTCACTCGCCTCGCCGATAACGCGCGTGTCGGGTACTTCTTCGTCCGACTCGTCCGATTCGTCGAGTGTCCAAATGCCAATCGGGCCGTACGGCGACTCACCTTTCTCGATTTCATGCACGTCGGCCGATGCATTTGCACACGGAGAGCTCGTTGCACCTGAAAGTACATGGGTCCCTACCTCAGTGCTCACCCGCTCTATCCTATCTATACTCGACTGGTCGGGAATTGGGGGAAGGGGAAGAGGATTATGGATCGACCCTCCGCCTTCCTCTGGCGGGTCTCTTACGGGGAGCGCTGGCTGTCCCGCCGTAGCCAGGCTCGATTCTCGTTTTTTGAGAAGGCACAGCCGCAGTTCTCGGCAGTTACTTCTTTCCTGCCGCAGCCTATGCAAAGCTGTACCTTCGTCTTGTCGCAATCGCGGCTGAAGTGACCCGCGTCACCGCAGTTGAAACAGAAGAGTGGAGTTCTTCTTGCTGGAATCGGTGAACCTCGTGAAGCAGCATTTCCAAGGGCTCGATTTCCCGGATTCGGCCTACTGCCTCCGTTGTTCCCCCCACCAGACCGCTGTTGCGTCTGGTGATTGTTGGCCGAACTTGTCGGAGGTCTTGCTGCAGCGTTAGCATACGACGTCGACGGCGTCGGTGCCTCCGTCGCTGCAACCTGTGCTCCGCTGCCTTCACTCTTCCTCCTCCGGCGCCTCTTCGGCGCAGCCTCCGGCTCAGCACTTACTCTCTTCGCTCCGCTGTTCGTCACAGCGTTCACTTCGTACGTGCGATACCGTTGGTTCGACGGTCTCTTCGGCTCTGCTGACGTCGTCGCCGCTTTATTCTTGCTGACCCACGCAAACTCCTTTACATGGCACTCACTCCTTGATGGTGGCGGTCGGCGTGCCTTTGCCCGTGCCCACTGTCGTTCGACCAGGGATGCTCGCTCGACGAGTTGAGCATACGTCCGCACTTCGCCTCGGTCCAGCTTGTCCCAGTACTCGGGCCTCAGGCCCGCGTACACTCGATCAAGCTGGCTCTTTAGGCTCTTCTTCCTGCGCAGCCGATTGTATAATCCTTGGATGCAGATTAGGTAATCCTTGGCCGATTCATCCGAACCCTGCGTTCTCGCTCGGATGTCATCTTTCAGCCCTTGCTGGTCATAGTCGGCTCCGAACCAGGCACGAAAGTCGTGCAGAAAGTCACGCCATTCCTCCCACTCATAGCGGTTCGATCGGTACCACCGGACGGCACGGCCCTTCAACACCTCGGGTAATACTTGGAGACGTTCGCTGTATCGAAGGTCCGATGCGTTAATTTTCTCATAGAGTTGTTCGATAAACTCCTCACATCCGAACTCATCATCTCCGGTGAACTTCAGTTGCCATTTTCTCGCAACTTCTCCGACGTCACGTGTGCGTCTTCGTGATCTCGGTCGGTCACTATAGTCATCGTCATTGGAGCCCCATTCACTCCTTCGATCGTCGTTTCTTCTCCGTGGTCTTCCACCATTACTCCTCACGTACGATCGGTGATTGGGTGCAACCCTCGATTCGTGCGATGAAGACGACGAATCACTCGAGTACTCCTCAGGATCTCTCGAGTTTCGGACTTGTTTGGCGGAGCCTTTCCTCGCTCCGGTCTTCGGTTGGATCGCGTGACGTTTCGAACTTGGCTCCGTATCAGTTGGCTCCTCGGCAGACGCCCTTCGACGGGTTTTCCTCCTTTTTGGCAGTTCCCATTTGCCTTGTTCGCTGACGTCGCTGTCGGTCTGCACGCCGATCTCGCGGTATTTTGGCGCAGGTGCCGTCCTCGGCTTCGACGCGGTGGGACTCTCGCCAACCACTTGCATCCCCCCTGGCACGTCCCCATGGGCTCTTCTCGGGGCCTTGCTCGGTTGACGAGACTTGCGCGCGTCCTCGTCCGATGTCCACAAGTCCTTCACCATCCGCTGATCCTCGGCGCTTGGTGCAACCGATCTTCTACCATGAGGCTCTCTCGTAGTCGTTGTTGTCCTCGCCCCGGCGAGCGTGTCGATCTTCCGTCCGATGGGTGATCTCGTGCCTCGCGCTCCATCCGCGGGGCTCACTGGTCTCGAGCCGCCATCTTGACTCGTCGCTCGCGACGCGCTCGATACCCACTCTCGCAGTCGGTTGCGAGTCACTGCCGACACACCAGTGGGGTCGATGAATAGCGCTCGAAGGATCTCGCGAATTTTTCTAACATCGAAATTGTCTATTTGCGCGAGCTCCTTATCGAGACCATCCTCGGGAATTTGGTCACTCGATCCCCACGTGATGCTAGAGTATCCTTTCTCGCGGAGCTTGCACCTCCGAAGCCTATCGCGAAGCACTGTGCCCGTCCCTTCGACACTCGCGCCCGCCCCGCGTAATAATTGTCGCACATCGTCCTCCGATATCACGTCTATCCACTGTAAAACGTCCGGCACGCGCGGTCTGCGCTCGCGCGTGTTCACGTTTGTCACATCGACGTCGACGCTCGTGGCCAAATTGAGGCTGCCTCCTCCCTCTCCAGGAGAGCAGGTGTCGCTCAGCGTCGGATTCACTGCCATTGTTCCGGGAGTCGTTTACGAGAATTAATAATTTAGCGATTTACTCGGGCGATTTAATTTTCGTGAATTCAGCAATATTTTGTTCCCAGTGCGAGTGACTTTTCTCGAATTCCCATCACGGTCTTTATTCACCGCGTAAATTATTTTTCGTGGTTGTCCAAAAATTTTTATTTCCGACACTTATTATTGCTTCGATCAGCCAATAATTATTCTCGTCGTTTCGAGTCGTCTCACTCAACCGAACGCGCACTGTATCATACAGTTAAAGTTCGCACGTCGTTGAGTATCTCGATACACTGAAATCCCGAATATAATTTTCGTACAACGTTTCTATCACTCGAAATAATATTTCGTACAACGCTTTGACAGGTCTTCGCCGTCGTCCGCACAGCGTATCTTCGAAATATTATTCGCACTATTTATCTCGATGTCCGTTCGACCGTGAGAGCGAGCGTCGTGTTTACGTCGCGCGCGACACCCTCGCTCGGCTCTCGTTGCTCACGCGAAATTTCGTTTTCTCTCTCGGCACAGCCGTTCGAGTACACGTGCACTCGCTATACGAAATTTTACTTTGCCACGGCCCCACGTTGGGCGCCAGAAAATTGTGACGAGCTCTTCCACAGTAAAAATTTCGCTCAAATACTGCGAAGAGCTACCAGCCCAAAATCTATAATGACGCTCAAATTGTGATTACTATTATTTTTCCCTTCCTTTACGTAGTTCTCGCTCGTTAGGCGCCAGGTACTTGTATCTCCCCCTTAGCACCAAGGGTATCGTTTTTTTCTACTATTTATTCTCACTCACTACTCGGCTAGCTACTGGGAATAGTGGGATTCGACGGGCATAGGATCATCCATACAGTTGTAAATAATTAACAAACTCCGGGTGAGCATCGGTACGTTCTACTAAGTTAACAAGTATATTTATTTAACTCTAGATTACACGATTCTCGCCATACAATAATTCGTTCGCGATTCACACACACAGTCACCTACCGGGTTCTACCTCTCAGGCCAACCCCCGGAGACGCCGGAGGGTACAGCCTGTGGTTTGCGGGGCAAGGGGACGGGCAAGACGCTCTCCGCTGCGTCGCGTTACAAAAGAAATGGTGCACCACGTGCGCCTACCTTGTCTCGACGTCTCTGCTCGCGCGGCGTTCCTCTCTCTCGCTCCCGAGTACGCCGGTGGCTCAGCCTCTCTCGCTCTCTCTCGCTCGCACGTCCTCGCCGATCTCTCGTCCTCCGATCTCTCGGTCTCTCGCTCGCTCGCACGCTCTATCCTCTCTCTGTCGCCTTCTCACACGCTGCTCACTCTCTCTCCACTCTATTCGTTCTTTCTTCACTCCACTCTGTTCACTCCTCACTCTCTCTATTCACTCGTCCCTCTTCCGATCTCAACTCTCTCCCTAACAACTCTTTTAACTCTTCTAACGATTCGTACTTCAACTTCTAACTTTCTACTCGGCGATCAATTTCTAACTAACTGCCCTTAATATCTCATCTCATGCAGAAACGCACGCAGCGCGATTTTTAAAAATATTTATAAAAAAATTTAACAATAAACACAAAAATATTAACGAAGAAATATTGTACCTTATTATATATCGTTTCATCTCCATCTCTCCCACCTTATATATATATATATATATATTGTCACGCCGACGGGGGGGGGGGGGGGGGGGGGGGGGGGGATCCTAAGGCGCTCGAAAAAAAAAAAATTTTCTCTCGCACTCTAAATCTTATAACGCTTCTCGGTTTTATTCTCGCCGGTGGTCACGCTCTAAGTGACGAGTCTTACGTTGGAGAAAAATTTTCAAAATTTTCCCCTTTTGCTCATTGGCCGGGGCGTCCTTCGTTGATTGGGGCAGCAGCGGCACGGGTCGACGATAACGGGTCGATGGGAAATCGATGATTGGGAAGTGGCGCTGGGACGATCTAACGGAAAGACGGGTAATTACAGTAACGGGTCGATAGGGTAAGGTCGCTCTCGTGATTATCGGAAAGGAATTTAGGAGGATCTACGTGCGCTGCTGCCCTCTCGTTACTCTCTCCGTCACCATGCCACTATTTTTGCATGCGTGACGGAGTTTTCGCGAGTAACGAGATTTTGACAGCTCTCTTACGGTGTGGTGCAGTGTCGGTGGAGTTTTGGTGATAATTGCTGCGAGATTCTTCTTCGTCGGGTCGTCCTGCTGGTCTTGGGATATCCTCGGGGTGATCCTGAGGTAAGTACCGTTCGTCTGAGATTTCTCTATATTTTTCCTTATAGGTTATCGTCGTGTCGTCCGCTAATGTACGGCGACGACGACAACGATGCCGACGACGACGACGACGACGACGACGACGATGGCGACGACGACGACGACGACGACGATGACGACGACGACGCCGCGAACGACGACGACGACGACGATGACGACGACGACGACGACGACGACGATGACGACGACGACGATGCGGCGACGACGACGATGCGGCGACGACGACGACGAGGACGACGACGACGACGACGACGATCGCGGCGATCGGGGTATTCCGGTGGCTATGGTGGAGATCTGTTCGTGGCGCGGTAAGTGCTTGCATGCTCACATAATTTAGGGATGGAAGGGGAAGTTAGGGGTGCTCTAGTATTAATTGTCGCTGTACTTACTGTTCTAGGCGCTGCGTGGAACGATTGCCTTAGAGGGCCACCGGCGCGGGAGGAAATTGTGCAACGTCACAATATATATCTGCCGGTTTGTATGTGTGTGCGTGTGCGTATGTGTGTGTGTGTGTGTGTGTGTGTGTGTGTGTGTGTGTGTGTGTGTGTGTGTGTGTGTGTTCGAATACTGTCAGAGATAAGGACTCCGAGGTTCGTCAGTCCCCCGGTATTTTACGACTCCAAACTCTCCCTGCTGTGTGTGTGTGTGTGTGTGTGTGCGTGTGTGTGTTCGAATACTGTCAGAGATAAGGACTCCGAGGTTCGTCAGTCCCCCGGTATTTTACGACTCCAAACCCTCCCTGCTGTGTGTGTGCGTGCGTGTGTGTGTGTGTGTGTGTGTGTGTATCTGACTGTATTCGAACACACACACACACACACACACACACACACACACACGCGCGCGCGCGCGCGCGCGCAGGCACGCACACACACACACCACGGGGGGAGGCTGTAACCCCTACGTGGCGCGTCCCCAGGTGGCGGATAGGGGAACGCCCTCTAGATATAGAGGGCAGGAGGGTCATATAAGGAAAGCCCTCCCGCGGACCAACAGCAGGGGAGTTAACCCCGTCAACAAATCACGATGGAAAGGACGAAGGAAAACACGTTTACGGTGCAGGGGTACGGATCCCCAGTACCGGCGTCTGTCGGGGGTGACCAAGCGGGCCCCGGGACGTCGTCATCTAACGACCGCAGTACTGCAGAGGTGGGTCACTCGGCCTCTGTGGTGTGTAATGCGACAAGTGACGCAGGTGGCGAGAGTTTGACGCTGAAGGGCCAAGAGGCTTTTCAGCGCCTAACTAGGGAGCTTGAGTCGCTGGTGGGCTTCATCTTAGAGAAGAAGAACCTCCATACAGAGCTCAAGGTGAAGGCTCGGGGCACCCTAAGGGCACTAAAAGAGTTTGCGGTGGCGCGACCCGCGGAAACGCCAGCCCGGGTAGCACGGCCGAGCAAGGAGGGGTCGAGTCAAACCTCGCCTCTCTTTCGTACCGACCGGCCACCCCGCGAAAACATAGACCGCGAGCGCCCCTCGCCGCCAAAGTCTCCGGCGGCGAGAAAGAAGCGGAAGAAGAAGAAGAGAGGGGCGACGCCGGAGACGGATCTGCCCCCGCCTGCGGAAGCCCGGCAGCAGCCGGTTACCCAGCCGAAAGACCCCGACTGGGCAACAGTCGTCAAAAAGGGGAAGAAAAGAGAGCAGCAGCCGCTGCGGAAAGAGGATGTCGGCAGGCGCGACCAAAGGCAGGCAATGCCCAAGGTCTCGCTTAGACCCCCCCGCCCTGATGCGATCCACATCAGGGCAACGGGTGAGGTGTCGTATGCCGACATCCTCCGAAGGGTAAGAGCCGCACCTGACCTCAAAGCCCTGGGAGATAGAGTGACCCGCATCAGGCGGACCCGTGTCGGAGAATTACTCCTGGAGCTGGGGAAGCCTGGTGTGGAGACCCCACTGCTACAGACACTGGTCTCGTCCACCCTAGTGGAGTCAGCGGTCGTTCAGACGCTGACTCACAGGGAAGTCCTGGTCGTCAAGGGCATGGATGGGGCCACAACTGTAGAAGAGGTGGCAGAGGCCATCACTGCGGCGATTGGGCCAGGAGCTGTAACCCCTGAGGATGTTAAACTCAGGGACTCCTACAGTGGCACCCAGGCGGCTACCATCCTGCTTCCCGCCGCAGCAGCAAAAAAGCTGTTGCAAAGCGGAAGGCTCAGGGTCGGATGGGGGAATTGCCGGGTTCGGCCGCGCCAAGCATCCTCCCGTTGCTTCAGGTGTCATGAAACTGGGCATCTGGCAAAGGACTGCAAAAGCGAGGTCGACCGATCGAGGCAGTGCTACAGGTGTGGCAAAGAGGGTCACAGGGCTGTGGACTGCGCAGTCAGGCGACAGGCAGTGCAGGAGGTTGGGGCATCGACCAGCAATAGCTAAGGTGCTCCAAATAAACCTGAACCACTGTGCTGTGGCCCAGGACCTGTTGTTTCAGCTGGTCAGGGAAGAGAAGGCCGACGTAGTCATCGTCAACGAGGAGTACAGGGATCTCAGTGAACCAAACTGGGTAGGGGACTCGACCGGCAAGGCGGCCATCTGGGTATGCGGAAACCTCCAAATATCTAACAAAATGGCCGCCTCCCAGCCCGGTTTCATTTGGGTGGAGGTGGCGGGTATAAGATTATACAGTTGCTACCTCCCACCCAGTGATACCACCGACGAATTCCTGAGATCCCTCGATGCCATCGTCGACAGTGCTAGGACCTCCCGATTGCCGGTCGTCATCGGAGGGGACTTTAACGCATGGGCGACGGAGTGGGGCAGCGCGAGTACCAACAATCGCGGTCGCGCCCTCCTCGAGGCCTTCGCGATTCTGGAGCTGGAGATCGCTAACACGGGTTCCAAGCCAACCTTTTCAAAGGGTGGCAGGACGTCCATTATCGACCTGACCTTCGTCGATCCTAGACTGATGGGGGAAGGGCTCGATTGGAAAGTTAGCGATCGGTACACGGGCAGCGACCATCAAGCCCTCGTATACCAGCTCCAGCTGACCAGCAGGACAGCAGAAGCGTCGTGCAGACGCAAGAAAGAGAGATGGGCACCCGCCACCTTCGACCGGGAGACGTTTCTCTGCATGTTAGAGGGAGCGACAGTGCAGGGAACGTCCGAGGAGCGAGCTCGAAGCCTCTCGCAGACCATCACAGCGGCCTGCGATGCCTCCATGGCCGCGAAGTCCAACCCTCGCGGCCGTCCACCAGTATACTGGTGGAACGAGAACATCGCAGAGATACGCCGAGAGTGCCTTCGAGCTCGTAGGCTACACCAAAGAGCCGTTCATAGGCCGCAATACCAGGAGCTAGCGGCGGCCTATGAAATACTGCGGAAACGGCTCAAGGCTGCCATCAAGGCCGCCAAGCGGAAGTGCTGGCTAGACTTTTGCGAGGAAGTGGACAGTGACCCTTGGGGCCGACCGTACAAGACGGTTATGAACAAGATCAAGCCCAGGGGTGCCACCGCTCCAACTTGTCCAATTTTCCTCGACAGGGTCGTCCGACACCTGTTTCCGGAACACCGGAAGCGGCGTGCCGAGACTGGCCTGATGGCAGACGATGGTGTAGCCGAGCCGCCAGACGTCACGGAAGACGAACTGAAAATGGCTGCCAGCAGGATCACCGTTCGCAAGGCCCCAGGGCTGGACGGGGTCCCTGGCCTGGCCGTAAAGACCGCTGCGGTGAATGCTCCCGATATTTTCGGGAATACATTCAGCGCATGTCTTCGCGAAGGATGCTTTCCGGCACAGTGGAAGGTACAGAGGTTGGTCCTTCTGTCCAAGGGGAACAAACCCCCGGACGAACCTTCCTCCTACCGACCGCTGTGCATGCTAGACATAGCCGGGAAGCTATTCGAACGAGTCATATGTGCCAGGCTAGAGGCAGCCATACAGCGAGCTGGAGACCTGTCTGAAAACCAGTTCGGCTTTCGTCAGGGTCGCTCAACCGTGGATGCCATCGGCCGGGTAGTTGCGCTAGCCACGGACGCTATCAGTGGCAGCCGGTGTACAAAGCGCATGTGCGCCATCATCGCTTTGGACATCCGGAACGCATTCAACTCGGCCAGGTGGGACAAGATCTTGCTGGCCCTGCAAGATCTCCAGGTGCCGCTATACCTGCGAAGAGTCGTTTCGAGCTACCTGACGGACCGGACCCTGCTTTACGACGCCGACGACGGCACGCATTCCTATAATATCACAGGAGGCGTGCCACAGGGTTCGGTCCTGGGGCCCCTCCTCTGGAACGTCTTGTACGATGGTCTGCTTCGGCAGCCACTTCCAGACGGGGTGTCGATGGTGGCCTTCGCGGACGACGTTGCTCTCGTCGTCGTTGCGAGGACCATCGATGAGGTTCAACACCTTGGAGACGACTCAATCGGGGTAGTGGCTGGCTGGTTGAGCGACCATGGGCTGAGTCTGGCGGCCGAGAAGACTGAGGCGGTGCTCATCTCTCGGACGAAGAAGAGGGTGTGCGCCACATTCACGGTCGGTCATAGCAGGATCAAGACCGTAGACACGGTGAATTATCTCGGTGTCATCCTGGATGCGCGGCTGTCGTTCAGAGAACATCTCCTGAACGCAGGCTCGAAGGCATCACGGGTCGCGCGAGGGCTTGCAGGCATCATGCCCAACGTTGGGGGACCGAAGGAGCCGCGACGGCTCCTCCTTTCCTCCGTTGTGAGCTCCGTAATTCTCTACGGGGCTCCAATCTGGGCTGATGCCATGACCACCAATGCAAGTTACGGAGCCACGTGCCGACGAGCCTGCCGGACTGCCGCGCTGCGGGTGGCCCGAGCGTATCGAACCGTGTCTGACATTGCTCTCTCGGTGATCGCAGGACTGCCTCCTGTTGATCTACTGGCAGCCGAGAGAGCCAAAGTGTACCGTGATCGTAGGCGTACTGATGCTGACGGCAACGATCAAGAGCGTGGGGATGATCGATGGTCCAGCAGAACCTTCGAAGAATGGCAGCGGAGATGGGATTCAGCAGGCGAGGGTCGGTGGACCCACCGTGTGATTCCTAATGTGAGAGCGTGGGCGAGCAGGCAGGTTGGACTTACAACTTTTCACCTGACCCAGGTGCTCACCGGGCATGGCTGCTTCCGCAGCTATCTACATCGTATTCGCGTGTACGATGGCGCGGAATGCCCGGCGTGCCCTGGGATCGACGAGGACGTGGAACATGTCCTATTCCATTGCCTGAGATTCGCCGATGACCGGGAGCGATTCCGGGCATCATGGAGAGGATCCATGACATCCGAGGGCATGGGAAGATGCCTGCTCGGCTCACAGGATGGTTGGGACGCGGTGGTCACCCTCGCCACGTCCATTGTGGACAAGCTGAATTCCATCAGGAGGATGGAAGAGCGTAGAGGCAGACGCGCTTGAAGTCCGAGCGCGTGACAGAAGGGCCGTCTGAGGCGTAGACTGCCCCTCGCGAAGTAAAGCCTTTTGGGCGGTTTCCGCGGGGGGGACAGCAGTCGAGAGGAGGAATGTTTTTAGTGGGTATTGCCAGGAATGGCCGAGTCCCACATAACCCTTTCGGGTATGCGTAAATGCATTTTCAATCCTCCTCTATAAAAATAAAAAAAAAAAAAATAAAAAAAAAAAAAACACACCACAGGGGGAGTCTGTAACCCCTACGTGGCGCGTCCCCAGGTGGCGGATCGGGGAAGACTCACTCGAAAGAGAGGGTAAGGCTGAAATAAAATAAGCCTCGCGGACCAACAGACTAGGGGAAGAAACCCCGAAAATAAATCAACTATGGACGGTACGATCAAAGTTAAAGAACTTACGGTGCAGGGACTAGGAACCCCAGTACCGGCGTCGACAGGGAGTGAGCAAGCGGGCTCCCGGACGTCGTCATCGACCGACCGCAGTACTATGGAGGTGGACCACTTGGCCTCCATGGCACATCATGTTTCAAGTGAAGGAGAGAAAGAAAAGTGGAGAGAAGAGCTTCGGAGACTTGGTAACCAGATCACCAGCCTCTGCGACTTCATCAAGGGGAAATCGAACGTCCACGGTGAAATCCGGAAACTCGCAAACTCCATGAGTACTTCCTTTAACCGAGTCGTGAGGTACGAGACAGATGCTAGCACCATGACGTTGCCAACAGCACCAGTAGCGAGGAAGATTATAGGTACACAAACCTCACCGATGACGGACAATGACCCACTAGTGGCGCTACGAGCCTCACGCAATACGGGAGAGCACCCTGCGAAGAAGCGCACCCCGCCCTCAAGAGAAAATCGTAAGGCGAAGAAAAAGAGGAAACGAAGGGACGAAACACCATTGGAATCGCGAGAACCGCTCGAACCTCCGGATGAGGAAGATGCAGGTGCGAACTGGGAGCAAGTGCAACGAAAGCGGCCAAAGCCGCCGAAGCCGCCATGGCCACCAAAGCCACGGAATAATCAGCGGAAACAGTCGAGACTCCCTAATGCTCTGATTATCGAGAGGACGGGGCAGCTGAGCTATGCCCAGATACTCAGCAAGATGAAGAGGGACGACACGCTGAAAGAGTTAGGCCAAAGTGTCTCCAAGATACGCCGGACAATGAGGGGAGACGTGATTCTCGTATTGGACAAAGGAAGCCAGGGAAAAACAGCAGAGTTTTCCACTGCGATCGAGGCAGCTCTTGGTGACGATGCTGCGATAAAAAACAGAGTGCAGCAGAATTCAATCGAGATCAAAGACCTCGACGAAGCCACAACAAAAGAAGAGATCTACGAGGCCCTAGAAAACATCCTCGGCGAGAACCCCGGGCTGGAACTGGCTGCCATCAGGTCCATCCGGAAAGCGCACGGAGGTACACAAACAGCGGTAGTAACACTGCCCGCAACGGTAGCAAAACAAGCTATCGACATAGGGAAAATCCGAATAGGCTGGGTTATCTGCCGAATACGAGAGATTATAAAACCAACCAAATGCTTTAGATGCTGGTACTACGGACACCTAGCCAAGAGCTGCAAAAGTGCCGTTGACAGATCACAGTGCTGCATCAAGTGCGGCCTCGATGGACACAAAGCCGGAGAGTGCACTTCTGAGACACGCTGCGCACTCTGTAGCGGCATAGAGGACGAAGAAGGTTGTAAGCATATTGCTGGCAGCTATAAGTGCCCTGCTTACAAGAAAGCCTGCCAGGTGCTGACACAGAGAAGCTAATAAGAGTTCTGCAAATAAATCTAAACCACTGTGAGGCAGCACAGGATTTGCTGATGCAGACGGCTCGTGAAGAGAAGACCGATGTGGCCCTGATTTCGGAGTCCTACAGGCACTTGGATGACCCCAGCTGGAAAAAAGATGCAACAGGAAAGGCTGTCATCTGGATCCCAGGCAGATTCTCATTTCAACAAGTGATGGCGAGTACTGAGGAATACTTTATCAGAGCAAAAATCAATGGTGTCCACTTCGTCAGTTGTTACATGCCACCGAGCATGGATCAAGAGGAGTACGAAAGAGCACTGGATCGTTTGGTGAATGACGCAAGTGGCGTTTCCCCAGTAGCAATAGCCGGGGATTTCAACGCGTGGGCAGTTGAATGGGGGAGTAGAGAGACACGGGGAAGGGGGCAAGCGCTCCTGGAAGCGTTCTCAGTGCTGAACCTGACGCTGCTCAATGACGGCCTACTTCCCACCTACACCAAAGGTGAAGCTAGCTCGATGATCGACCTCACGTTCGTCAGTAGCGGCCTGGCAAGAGGCAACAACCGATGGGAGGTGAGAGATATCGAGACTAAGAGTGACCACCAGGTGATTACATGGATGATCACCAGACACATAGGCGAAAATTGGTGGAGCCAACGAACAAGACGGTTCCTGGGGTGGAGGGCAAATGTCTTTGATGAGGAGGCGTTTGCTCAAAGCTTTGCAGATGGCGATGCAGTGCTCACGGGAAATGCAGAAGAACAGGTGCGCAAAGTCATGGAACGAGTCTCCGTGGCGTGTGACGCTGCTATGCCTCGACGTGGGAGTGGAAACAACCACAAGCCTATGTACTGGTGGAACGACACGATCGCCCAGCTTCGTGCTGCCAGCAACCGTGCACGTAGGAGAGCACAGCGGGCCAAGGGGAAACCAGCGTTCTCAAGACTAGATGCCGCACACAAGAGTGCTAGGTCTGCACTGACCAAAGCTATAAAGTATAGCAAACGACAGTGCTGGAAAAATCTCCTGGAAGAAGTGGAAGAAGACCCCTGGGGCAGGCCGTACAAGATAGTTATGACCAAACTAAAAGGGCAGTCGAACAAACAACCGACGTGTCCCGATCAGCTGAAAAACATAGTAGCTACGCTGTTTCCGAGACAAGAGCCACTAAATTATCAGGCACCGGAGGTGGAAAACGAGGAAATCCCTCTGGTTACACAAGAGGAACTTTTCCGCGTTAGCGGAAAAGTAAAGAATAACAAAGCTCCAGGAATGGACAGCATACCGAATTTTGCTCTGAAAACAGCAATACGGCGATTCCCTGATATCTTTCTTGCAATGTACAATTCGTGCCTTAGAGAAAGAACATTTCCGAAACAATGGAAACGGCAGAGACTTGTGCTCCTGCCCAAGACTGGAAAACCACCCGAAGACCCATCATCGCACCGCCCCCTCTGCATGCTTGACACAGCGGGGAAGATCCTCGAACGGATCGTGCACAACCGGATCGAGGCCACTATTGAAAATTCCTTAGAGAATAACCAGTATGGCTTCAGGAAGGGAAGATGCACAGTTGACGCAATTAATCGAGTCACTGACATAGCGGCAGAGGCCGTAGCTGGGAAACGATGGAAACGTGGAGGGAAAAAGTATTGCTTGGTAGCAGCCTTGGATGTAAAGAACGCCTTCAATTCTGCGCGATGGGACCACATATGTGCCGCACTCGACAGAATGGAAGTGCCGGCTTACCTGAGGAAGATTATTCGGAGCTACTTCCAGGACCGGAAATTGACATACGACACGGAAGACGGACCATGTGAATACGAAATCACTGGGGGAGTCCCCCAGGGATCTGTTCTGGGTCCTCTCCTGTGGAACGTGATGTACAACGACCTGCTGAAAGCAAAACTTCCGCATGGCGCGGAAATTGTGACGTTCGCAGACGACGCAGCATTGGTGATCGTGGCCAAGTTCCTGGAGGAAATCACTCGAATATTCAGAGACTCCTATGAGAAGATCGAGCAATGGATGTCCCATCAGGGACTGCAGTTAGCAGACCACAAGACCGAAGCGGTCCTTATAACCTCAAGGAAGCTGCTCGAGAGAGTCGACCTGGAGGTAGGAGCCCATACCATCAGGTCATTACCTGCAATGAGATATCTTGGAGTAATGATTGACTCGAGACTAAATTATAGAGACCAGGTAGAGAAGGTAGCCGTAAAAGCCTCAAAAGTGGCTGCTACATTGGCCCGCCTTATGCCAAATATGGGTGGTCCCAGACAACCTAGAAGAAGACTCCTTGCTTCCGTGGTGACATCCGTCCTTACGTACGGGATAACAAAGTGGGGTGAGGCACTGAAAATTAAGGAACTCCGTCGGAAAGTTGCACCACCGTACAGGCTGAGCGCCCTACGCGTGATTTGCGCGTACCGCACTGTTTCGGAGGATGCTGCGTGTGCTATTGCAGGCATGATGCCAATTGAAGTCCTTGCTCTCGAACGGAAAGGACTCTACGAATGTAGGCATATTGAGGCAGAAGCCCGTGAAGAGCTAGAGCGAGCCACCCGGCGAGAAAGCCTCCAATCCTGGCAGGACAAGTGGGATACCTCGGACAAAGGGAGGTGGACCCATCGGCTGACCACAACTCGAAAGTTGGTTAAACCGAAAACATGGCGAGGTAAACTACTATCTGACGCAAGTGCTCAGCGGACATGGATGCTTTAGGGCATACTTGTTCCGTTTTGGACATGAGAACTCCCCGTTATGCCCGGTAGGGATGTGGAGTTCCCGAGGACGCAGAACACGTGCTGTTTTCATGTCGACAATTCGTAGATGAAAGAAGCGAACTAGCAAGGACTTTGGGAAGAAGAATTGAGCCCGAAACTTTAGTCGAGCTGATGATGAGGAGCGAAGCAAACTGGTCTGCTGCGAACACAATCGTCACAGTCATCCTGAGGCAGCTTCGTGAGGAAGAGCAGAAAAGGAGGAGAGACGGGCAGTAGAAGTGCGACCTAAATCGTAGAGAAGGGAGCAGAAAGGAAAGTAGTGGAAAAGCCGTTGTGCTGAGGCCGCCCTCGCGAAGTAATGCCTCGCGGCGGTGCCGCGAGGGCTTTGAACTGGCCAATGGAGGCGTGGGGGGGTTTTAGTCGGTAGGGCACGTAGCGAGTCCGACACACGGGGTACGCCCCAGGTGCGCAAATGCATTTCCCCGCCCACGATAAAAAAAAAAAAAAAAAAAAAAAAACACACACACACACACACACACACACACACACCCACACACACACACACACACACACACATATAAAAATAAAAATGTATTAAATTCTTGTCATGAAAAAAAACAATTCAGATTGATTGGAACCTTCCACATCTTACCCATGGCACGACAAGCGTACAACGCCTTAGCCCACTAACCCACTGTCGCTCACTTAGGTTATATGCAGTGACAAACGCAGGTATGTCATTGGCTACCCGTTGTGAAACGTTCTCGTTCTCTATGCTCGCCAATACCGAAAAACTCAGCGACAATGAGAAAACGCAATCTCGGTTTTGACGAGCACCGAGCGACCGATTGGGTTGAAATTCGCAGGGTACATAGAGAATTATGGCCTACTGTTCCTGAGATTCGTCTTTTTCCAAAACTTTGAAAGTCAACAGTTTTTTCGTCATTGAAAAAAGAAAATGACAAAATTATTATAATCACGCGATATTTTTCATCGCGCCGAAGGGAGAATCTCATGCGCACTGGAAAAACGCACATTTTGGGCTTTGTTCGGTATCATTTGATGACGAAATGACTGAATTATGAGGATTTACGTTTATGCGGGAAGCGAGTCTAGCGTGGGTAAGCCCGTCGGCCCGCTCGGCGGGTGGCGGAGGGATGACAGTCGAAAGCATAGACGTGCGTCATGTGAACGTTGGCCTCTCTCCCGCACGGATACCTAATGCGTCGCGAGTATACACATATATATATATTCCGTCGCCGACAGTACATAGCTTGATAGGCCGAGCCATATACTGTCGGTTATAATAACAAATTATATATATATGTAAAGAGACGATACTCTCTTCAAATGTAGCGCGCTTTACATTCCCTGCGCGCGCTTATCACGCCAGGTAGCAACGTCGCCGAGCGATCGACGACGTATCGGAGTGTTAAGAGAGAGATAGAACGATAGAATAAGAAGAAAGCAAAAGTACGAATGACAGTTGTTCAGAATCAGCCGTTATCGAGCAGTGCCGTAAAAGAGAGGCGAATAATTGACTTTAATTGTCGTTTCTCTTATATTACAGGTAATTTGTAAGCGTTGTATGTACATAGACTGTAAATAGTAATATTAATTAAAACATAAACTCTTATATTACAGAGAAACAAATTGAGTTCAGTTATTGGAACAACCCCAGCTTGTAATCCAGAAAAAGAATATTATAAAACGACAATTTTACGACAATCTTTGTCACAAGATGAGACTGCAATTTCAATTCAGGGCTGTGGCTTCTCCAAACGACAGTAAAACCACAGTGATAGCCGTAACGTCAATTACGACAGAACAAGGAGAAAGGTATGCCATACCAGAAGAACTTATCTATGGAGAGTTTCATGGAGAGTTACTGAAGACGGACACTTCCAAAAAGGTAAAAGATTCGTTAGAAAGACGGCACGAGGAATTGAAAGTATGGATAACGTTGTCGAAGGAATTGAGAAAAATATACGTGGATGATGAAGAAAACATCCAGTTTGGAGGAAAATTTTTAAAACAAATGGTTCAAGGCAAGACTGAAGAACACTCAGACTTCACAAAGATATTGGAAAAACTGGTTGAAAAATCGGAAAAGAAAGAAGAAGAAAGAAATTTAAAACAAATTGTGGATAAATTTGCTCTAGGGAAATTTAACTATAAAACATCTAATGTGAGACAATGGGTGGATACATTTGAGAAAGAATGTGGAAGATTTGGAATAGAAAAAGACAAAACCAAAATTGAATTATTAAGAGTACTTTTAGATGGAACTTGCCAAGATTGGTATACTTCTACAGTAATAAAAGGAGAAAATGGAGACGATTGGCACGGATGGAAACAAGTATTAATAGAAACCTTTTCGAGTAAAGGATGGAGTAGTAGAACATATGCTCATTACTTCAAGTACAAAGAAGGATCATTAGTACAATATGCAATGAAGAAAGAACGATTATTATTAGAGATAAATAAGAACATGGACACTGATACAATAATAGATAGGATTGCATTTGGGTTGCCAGAATTTATCAGAGACAAAATTGACAGAGATGAAACGAAAAATACAAAAGATTTAATGAAGGAATTACAAAAGCTCGAAGGGATAACAGAAAAAAAGAAAATATTCAAAAAAGAAGGTAAACCGGAACAAAAAGTTAGAAACGAGGAAAAAAAACCGTGCAAGATATGTGAAGATATGGGTAAAAGTGGAAGATACCATCCAGAAGAGAAATGCTGGTTTAAACTAGAGAGGAGAGAAAAAACTAAGGTTTTCGGAAACAATTCAGTAATAGAAGCAAGTCTAAGTACAGAGAAAAAAAACGAATAGTCACACCATTGATCAGACTTAAGATGCTAGTGGAAAATCAGATAGAGATAATGGGAACATATGACCCAGGCTCTCAGGTTTCCTTGATAAACTCGAAGTGGATAAGAATAAAAAATAGCAAAGAGGACGTGAACAAAATATTCTTAAAGTCTGTCAATGGTGTGAACCAGACAAGTGGATTAGTAAAATTAAGAATAAAGATATTTAATATAGAAAAAGAAGTAGATATATACATCATTGAAAGGGAAGACTTCGAAGATTTCATAATAGGATTAGATTTAATTTCTTTGTTTAAGTTGAGGCTGAATGAAAATTTAGAAGTTTCACAGAAAATAGAAGAAGGGATAGAAAAACCAAAAATAACACTAAATGAAAAAACAAACGAGACTATAAATTATTCGATTAACTTTAATGAACATGTGAACGCAGATGAATTCCAAACAGAGATAGAACATTTAAACAAAGATAAAAAGATAAAGATAGAAAAATTAATAGATAGCAACAAATCAGTGTTTGCAAAAGACAAATACGATGTTGGAACGGTTAGTGAGTATGAAGCTAGAATTGATTTAGTGGTGGAGAAATACTGCAGTAAAAGACCATATAGATGCAATATAGAAGACAAGAAAGAAATCGAAAAGCAAATAGCCAAATTATTGGAGAAGAATTTAATCGAGGAATCTTATAGTCCCTTTGCGGCACCTGTCACGCTAGCGTATAAGAAAAATGAAGGAAAGACACGTATGTGCATAGACTTCAGAGATTTAAATAAGAACATTGTACCTCAAGCACAACCATTTCCTCTCATAGAGGATATAATAATAAGAGCCAGGAACTGTAAATATTTCACGACACTGGACATAAACTCAGCTTTTTGGTCAATACCATTAAGAATTGAAGATAAAAGAAAAACAGGGTTTGTAACGCACGATGGCCACTTTCAATGGACATGTCTACCGTTTGGATTAAAAACGTCTCCAGCTATATTTCAACGAATTCTGAGTAACATACTAAGAAAACATGAACTAATTGAATTTGCAGTAAACTATATAGATGATATCCTAATACACTCAACGACGTTTGAAGAACATCTAGACCACATCGAAAGAGTAGTAAATGCAATAAAAAGAGAAGGATTTAGGTTAAAATTCAAGAAATGTACGTTTGCTGCTGGTTCAGTCAGATATTTAGGACACGTAATAGGAGAAAATAGAGTTACACCACTGAAAGATAATATTATATCAATACAAAATTTCCCGACTCCTACCACGCAGAAGCAAATCAGACAATTGCTGGGAAAAATAAACTTTTACCACGAATATATAGAAAAGAGCTCAATATTATTAGATCCATTACATCGATTATTAAGGAAGAATGTAAAATTTATATGGACAGAAGATTGCGAAAAAGCTCTCAGAAAAATAAAAGAAATGCTATGTTCCCAACCAGTGTTAGAGATATTCGACAAAGATCTTCCAATCAAGATATATACAGATGCATCACTGGAAGGCATAGGCGCAATATTAAAACAAACACAACATGATGGAAAAGAAAAACCAGTGGCTTATTTTTCGAAGAAACTTAATGAAGCACAAAAAAGGAGAAAAGCAATATACCTTGAATGTTTAGCTATAAAAGAGGCAATAAAGTACTGGCAACACTGGCTAATAGGAAGATACTTTGAAATACACTCCGATCACAAACCACTAGAAAATATGAATATAAGAGCACGAACAGATGAAGAATTGGGCGATCTAACCCACTACCTATCTCAATACGATTTTAAAATTATATACATCCCAGGAAGAGATAATACAGAAGCAGACTGCTTAAGTAGAAACCCTGTCCTCGAAGCAAACATGGAAGAAGAAGAGGACCTATTGAAAACGGTAAATTCTATTACGATAGATGAGATAAAATCAGATCAGATGAATAATATGTCATTACAAAAAGAGAAAGAAAAATTGATAAAGAAGAGGGGAATATTTTACAAAAAAGCACGAAAGAAGGAAAAAATCATATTATCTGAAAAATTCAGTATTGATTTAATTAAGAAAACACACAAGGAATGGGGGCACACAGGAATAACACAAACGAATATGAAAATAAG
This sequence comes from Netelia fuscicornis, assembly GCA_946811545.1. Classification (NCBI taxonomy): domain Eukaryota; kingdom Metazoa; phylum Arthropoda; class Insecta; order Hymenoptera; family Ichneumonidae; genus Netelia; species Netelia fuscicornis. The sequence continues at coordinate 14,803,333 of OX328013.1, read as the reverse complement.
TCCATATTATACGGCTAAAAACTTAGTAGAGAATATAAAAAAAATATGTAAGGAATGCGATATATGCATTAGAAATAAATCGAGAGGCCAACATAAATTCGGCTCAATGTCACAATTAGGACCAGCGTCTAAGGCTTTCGAAATTATGTCCATAGACACAATTGGCGGATTTGGAGGCACTAGATCGACAAAAAAATACATACATTTGCTCGTCGACCACTTCACGAGATATGCGTTTATTTCAACATCAAAAACTCAAAGTGCTAATGATTTTAAGAAATTAGTCCAGACGGTGCTAGAAATAGGAAAGATCGGAACAATCTTAACGGATCAATACCCTGGAATTAATTCGAGAGAATTTAAAGAATACTTAAAAAAGGAAGAAGTGCAATTAATTTTTACGGCAATAAATGCACCATTTTCTAATGGGTTGAATGAGAGATTAAACCAAACGCTAGTAAATAAAATAAGATGTAAGATAAACGAAGAGACAAAGAAAAGAGCATGGACATCGATAGCGAGAGAATGCGTGGATAAATATAATAGACTAGAACATACAATCACAGGATTTACACCGGAGTATCTGTTACATGGCACAGACACCAGTAACATACCAGAAGAATTAAGAAGAATGAGAAATGGAGAAAACTGGACAAGAGACAAGAAGCTAGCACAAGAAAGAACACTGAGATCACACAGGTACAATAAAAGCATATTCGATAAAAATAGAAGACATCACGAATTCAACGTGGGAGATATGGTATTCATAGAAAATGGAAACAGACTTAATAGGAAAAAGCTAGAAGAACTAAGAATCGGACCATTCAAAATAGAGGAAAAAATTTCAAGCTCAATCTATAAAATAAAAACTGAAAAAAGAAACCAGGATACAAGTCTATTCCACGTGACAAAATTAATTCCAATGTTAGAAAGGGGGAATGTTTGAAAAATGGTGAAATTTTCATCTCGAAGAGGGGAGATGTAAAGAGACGATACTCTCTTCAAATGTAGCGCGCTTTACATTCCCTGCGCGCGCTTATCACGCCAGGTAGCAACGTCGCCGAGCGATCGACGACGTATCGGAGTGTTAAGAGAGAGATAGAACGATAGAATAAGAAGAAAGCAAAAGTACGAATGACAGTTGTTCAGAATCAGCCGTTATCGAGCAGTGCCGTAAAAGAGAGGCGAATAATTGACTTTAATTGTCGTTTCTCTTATATTACAGGTAATTTGTAAGCGTTGTATGTACATAGACTGTAAATAGTAATATTAATTAAAACATAAACTCTTATATTACAGAGAAACAAATTGAGTTCAGTTATTGGAACAACCCCAGCTTGTAATCCAGAAAAAGAATATTATATATATATATATATTGTGATGTTGCACAACCTCACCCCGCCGGTGGGCTCCAAGGCAACCGTTCCACGCACGCAATCTGCGAGAAAACGTAAGTAAAAGTCATCCTAGGACTACCCCCATCCCTCCCCCTCCCCGAATAGACCTCGTAGCATACCCCGGTGCAAGCACTTGAGTCGGAATCATCATCTTCGTCAGCGTCATTATCATCGTCATCTTCGTCAGCGTCATTGTCATCGTCATCTTCGTCAGCGTCATTGTCATCGTCACCGTCAGCACCAAGGATATCCTGAGGACACCCCGATGGTTCAAAATTATCACCAGAGGAACTCCCAGGACGTCCACCAAAAGAAGAAATTCATCGGCACACACGCACTCTCACCATTCCAAACGAAGAACCCGCCAAAAAAAATTCTCACATGTACCGTCCCGTAACTCGGTTACTGGTCATCTATCGATGCAGTAATTCGAGTTACGAGGAGATGGCAGCAGCGCGCGGCGAGCATAAGCAATTATCATTACCCGTAATCCCGATATCCGTGAGAACGACCCTATATTATCGATCGTCATAACTACACCCATTTCCCGATAGATCTCCCTAGTACCGTCCCGAAAATATCGATCTCCCCCCACTGCTCGTATCACCGGACCCGTGCCGCTGCTGCCTAACGAGAGACTCGTCACTTGGAGTTCGACCACCAAAGTAAAGCGAGCGATTAAAGTTGAGAAATTTAGAAAAAAAAAAAGTTTGAAAGGAGATTAGATTTGCGAGTAAGGAAGAGCGTGAGAGTAGCGGAGTTATCGAGAGTGAGAGAGATAGTGTAGCGTGCGAGGAGAGTGTAAAGAGTGAGAAAGAGTAGATTGGGTAGAAAGAAAAATTTGAGCGTGAGAGAGAGGTGAGAATGAAGAGGACCTAACGAAGGAATACAGTGAGAAGTACTAGGAGAGAGTGCGAGGATACGGCGCCGCCGAGATAGAGGGAGAGAAACGAGCGAAACACCGGCAGAAAAAAAAAACATCGACGAGTAAGTGTTTGCACCGCTTCCAATCCAACATTATCTTCCGGCACGCATTGCATATTTTCCTTTCTTTCGTTTCTTTTTTTTGTACCCAAATTACTTAGAGATCTCCCCTTTGTATTTCTTTTCTTTTGTTCCCACTGCGTTTAGAGAAAATCGAAACCAATAGCGTATTAGTAACAATAAAAATTTCGAGAAATAATCGCGTGGAACGGTTGTGCGCGCGTAGTGTAAGGCGAAGCCGGTACGCCCCCTTTCCCCTGTTTCCCCTTTCCCTAGGTCGTCCGCTCCGACCGTTACGCGCGACATTGCCAGTCGCGCGCTTGTTATTGTTGTGGGTCTCGTGTCGCTGTCCTTCAGTCAGCGTGCGACGAGAATCGAGCATTTCCCAATTACTAGAGCGTCCCGAATATTCTCCTTATCGTCCTATATGTCGTTTCAAATTTAGCCTACCCAATATTAAATTCAAATTTAACCGACCGGTATTTAATTCGAGATTTTATAAAAGACTGATGGTCATTAATAAGAGGCCAAATAGAGTCGGAGAATCCATACCCTGAGTTTTCCCTTTTTTTGTTTTTTTTTTGTTTCCCATAAGATCGTCCCCGTACCGCCATAATATTAAGCGAGCGACAATTATTGTTTTGTAATATTTTTTTTTGGTTTGTTAATTTACGAAAAATTAACTGGCGCCCAGAAATTTATTTTGTACCGAAATTATATTATCCCCGGAGATCGTCCGCCGACCGCAGTTATAGAAATTATTTTTTTTTGTTATTCTTGTGTTTTTTTATATAATAAATCGTGTGCCATTTTTTTTTGTGTATTGCGTTAGTTGGTATTTCTTTTCCCGTTTCAGGACCCCCTTCTCCCCCCCCCCCCGCCCCCGTATACACCCTCGTCGGCGTGACAAATTTGGCGCCCAACGTGGGGCCCGAAAAACGAACCCCCTCCATTTTTAGCGCAGAGGAGGAACAGTAGCGAGGACTAAAAAAAAAAAAAAAAAAAAAAAAAATCCATTTTCGTTATTCCGATTCTTCTTTCTTTTGTCTGTACCAATTTTCTTCTTTTTGTTTTTTTGCGAATTTTCCACCTTTTCTTTGAATTTTTTTTTGGATTTACTCCCCTTTCGTCGAATTTTTTTTTCTTTGAATTTTCTTCCCTTTTAAATTGAAATCTTTTTTTTTTATATAACCAAGCGGCTTTTCTTTTTTTTTCTGTTCAGCCATAACCGTGTCAATTTATTTTTTTTTTGCCGTTGTTTTTGAGCCTCCCCAGCCTCCTCTTGCTGCTACCCCCACAACAGCGCCCGCCATCAGTCTTATACCGCGGATCTACAGATCGGTTCGAGATATCGCGCGCGCGCGTCGCACACCGTTCCACGTATAGGCTAGTGTACGTCGCTCCTACCGCGCCGATCATTGAAGGCGACTATTATTAACCTTATTATTGCTATTTTTATCATTTTCTGGTGTGATTGAATTGTGTATAATTGTGATCCCCCCCACCGACAGATCAACCGTGAAAGTCGAACTCACGTCATGGATCCCCCCAGATTGACGCTTCCCCCGACTGCTGTCACCACTACGACCACCACCGTTACCTCCCCCATAATGCGCACGTCGCAAAGCCCATCCCAACCACCCCCCACACCTCCAAACGTTGACGAAATAATTGCCGACATCAAGGCACGAATTTACGGGGTCCGGAACGTCCGTGCCATCATCAGTCTATGCCTGGTGGCCAAAATAAGCTCCCTAGGCACTGATGAAGAGCTGAGGGTCCGATTAGTTCGACACGAAATCCGACGAACCTATCCCTCCCTCCCGGTGGCATGGAGTCCTCTTGAGGACGATCCCTCCGTTCCCCTCTCGTTCGCGTATGATAGCGAACTTACCGGTCTTCCACGCCATAACCCTCTTATAGACCCCACCATCCCACATGAAAACCTGGCGGAGTCCGTCACATCCCAACCACCAAATCCGCGAGCATCGGCTCCTCCCTACGATCCAGATTTTTTCCTGGACGCCCCCCCCCTCAACCACCCCTACCAGTCGCTCCAGGGACCCCGGATATCCTGACAGGGGATGACGTCGCTGCCCTGGTACCACCCCAAACCATTCGACCTCCTCTCCATCCTCGTCGACCCACACCAGCGGTCACATTTGCCCAAACTCCGGCAAGACCCTTCCCTTCCTATAGACCACCCCCTGCGTCCACACACCCCCGACCACTAATTCCGAACATTCCCTGCTATGATGGAGAAATTTCCTGGAACCCCTCTCACCCCCGATTCCCCCACACCGGTCCCGAGTTGCAGAGTACGCAACTCGCTCTCCCAACCCGTACCCCCTACCGACAGTTCGAGGCCACCCCATTTGAGCCCACCGCCTTCAGCGAGTCCCGGAACTCGAGGGACGTGCGCCGAGCAGATGATTGGCGGCGTTACGGGCCCAAGTTCGCGGGGAAACGCAGCGAAGACGGCGAGGAATTCCTTCGCCGCCTTCACGAATACTGCCAAGCCCGAGATTATACCGAGGCCGAGCTCCTCCGATCCCTCCCCGAAGCGTTCACCGACGGCGCACTGAGGTGGCATCGCTTGGAAAGCGAAAATTGGGACTCCTATACAGGATTTTTGTTTTATTTCCGAGCCCGGTATGGAGTCGAGGCGTGCCAGGAGAAGATCCGCCAAGAGATCGGCCTGCGCACGCAAGGTCCGGATGAGCCGTGCAGCGAGTTCCTCGATAAACTCCGCACCCTCATCCGCCGCCTGAACCCAACTCCCCCCCTTGAAGAACAATTGTCAATCTGCCACACCAACCTTCACCCCGATTTCAGTGAGCATATCCCCCGAGAGAGCATCCACGACTTCGTTGATCTGCAACAGGCTTGCAGACAACGGGAAATTATCCGAGAGAGAAGAAAAGCCTACCGTCCCCCTCCCACCGCCTCTCCCACCTGTGATCCATTCGTAATGTATAGACCACAGGCTAAACCTGAGGTTCGGCGGACATCCGCCGTAGAACCAACTCCCGAGGAACGTCCCTTACCTTCCTCACTACCTCCCCCAACCGTCGGAAGACGCCCCCCACCCCCGAGAAACACTCCCCAACCCGCGAGCTACCGCGATGTAGCCGCCACCAACAACCCCGGTCCAACCCCGTACCCACGTGCTCCCGTCAACTCCCGTGTCGCTCCTATGAACCAACCTGCGAATCGCCCCGCCATCCCCCGCTTGGCGGATGTCGCACCCAAGCACCCCCCTCCAAACACCCCTATAAACCTCCCCTCCTTCGCCCCCGGCCCCTGTTTCAATTGCAGCCAATCCGGACACCGTTACCGCGACTGCACACACCCCCTCGGGTACTTTTGTAGGCTGTGCGGGCACCGTGGCACGGACACACGCTCCTGTCCCGCGTGTCTGCGAAGGCAGTCGGGAAACTACCCCGGGGGGAGGCAATAAGCCACCCGTCTCCCCTCCGGATCAAGAAATCCCCGGTCCTCAAACTCCCAACGAAAATCCTTCCCAAAACTAGTCTCCCTACAGTAAACCCCTTGGAGTCCGCCAAACCCGGCGCAAGTAAACACAATAGTCCCAATCCGGCAGTAGAATCACCCGAGTCAGAGTCAACCCCAATCGACCCCGAACCCCAGTGCACCCGAGTATTCCTAGAACCACCCCCAGTCATCCACACCCCCGGTCCCTCCCGTCAGAGTTCCGTATCGGCACGACCCCCTTCCGAACCGGAGCACCCCCAGGAACCCCTTGAAATGATCGAGGGGGACCAACGGCACTTCCTCTGGATCATCCTGGGTGAATATAAATTCCCGGGACTTGTCGACCCAGGCTCATGCCGCTCTTACCTTAGCCCCGGACTGATCGAGAAATTACAGCTCACCCTGACCCCCCTTGACGAAGGCGTAAAAGTAGCCAATGGAGAGGTGATGAAAGTGGACGGCGCGCTTCATCTCCAATTCGAAATTGGTGGAGTAAAAGGCCCCGTGTTGATGCGCGTGGCCGCCATCAACTGCCCATGTATACTCGGACTGGACTTTTTACAACAGATCGGACTTATACTGAACTACCGTGACAATACCTGGCAGACTAAAGACAGTACTCCCCAGACATTCCTTACCACCCGTATTTCCGTAACAGCCCTCAACCTACAAGACTGCGCCGGCCTTGTGATCCCTGGAATCTCCTCCCGACGAAAATTAGACGCCATCCTAAAGAAATATATACTCCCTAACCCCTCCCCCGAACTCAGAATGACTCACGTGACAGAACACGACATTGATGTACAAGGACACCCCCCTATACGACAGCGTTCCCGCGTGATCTCCCCACACCTTCTTAAAATCGCACAGGAAGAGGTGGATAAGATGTGGAGAGAGGGGGTGATAGAACGGTCAAAAAGCGCGTGGCACAGTAACCCGGTGATTGTCCCGAAACCCGGCGGTAAGTACCGATTTTGTATCGATTACAGGGACGTAAACAAAGTCACCAAGAAAGACGCGTACCCCCTCCCCAACATGGACCGAATCTTGGCTGGCTTGAGACAGGCCCGTTATATCTCTAAGCTTGACTTAAGTCAAGCCTATTTCCAGATTCCCGTAGAACCGAAAAGCCGTCCCATAACCGCCTTTGCCGTCCCTGGTCGAGGATTATTCCAATTTAAACGTATGCCTTTTGGACTGACGAACGCTCCCGCCACTTTCCAACGACTGATGGACCGACTTATAGACCCCGCATGGGAACCCCACGTGTTTGCCTACCTAGATGACGTTATTATAGCCACGAACACAGAAGACGAACACTTTGACTACTTGACCAAAGTTTTGACTGTATTCCGCGACGCAGGACTGGAAATTAACAAGGACAAAAGCGAATTTTTCTGCCCCGAAGTGAAATATTTAGGCTACGTAATTGGAGAAGATGGACTCAAGACCGACCCCGACAAAATTGCCCCTATCCTCGACTATCCCGCACCCACTAAGGTCAAACAGCTTCGACGATTCCTCGGCATGGTTGGCTGGTATGCCCGGTTCATGGGAGATGTTTCCCAAGATAAAATACCCTTAACCGACCTCTTGCATAAGGCCGTCCCCTGGCACTGGGGCCCCGAACAAGAAAAGGCGTTCCAATCTCTTCGAGAAGCCTTAACCCGTAACCCCGTCCTAGCTCGACCAGATTTTACCCAACCCTTTACCATCCACACCGATGCTAGCGACCTCGCGATAGGCGCAGTACTCACCCAAGTCCTGAACAACGAAGAACACCCCATCCTCTTTGCGAGCCGTGTCCTAACCCGAGCCGAACAAAAATACACGGTTACGGAGAAAGAATGTTTGGCCGTGCTGTGGGCCGTGAAAAAACTTCGACCGTACATAGAGGGTACGGCATTCACCGTGATCACGGACCACAGCAGTCTCCAATGGCTTAAACGGTTGCGAGATCCCTCCGGTAGATTGGCCCGTTGGGCTTTAGCCATGCAGGCGTACGACATGAAGATAGAGCATAGAAAAGGAGCCCTGAACATAGTCCCCGATGCCCTGTCCCGAATGTACGAAGACCAACTAGAAGCCATATCAGCCATTGGAGATGCGATAGATCCCTGGTACGAGGAGAAATTAGAGAACGTCCGCGAATTCCCTAGGAAATACCCCAACTGGAAAATCGAGGATGGTAAATTATACTATCATAAACCCCACTCTCTTATCGACCCTACCCTGTCGGACTTAGACGCCTGGAAATTAGTCCTGCCTCTAGAATCCCGCCCCGACGCACTTAGAGAAGCCCACGACAACCCCCAATCCGGACATCTTGGAATCGACAAGACTTACCATCGAGTAATTCAAGACTTTTTCTGGCCCGGTGTATTCCAAGATGTAGCCCAGTATGTGACCCGATGTAAAGAATGTCAACTCCATAAAGTTTCCCAAGGCGCACCTGGAGGCTTGATGAGAGAGAGAACGACCGAAGGACCATGGTGTGTCGTCGCCGCCGACGTCATGAGCCCTTTCCCCCCAAGTAAGAATCAAAATAAATACGTTGTTGTATTCCAAGATCTGTTTACGAAATTTGTCGAAGTTAAGGCCCTACGGACAGCCACAGGACCCAACATCATGGCGGCCCTCGAAACATTAGTCCTCAACCGTTGGGGATGCCCCCAATATTTACTAACGGACAATGGGACCGAGTTTATTAACACCCACGTGACCCAATACCTTTCCCAATACGGCATACACCAAACCACAGTCCCTCCCTACCATCCCCAGGCCAACCCGGTAGAACGAGTTAACCGAACGTTAAAAACAATGATTACTGCCTACGTCGGGCAGGATCATAGACTCTGGGACGAGCACCTCTCAGAGCTATGCTTTGCCATCAACACCGCCGTGCAGTCCTCCACCCAGATGACCCCCGCTTTCCTAAATTTCGGTCGAAACCCCCGCCCTGCCAAGAGCATTCGAGACAATCTCCCTACGCCCCCGACTATACACCCAATCGACCCGCAAGTATGGACAGACCGCGTAAAAAGGTTGCCCCTGATACATGACTGGGTGCACAAACAATTAGAGAAGGCCCACAAACGCCAGGCCAAATATTACAACCGCGGACGAAAGGACACCCGATTCCAGATTGGGGACTTGGTCCTGCGGCGCAATCGAGTGCTGTCCTCAGGTACCCAACACTTTGCCGCGAAATTAGCCCCACGATTCAGCGGTCCCTACAAGATTCTGAGCGTCCCCTCCCCCGTTGTGTACGAATTGGACGACCCGACGTCCAGAAAAAACCCCAGAGTGCATGTGAGTGATTTGAAAGAGTATAAACCCTAAGTAGAAATTCCTTTTTTTTCTTTTTTTTTCAGTAGCAAGAAAGTTTTCTCTCCTTCTCCGGCATAACAGATCTAACCCTGCAAATCGTCCGATTCTATTTCAGAAACACCCAGCGAGATGGCCACCAGGAGAGGAAGAGTTGGCCGGCCTTCGGGACGCGTAACATATAGGGAGCCGATAGGCACCCTCCCCGAACCTCCTCCCGCAACAACCTGCCGCTCCTTGGTTCCCCGCACTCATCCGCTTCCCCCTACCCGTTCGACATCCCCGGAACTCCCCCTTCCCGACATCCCGCGACATCCCGCGACGGGACAGCTGCTTACAGGACGGGCGAAGGCCCGGTTTACCTCCCGGGCTCGGGAGCAATACCTGCGCGCACAAGCAACTAACACTAAGTCCGCTCCAAAACCCGCACTCCCACCGCCGTATCGGGGTCCGGAACGACGCCCGATACAGGGAAGTTCCCGCGGTCCACCCCGTCCCCAGCCTCGCTACCTCCCAACCACCCAAACTCCCCGTACTACTCCCCACACCCTGCCAACGATGGCCATGCTCAGCGTCATTTTCTCCACTCCGGACACTTCCCCTTCCCCCTCCTCATCCTACAACCCCCCGACCACTCCCCGTCTTCCTCCTACCAACCTGGCCGAACGGCTGCAGTTTTTCAAGACTCCCTCCCCCCGTCCCGAACGACCAATTCGTCCCAACCCCGTCCCCACTCCCCGCAGGCAACCCGCCATACCCTCCCTCATGTCCCTCCAGATCGCCGCCCCCCCTCACTGCAAAAGGACTGGCACTCCATCCCGAGGGGGAAACGGTGCTGGGCTTGCGGGACAGCCGGCCATCTGGCCATCGACTGTCCCCGCAAGATTGAGCACCGTCGCCGACCGCAGTAGGCCAAAATGGCACCGCCTTAGGCCGATGGTGAGGTGAGAAAAAGAAAAGGAAAAAGAAAAAAAAAAAAAAAAAAAAAAAAGTTGTGTTAAGATTTGGCCTAGCCAGTCCGTTAGTTTTTTTTTTGTTGTATTAACCTTCACTCCCTTGGCTGCTTTCGATTTTCGTGTTACAAAAAAAAAAAAAAAAAAAAAAAAAATTAAAAAAAAAATAAAAGAAAAAAAAAGTTACGTAGAGTTGGCCGACATTAGAGTTTCTGTCTTTTTTTTTTCGTTAGGGTCTGTTCGAGCCCTCTTACTATTCTATTTTAGTTGTTCTTATTATTATTTTTTTTCCTTTCTCTTTTCTTCTCTATGGCGATGTCCGAATTTAGTTGAAATTTTCTTTTTTTTTCTCCCTTCCCCTTCGCTTCTTTCCGTTATCATCATTTTTTTTCATGGCAACGTCCACAATTTTAGTTGAAATTTTCTTTTTTTTCTCCCTTCCCCTTCGCTTCTTTCCATTATTACTTTTTTTTCATGGCAACGTCCACAATTTTAGTTGAGATTTTCTTTTTTTTCTTCCTTCCCCTTTGCTTCTCTTTCCCATTAACATTTTTTTTTGTACGGCAGAGTCCACCATTTTATTTCGCGATTTCCCTTTCTCTTTAATCTTCCCTTCCCTTATTATCTCAAGGGAGCGTCCATCCGATTTTTTTTCCTTCTCTTCGTACGGCGAAGCCCCCTTTAGGTCGCCCCATTTCAATCCACGGCACAGTCCATAATGTTTTTTTTTTGTTCACGTTTCTTTTCTTGCGGGGTAAGGTCCGATTTATTTTTTTTGTTTTTTTTCCCTTCTTTTGCATTTCCACTGTGGGAGAGTCCAGAACGTTTTCGTTTGCCATACCCCGGCATGACGGCCATAAAAAAATTTTCTTTTCCTCTTTCTACCATGGACTACCTCTCCCTGTACTCATTCCATCCTGACTCTAGCCCCCTTAAAACCTAACTGTGATAAAACCAAACCAGGACTTCCTTGAAACGAGTATCCCAACCTCGTCTCCGAAGGCCAACTCATCAAACTAGTCACTCCGAGGATTCCCCTCAGAGGAAAACCCAACTGAACAAGGAAACCCCCATCAAGAGTAATATTGGAGCGACGTATACAAGTTGACTGCGCGATACTCACGCCTTTGGGAACGGAATTCGGTAGAAAAGTGCCTGGAATTTTGGAGGGAAACCGTGCGAACACTGTGATAATCTCGTTATTTTATTTGTGCTTTGTATTTTTATATTTTGTTATTATTTTGTGTGAATGTAGAAGGATGACTGTGAATAGGGAAACTGTCAAATCTCCGCTCGAGTACGTCATAAAGACGTACTCTCGTTTAAGCAGGGGGGAGTTGTGATGTTGCACAACCTCACCCCGCCGGTGGGCTCCAAGGCAACCGTTCCACGCACGCAATCTGCGAGAAAACGTAAGTAAAAGTCATCCTAGGACCACCCCCATCCCTCCCCCTCCCCGAATAGACCTCGTAGCATACCCCGGTGCAAGCACTTGAGTCGGAATCATCATCTTCGTCAGCGTCATTATCATCGTCATCTTCGTCAGCGTCATTGTCATCGTCATCTTCGTCAGCGTCATTGTCATCGTCACCGTCAGCACCAAGGATATCCTGAGGACACCCCGATGGTTCAAAATTATCACCAGAGGAACTCCCAGGACGTCCACCAAAAGAAGAAATTCATCGGCACACACGCACTCTCACCATTCCAAACGAAGAACCCGCCAAAAAAAATTCTCACATGTACCGTCCCGTAACTCGGTTACTGGTCATCCATCGACGCAGTAATTCGAGTTACGAGGAGATGGCAGCAGCGCGCGGCGAGCATAAGCAATTATCATTACCCGTAATCCCGATATCCGTGAGAACGACCCTATATTATCGATCGTCATAACTACACCCATTTCCCGATAGATCTCCCTAGTACCGTCCCGAAAATATCGATCTCCCCCCACTGCTCGTATCACCGGACCCGTGCCGCTGCTGCCTAACGAGAGACTCGTCACTTGGAGTTCGACCACCAAAGTAAAGCGAGCGATTAAAGTTGAGAAATTTAGAAAAAAAAAAGTTTGAAAGGAGATTAGATTTGCGAGTAAGGAAGAGCGTGAGAGTAGCGGAGTTATCGAGAGTGAGAGAGATAGTGTAGCGTGCGAGGAGAGTGTAAAGAGTGAGAAAGAGTAGATTGGGTAGAAAGAAAAATTTGAGCGTGAGAGAGAGGTGAGAGTGAAGAGGACCTAACGAAGGAATACAGTGAGAAGTACTAGGAGAGAGTGCGAGGATACGGCGCCGCCGAGATAGAGGGAGAGAAACGAGCGAAACACCGGCAGAAAAAAAAAACATCGACGAGTAAGTGTTTGCACCGCTTCCAATCCAACATTATCTTCCGGCACGCATTGCATATTTTCCTTTCTTTCGTTTCTTTTTTTTGTACCCAAATTACTTAGAGATCTCCCCTTTGTATTTCTTTTCTTTTGTTCCCACTGCGTTTAGAGAAAATCGAAACCAATAGCGTATTAGTAACAATAAAAATTTCGAGAAATAATCGCGTGGAACGGTTGTGCGCGCGTAGTGTAAGGCGAAGCCGGTACGCCCCCTTTCCCCTGTTTCCCCTTTCCCTAGGTCGTCCGCTCCGACCGTTACGCGCGACATTGCCAGTCGCGCGCTTGTTATTGTTGTGGGTCTCGTGTCGCTGTCCTTCAGTCAGCGTGCGACGAGAATCGAGCATTTCCCAATTACTAGAGCGTCCCGAATATTCTCCTTATCGTCCTATATGTCGTTTCAAATTTAGCCTACCCAATATTAAATTCAAATTTAACCGACCGGTATTTAATTCGAGATTTTATAAAAGACTGATGGTCATTAATAAGAGGCCAAATAGAGTCGGAGAATCCATACCCTGAGTTTTCCCTTTTTTTGTTTTTTTTTTTGTTTCCCATAAGATCGTCCCCGTACCGCCATAATATTAAGCGAGCGACAATTATTGTTTTGTAATATTTTTTTTTGGTTTGTTAATTTACGAAAAATTAACTGGCGCCCAGAAATTTATTTTGTACCGAAATTATATTATCCCCGGAGATCGTCCGCCGACCGCAGTTATAGAAATTATTTTTTTTTGTTATTCTTGTGTTTTTTTATATAATAAATCGTGTGCCATTTTTTTTTGTGTATTGCGTTAGTTGGTATTTCTTTTCCCGTTTCAGGACCCCCTTCTCCCCCCCCCCCCCCCCCGTATACACCCTCGTCGGCGTGACAATATATATATATATATTGTGACGTGATTTTCCCGACGTAGGGAAAAGTCACGGTCCCAAGGCCGTTATTTGGTTTGCCCTCGCCGCGCAACCCAACGATCGTCACGTGCTACCGATTCTTTGATTTGCTTTTTGGTTGGTACTGCCGTATGAAAAATTTTATGAGTTGACAGTGTTGTCCGAGCGATGTTTTGGGGAGGAAACGGCACGGCGTTCGATCCTGACGAGGAGAAGAGTGCTCGACGTAACGAGTTACCCGTCAGGAAAGAACGGCCGGCGAGTACGCACGAAGAATTGATGCAGGTCCGGCTGCAATACCGGCGCCCCGCCGTTAGGTGCATCGTGCATGAGGGGAAGCGGAGATTTTTAGATTGCGGGCGAGAGCGGGAACCTCTCGCGCCGCCGACGTAAGTGCTCCCCTATGCACGATGACCATGGGGATACGATTTTCGGCGTACTCGCAAGATCTCGAGTAACGTCGATAATTACGATTTCGTTGGGGTAAGTATTGTGTCGGGCGAGAGGGCAGTAGCTCTCGGTGTTAGATTTCAGATTTCGGCTGATTGAACGGTGATTGGCTGAAAATCAGTAGTTACAGTGTCGCGCTAGAGACCAGAGGTCTCGCGAAGCATCGTAGAGAGAGCGAGGTGTCTCTGTCTCGCATACGCGCCGTGCGTATGCTGAGTTCTCTCTCTACGTACGCGCTCTAGTCATGTCTCGCTCTCGCTTACGCGTCAGGTGTAAGTCGCGCTCTCTCCCTCTAGGCACTCGATCTAGAGTCGTGGTTCGTCTCTCGCCGAGGCGAGAGGTGTAAGTTCGCGTACGCGCTATAGGGAGTTCCGTGTCGACCCGGCTCCCTATAGATAAAATAAATTCGCGTTTTCTCGATCGCTCTCGCAAAGTAAAATAGTTCTCGCAAAATAAAAATTAATCTGTCGATTCCGATGGTTGAATTTACGCTCTCGTGATGGTTGTTGTGATTGGTTTGGCTGACGATTTCGTGCTCGGAAGTTTTCGTGAGTGAGTTCGCCGAATTCTTGTTCTCGTTTTCCGATCGAGACTTAGTCTCTCGGAAAATTTATCGATGTTTTGGTGCCATCTCGGAGTGACGTACCCCGACCCTCTCTACCATAATCGACAACCTGAGCGGCCGAGCGTTTCCGGTCGTCGATCTCGTTGGCGCATCCAGGTGGACCGGATTGTCACTCCGGCGAAACAAAAGTGACCCGCTCCACGCAGGTAAGTCGTGTGCATGGAGGGGCCGGGTCGTTCCCTCCCGACCCCCAGGCTGTGCCGGTTGTCGATACCGGCGAAATAAAAATCGACTGGCGCCCTGCCGGCAAAATTGCGGATGCGGCAGCGAGAGAGAGAGACGACCGAAGGTGACGATGGCGGAAGGATTCCGGTAATTCGTCACAATATATATATATATATATATTGTAACGGTACTCGACTTTGCGAGACACCGCGAGCGCACGGGCAAAACAAAACCCCTTCCGCGCGCTCTCAAATGTTTCCCCCACCTTCTCCCGACCATCTGGGAGGCTAATTAAGGCTTGCTCCCAAATTATCGACAGTTGAATCCCGATACTCTGATAATCCAGAAGACGTGATAAAAGTACGAAGAGTCATCGGCCAGGGAGTCTTATCTCCACCTATCCTCCGATCCAGGAACCGAGACGACCGAATTATATCCGACGGGAGTACACAAAAAGGACATCCATCGCCCGGCTCCTGTCAGAAGATCCAATTGAAGATTCGATCAGTAAAAAACCATCCCCGGCTACACCGACGACTGGATTCATCTTTATCAACAACTCATCAAGCGATTCTAACAAGATAAGCCGATAAACTCATAAATAATAAGTGCTCGAGACAATTAACGGAAAAATCATTGTGTATAAAATTCAAATTCATAACAATATTGAATGGCGTGAAACGTGTGATCGCGGTCTATATTTAAAGAGACACTATTGTCGTGTGGAGTCAAGATTTATACATTAAAATCGATTCATATTTGATTGTACCCCTAATTATTGGAATTATTAAAAGCGATTGTTTAAACGATAATCCCACAATCGTTACAATATATATATATATATATATTTATATATATATATATAATATATTTATATTATTATATTTATATTATATATATATATATATATATATATATATATATATATATATATATATATATATATATATATATATATATATATTCTACACTCTCTATATATATATATTTTATTTCTATTAGTTAGGGGAGACTGGGTACGGTTGTAACAATTTTGCGTTGATCGTCCATAACCTGGCAATTATGGTATAAATGTGCAAATAAAAATTTTTTATATTAAAGGCTGAATATCTGCCTTCAAATAGAGACCACGATTAGGTGCCCATCCCTTTAAGAATATGAAATAAAAATTGTTTTATAAAACATGTGCCACTGTTACAACCGTACCCATACCAGGGGCGGTTGTAACAGCGACGGGGGTCAGTAGTAACACATTAAAATCACTCACAATGCATCCCTTTTTATCACTTTTTTTAAATGAAAAACCCGTATTAATGTATTTTCCAATTTGTTTACTCTTGTATGGGACCTTTTATTATTATTTAAGTTATATTCTTATGGTCACATAATCAGTCAATAACTTTAATGAAATAAACATTGAAATAAACGTCTTTAAATAATTAAAAGTAAAAACAAATTAAGGTAACTTAACATAAAGACATCACGCTTGAGGAAAAAATAATAAAAAATTTAAATTAGAATTTTCAAGACAGTTTAATCATATTCGTCGCAATTATTGAATATGTAATAGCGACTACCATCGGTGCGGCCTACGTGAGACCACAGTCGACAACCTCCTTGACATTGCACTCATTTTTCTCCAGGTCGACTCCGCTTGTACGCTTCTAAACAAAAGTTCTGATCAAAAATACTTACTATTAATCGAATAAATGAAATAGATCTCTCTGCGTGCGTTAGTTCTGCGGAAAGTCTAGTCTTATATGCGTGTCGAGGCTTGAAAGACGTGTGTCTTTTGTCTTTCGTGAATATTTGTAGTGTTTCAACCGTACCCATGAAAATCGTTACAACCGTACCCACCTCACTTTTTGCAATAAAACGATACACAGTGATGAGACAAAATAACTTACAAAAATGGCAGCTAGTGTTTTATAATCTCTATAATACAAGATTTATGTATGCAAATATTGAATATGATAAATGATATCAATTAGAAGATATATCGAAATGAAATGTTTGAAAATTGGTTACTTTTGCTCGAAGATACACAATAGACCTATATGGAAGCGTATTCCGGGCTCGAAGCATGCCGTAACACTGGGAATCATGTCCGGAATTAGAATCCGCGTATTTTTGCTCTTTGCATCTTTAATATACCGTGCATACTTTCGAAGATATTTGAGTTGTTACAACCGTACCCTGTTACAACCGTACCCAGTCTCCCCTACTATATATATAAAATATTATGTTATTAGTGGGCTAAGGCGTTGTACCCTTGTCGTCTCACGGGGAGGATGTCGATGGTTCCACTCTATCTGCAATTTTTTCTTTTCACGATAACAATTTAATAAATTTTTATTTTTATATATATAAATTTTTTATTCGTGTCCTGAAAAGAAAGAATTGCAGATTTTCATGCTCACTCGAAACACATACATTTTGGGCTTTATTGTGTATCATTAGATGAACAAATGCCTGAATTATAAGAATTTACGTTTTTGTGAAAATCGAACCGGCTTCGGAAGGCATGTGTTGCAGTCAACTTCGGAGGAGGCCGGGTAACGCTGTCTAATACCCGTATTCATAGTCGTTCCTTATCTTAAGGAAAAAGGACGCCTCGATGAAGGCTTCCTTGAATTTCAGAGGCGTCCTCGTTTCATAGTCCCAACTTGGCTCTCCCTTCCAGAAGGAAGACACATTTAGGGATATGTGGTTGCTTATGATGGTGAAACTGCTGATCGAAGCGCCACTCGGCTATATTTACAATAAACTTTTCGCTTTCAACTCTCAAATGGCTTCAGTTGATCAACAGAGTGCATAAACGAACTACGAATAATAAGAAATAATTTCACAAACAATTATGGATGACGGAAAAAGTGTCCATTACTCAGAGCACGAAAGGCTGTTATTAGCTCAGCTAATATCAGAAGAAAGGGCAATCGACTGCAAAAAAACTGGTGCTTTCGATATAAGGCAAAAAGCGGAGGCGTGGGAACGAGTGCGGAATAAATTTATTAGTGAAGGGTGCACACCACGTTCCTGCAAACAATTGAAAAAGTGCTGGGACAATCTTAAACAAAAGTAAGTAATAACTATTTTGTTCCTTTCTAATCGAATTATTGCATTATTTTTGTCTGTATTTCAAAATACACGTCCATTCTTATTGTTTTATAAAATTCGTGGCAAAGGCCTCAGAACACATGCCTTTTAGACCAAGTCCAAGCTGGTTAAAAAAGAATTGAAAATGGGGACATTGTCACAAATATTTGGATCCATTCTAATAATTGTTTTATTAAAAATCATTTCAGAAAACGAAAGTTGACAACAGTCATCAAACATCAACGCCTTATGACTGGTGGGGGCCCGGCGCCTATGGAACGTGTCGATCCAGTCATGGATTTTATCGATGGCACAAGTGGGAACATTGACGTGGAAATAGATTGTCCATTTGACAGCACAGCAGGATTTCAGCAAGATTGTAAATATTATAAAAAGTAAACATTCGTCAGCATTATTTTATTACGCTAAAAAAACCATTTTCTTTTAAATTTTTCAGATCATATGGGATTAGTGCAAAAAGGTTTGGCTGTGCACAACCAGACTGAAGATATTTACAGTGAAACTGTAGTATCTCATCTGGGAAACCAAATTGACACTCGAGTGCCTTCGCAACTACAGTCATCGTCGAAGAGAAAAAGACCATTGGGTCATGAAAACCCGAAGGTAAAAACAATTTATAAATATGAAATGTATAAACATAAAATAATAAATAAAAATTTTACAGGATCTCGATGAAGATATGTTCTGCAGCGACACTGTGGCATCTCATCTGGGAGACCAAATGTACACTCAAGTGCCTTCGCAACTACAGTCATCGTCGAAGAGAAAAAGACCATCGGGTCATGAAAACCTGAAGGTAAAAACAATTTATAAATATGAAATGTATAAACATAAAATAATAAATAAAAATTTTACAGGATCCCGATGAAGATATGTTCTGCAGCGACACTGTGGCATCTCATCTGGGAGACCAAATGTACACTCAAGTGCCTTCGCAACTACAGTCATCGTCGAAGAGAAAAAGACCATCGGGTCATGAAAACCTGAAGGTAAAAACAATTTATAAATATGAAATGTATAAACATAAAATAATAAATAAAAATTTTACAGGATCCCGATGAAGATATGTTCTGCAGCGACACTGTGGCATCTCATCTGGGACACCAAATGTACACTCAAGTGCCTTCGCAACTACAGTCATCGTCGAAGAGAAAAAGACCATCGGGTCATGAAAACCTCGAGGTAAAAATAATTAACAAATATACGATATATAAAATCAAAATAAATGAACAATAAGATAAATAATAAGAAAACAGTTGAATAATTTATTATACAATCAGGAATATGAGTCCAAATACGTGGATATCAATTTCATTACTGCTAAAGTGAAGATTCTATCTTATAAACGTTGCGCGATTATTTTTATTAATTTTACCAGATTTGTACCAAATTACATATATACTTTACAATTTTATGCAATTGCTTTTCAGAACATTACCGATGAAAAACTACTGAGGCTGATACGGCTACGAGAAGCGATTGAGCAGCAGCGAGAGCTTCACGCAAAAAAAATGAAAATCGCCGAAGCAGAAGAGGAAATAGCTATACTTAATATTTTAAAACTAGAAAAACAGCTCAAGGAAAGTTGAGCTTTATAAAAGTTTTTGTTATGAGGTTATGTTTCTCTTCTAATAATAAATACAAATTTATTTTGATCAAACTATATTTATTCCAGGTATTTATATATATACAATTATTAATGATTTACATGAAATGTCTCAATATAAAAGCGTTCCTGTGTGCAAGTCCGATCCCATTTTGTTCAGGATGAACGTCATTTTCAAACGCGATCTCATTCAACTCCTCAAAGAATTCGTCCAGATTGTGTTGTATGCATAGGTTATGCAAAACAGCGGTTGCACAAATGATTGCCACAGTTGTGCTTAATTTCGTTCTTAAGCCATACTGTAGACACGGAAATCGACGTTTCCACACTCCAAACAGTTGTTCAACGATAACTCGCGTTTTTTTATGGGCAGTATTATATCGCTCTTCGGCATCTGTTTCAGGCCTCAAAACAGGTGTCAATAGATAGCTGCGACATGCATACCCGCTATCACCGAGTAGAATTCCGTTCAGTTGTCCTAGCTCAAAACGGCAACGCAGACCACTGCGATCAAATATTACTGCATCGTGAGTTGAACCAGGGTGTCGAACCACGATATCGAGAATTTTCCGATCAGGACCGGATACAACCTATAAAAAATACTCCATTATTCAGCTTCCATCGAATAACTCAATGAGACATGTATTAATAAAGAGTGCATGTAGAAACATCGATTGTTCATAATAATATCAGATTTTCATCGAATCATAAAGTACAGAAATTTCGATCAAATACCATGTTTAACTAGGACAATGTGGCTCAAATGTCCTCAATACAAATACAGCATTTAAAAAATTACCTGCACATTTAGAGAAAACCAGCCTTTCCGATTTCGAAATGCTTCTCCGTTATTTCCTCCAGGGTTCGCGATTCGTATATGAGTACAATCGATGCATCCAATTACAGCCGGAAAGTTTGCCACCTCATAAAATTTGTTCTTGTAGCTTGAACGTACATGCTCAGTAGAAAAATGTATATGTTGATTCAAGTGCGATGCCAAAATTCTTGAAACTCGAGCCACGATTCGTGATACAGATGATTGACTATAGCCTCGTAAGTCTCCATTAACAATCTGCAATGAACGCATAACGCAAATAAATAAAAAGTTAATAATGCATTTTGATATCACATTACACGAGAAACATATTTACAAACCTGAAAACTACTTGTTGCGTAAAAACGCAATGTTACTAGGAGCTGTATCAACGGAGACACAGGTAGCCCACGATTATTGAATCTCTTCAATTGTACATTTACTAACGGCAATAGAAGGTCGACCACAGCTCCTTTGCTGAATCGATATCTCCTTCGAAAAGGAACATCGTCGTACATTTCGATAGGATTCTGAAAGTCCCGAATATACCTTTTAACGAGCCGCCATTGAAATTGATTCCCAATTTCTTCAAAATCATCATCAAACTCATTATCAGAGTTGTTTAAAAAACCATTGTTCATTATATTGATATGCAAAACTTCTGCACGAATTTCCATGTGATTTTAATTGTTTATTGAGATTACGCCGTACACTGATACACTCTGATACGTTTTACGTGATTTCAATTGATTAATTCGATGACGCCGTGAATTGTAATACACTTCGACACTTTTTACGACTTAACGTGCTCCATTTTAAATTGTCTTTGAGGTTAAGCTGTTTACTGGCGAGGGCGAGATCTCTGCGTCGTACGGGTCACAACTGCATAGATGCCACGCGCAAGCGCAAGCGTTGGCTATATGAAATGAAACAGCCAATCACAGTGCCGAAGGCTTCCTCAAGGGAGCTCGAGATCTACCTTGAAATAAGGAGACCAATAAGGCTCCTTATTCTGTCGAGGAAGGTCTATGAAACGCGAAATGACGAATAAGGAATCCTTGTTCCTCAAGGAACGACTATGAATACGGGTATAACCTGCCTCTTAAGTGCAAGTTGGCCGGCCAACTTCACTTCACTTCATAAGTCATTCTTCTCGGCATTAACACATTTTTGATCCATATTTACAAAATTTTATTTCTAAATTTAATAAATTCCAGTATGTCTCACCGGTCGAATAAACCTTTCGCAACTGCCGACGATAAATATCCAGCATTAGTTTGTGCACTCGTACCGTACAGCGAAGAACTTCTAAAGCCGACTACATTGCCGATTGGCCTTGTACGATTGATAGCATCCCAATGCTGGGTTAATCCATTAACTAACCAACGCGTGCGGCAATTGCAACAATTTATTAGAGACGACAAGCAATACATCCTCGAACATATAGATGGTCAGTATAGCTCTTAAAACTCTAACGGTTGTAGCTCGTTATATCACATTAACAAAATGAGTTACAATTTTTATTCTAGCACTCATCGCTAATGCTACAGCTCCAATAATTCATCGATCAGCCGAAAGGCAAGGAAAAACGCTTACAAAACTTGCACTAGCCGCGGCTCCACATCTCGAAGTCCTCCGGCTCAAAACCACTGTTCCCATAGCGGAGCTGACCGATATCACAAAAGAATATTATGGATCTGAAACAACGACAAAATCACAACGGACAGCCATAAAAAATGCCCTGTACAATAACAAGGAACGGTTGATTGGCATGATCAGCGAACTACAGGTGTGTTTATAATTCTAGTCTACATTAAGACCACTGTGATGAAACGTGTCCAATTTTAAAAGGATCCCGTATTCAAGATATTGGCAATTGAACATTGCACAATTTAATGCGGGTTCTTAAAATAGAAATTATATTTTGGAGGGCCGGTACTCATTTTATGACACGGCCAGGAGCTATTGAACTACCTTAAGGAGGTTCTACTGTTTCTCACGTGAAAATTATTTTCCAACTTAGCTACATAAAATTTTGTGAACACGAAGTTTAAAGACCTTATTGGTCTCCTTGAAATAAGGAGACCAATAAGGCTCCTTATTCTGTCGAGGAAGGTCTATGAAACGCGAAATGACGAATAAGGAATCCTTGTTCCTCAAGGAACGACTATGAATACGGGTATTAGTGACCTCTTGGTGGCGAAACCATTTTATGATGTTTGCTACTCACTTCACGTGGCGCTTCAGAAGTTTTATTTTATGTTTAAAGTGGAATTGGAGTCAAATAAAAAAATGAATCGCGAAAATACTACACATTTTTCCGAAAAGGATATGTTTCGCAACTGTCTACGTACCTCCATTTTTAATTGTTTTTAAGGTTAACTTGTAGACTGGCTGTCATCTCTGCGCCATATAGGTCATAACTGCATCGACGTCAAGCGCAAGCGCAAGCGTTGGCTATATGAAACGAAACAGCCAATCACAGTGCCGAAGGTTTCCTCAAGGGAGCTCGAGACCTACCTTGAAATAAGGAGACCAATAAGGCTCCTTATTCTGTCGAGGAAGGTCTATGAAACGCGAAATGAGGAACAAGGATTCCTTATTCCTTATTCCAAGGAACGACTATGAATACGGGTGTAAGGATACTGCCGAACGGTTAACGCTGCGGGGAACGGCTTCCTTCATCTGCCTTCTCCACTGCACAATGACACCCCGAGCTTGTGCGTTTGTTTACAGATCTGACCGTCTTGCGGGCATGGCCGTATATTCATGCCGAGTTCGTGCAACATATTTATATTGTAATATTTTTTATTTCTCGGTGTACTTAACACAATTGCAGATCGAATATAATACAATTAATACTTATGGAAATCTAGGGATGGGGCCGGTATGAGTTCACCGGGAAAACTCACAAAACGCAATATATCAATTTATAGCACGCACAACATAGATTACACAAAAAAATGAATTTTCTTCGCACACATGCACACTCCACGTAATACTATTAGAACAGCAGCGAATTATTTTAACACGAGTACAATTTTAATCGGCATACAACAAACAATACAATGAGAATACAATACAGGCAATATGCTTTTTCTGTGCTCTCGGTGGTTCGGAACCCACCTAAAACTGTAGGGCCACCAGAGTGGTTAACGGTGAAATGCGAGGCAAGGTGGGATACCGAGGAATCTAAAGTAAAGAACCACTCCGGTCTAAGAGAGGAGCATGTAAAAAACCGCAAGGGTATACAATCGGAATACAATACAATACAGGCAATATGTAAAATAAGATATGACGGATTAGAATAAGATATAACGGATTACAGCGACCGCGCTATTATATCGGTCGCGATCGACTGCCTCGAGTTAATCGGGAGGAGATTTCTCCTCTCGGCGCAAGGCGCGGGGAGGGACCGAGGGGGATCGGTCACCGCCGATTATAATTTCGGTAGTTGCCGCTCAAGCGCCGGCGAGACCTTTACAATATACTCTAACCTACCAAAAAAAGTTATACGTTACACAGATACATATTGGAAAAATAAAAACAATTAATTTAATTCTTTTTGAGCTCATAGTGAGTGTTATGTGATAAATATGTCTGATCGTCAACGAAGGAAGAGAGGCCCGTATAAGCGATATCTTTATTGTCCAAGTACGTCGTCAATGCCCAAACGCACGAGGAAATCTCAACGAAGGAAGTTCGGTATGTATTTTAATGGTATGGATTTTACCGTGTCCACACTTATGATATCCGCACTAACATGATTATATGATTATTATTTAGTCATATACGGTGCAGTAATATGTGATTATAACAAATTAATATTATATTGATAAAAAAAAATTTTATGTGGAATATGTTTACATAAGTCGAATTTGATGCCGGGGACACAGCGAGCTATACAATAAATAATGATGGGCGCGATTCTACAACTTCAGCAAGTTCAGCCAACGACTGTGAAACTCCAGAAGTACGAAATATCAACTGAAAAGAGTTTCGCATGTTAAATTGTTCTAACGTGAAAAAAAAATTAAGTTTAACGGATTATAACATACAATCAGAGCTGAGGTCCATCCATTTTAATTTAGATTCTTTTAATTATTTCATTTTCGATTATTTATGATTATTTTTATTCGATATTTCAATTAATTAATCGATTTTTCAACGATCAGGGAGGAGCTCATGATTTCCCAATAAGCAGTGGAATGACGACTGATGCCGAGACCCACGTCGAATGTAACCCCAACAATAATTTCGACGATCCTTGTGAAAATACAGCTGCATGTTGTATGATTGCAGAACATTCATCTCGCACATATTCCGATACCGTACTAATTAAGACTTTACTAGTAATGGCCACAAAACATCGACACAATTTGAGCTATTCAGCAATGAAAGATGTTGTGCAACTACTAAATTTGAATGATGCTGACTACATTAATATTACCAAACATCATCACAAAAAAATTGCCGATATTTTTGCGACGCAAATGTCGATTCTTCACTTCTGTGATATATGCGAAAGTTATATAGATACACGAACTACATATAACCGTCCAGGTGAATGATTCCATACATGATGATTCAACAATTCATTGCACAGTTGCGACCATGACATTGGTATTAAAGAAAATATTAAGCGCAGTAATTTCTTTTTATACGTCTTTGGAAGATCAATTGAAAGAGCTTTTTGAAACGTCAGATTATGACTCCCTGTATAGTGCATCGAGAGAGAAACATTCAAATTTTGCATTCGAAGATATATAGGACGGTCGATTGTATAAAAAACAAATGAAAAGTGATATGATTAGTCTAAACTATAATATGTAGACGGCGTACCGGTATTTGAAAGCTCGGATTTATCCATGTATCCGATAATATGTACGGTCAATGAATTTTCACCTTCTGACCATCGAAAGAATGCGATGCGAGACGGCCTTTGGTGCGGTCCAGGAAAGCCCCAAAATATAAACGAATATAAACGTCTCCTTCATTATGGGTGGTTGTAAATTTACCACGACGCAACACATAAATACAATATCATAACAGAAAGGAAGCATTTCTGTAGTAAACTTGTCAACAATCTTAAAAGTTCTTATTCGTTGCATTATTCTTTCTATATATATTCTTACTTTTGCAACTTAATAAGTTTTATCTACCTCTTCTTCACTAAATGTACCTTTATGTAAAAACGGCGGCATTACTATCAAAACACCTCTTCCATTTTCGTCCAATTTTGTTTGTATATGTGGAAATCCTTTATCTGCCAGTATGAGATCGCCTGGTTCTAGCAGGTCCAAAAATCCAGCGCAATTTGTTATTTGAGGATCTGATGCTCGCTCGCCAAGACATTTCGATACAAAGGAAATCATTTCAGATGGTGTACATGCTACCAATATTTTTTATCGAATCCCGTGTTTCTAATGAGATAAGAAATGGACTCTACGCTCAAGTGTAGCAGGCTGCTCTACTTAGAATTTTGTGCAGTCGATTATTGCTCGGCATTTACTGTACGATTCCTTAAAAACTTTGGGTATAGTTGCCTCGACAGCTTCGCTCGTAGGTCACATTACAAAATTTTGACATGCCGCTGCTAAATACGTTAGTGTATGATAACAAATCTTGGATATCGTTGTCTTATGTACTCTAAACAGAGCACTCATTGCAGAAGATGTCAAGCCACATTTCATTTTTACCAGAAATAAGAGTAATCGGTCTTCTCTAATGAGTTTCAACCTAGCATCGAATTTGATACTTTCATCCCTCGCTAATATTTTTAACAATAGTTGAAACGACTCTATCGTAAAACCAGCAAGATCAGTTAACTGCTATCTATCCTTCACATCAGAGTATCCGTGGAATCTAGTCGTGCATTTTATTTTTTTATTTTGAGTCACTTTTTTTCCATTGCTTGGGATAAATTTTGTCGATTTTGGGAATCAGCGCCAATTTTTTCAAAAAGTATTGGTGTTTCTAATATTACTTTTTTGTTGACACTTGGTGGAGAATAGAATTGCGTTTGAGCACTGCTCGAAGTTCCATCAGTGCACATATTGCAAATAAATACTCGGAATTGTACACTGTCATCCGCCTCTAAAAAGTCGACCTGAGTTTCTGCATCACATTTTACTGGCACGTGGTCGGATAATTCTTCTTGAATGTTGATTTCCCAGAAGTTATTTGTCAATTGATCTAATTTTTGAACCTTCGGATTGGTAGGATTATCCTTTACTGATTGAGTCTGAATCATCTTCAATCGACGTTGGAATCTACACTACCGCTCAAAAGTTTGGATACACCAGTCGATATTTCTTGCCGCACTTAAAGTTGAATAACTCAGTCAAAAAGAAAGATATTCGAATTTCCAAAACGGCGTTTTGAAAAGGATATATCAGGCTTCAGTTTGCTCGATTAAAATTTTTATTTTTATTTTTTTTCGACCCGCTACGGACTTTCGTGCGTGACCGTTTTTAGACCTTTTTTCGACCATCGCGAATCAGGCGCATAGTGTAAGGAAATTTTTTTTTTTTTTTTTAGTATGATAAACTTAAAAGGGAATACAGAAGCTCTATATTCCTTTTTTTAAAATTTTTTTCCGATTTTTTTTCGGAAAGTTATTTAATTTTTAGCTAAAAACGATGCATTTTGAAAAATTCAAAATAACCCAAGAACAATAGGGTTTAAGAGAAATTGTTAAGGGTACAAAAAGATGCGTACTTCTTTACTGAACCGCCTCAAATTTTTCCAGAATTTTTCTTTCAAATTTTTTTTTGGAGTATTTTTCTCGAAATTAACGAGTGAATTTTTTTTTTGTTTTCAGGTCAATAAAATATTTTAAGGTACTCACCTCATCTAGATGAGCTTTTCATCAAAGAAGCCGTCTTTGGCTTTCAGCACTGCGTCCACCACTCGTGGCATTCTTTCGATCAGCTTATCGATTTGGTCTTGATTGAGACTGGACCATGCAATTTCTAATTTTGCCCAGAGATCCCCCGTAGATGATGGACAAGATTGTCTGATTTTCCGATCGAGCTCTCCCCACAGAAGCTCGATCGGATTGAGGTCCGGTGATTGGGGCGGCCACACCATATTTTTAATTACCCCGGTCTTTTCCTTAGCTTCTAAATATCCTCTACAAAGTTTGGAGCTATGCTTCGGATCATTGTCTTGTTGCATTATAAAACCACGCCCAATCGTTCGGAGACCGGATGGAAGAGCGTGTCGAATGAGAATTTGGTGGTACTGCTCTTTTCTCATGATTCCTTCAACTTTTATTAAGTCTCCCGTACCATGACCCGAAAAACAACCCCACACCATCACAGATCCACCCCCATGTTTTACGGTGGGCAGTAAACATTGGGGTGTCATCTTTTCCGTAGCATTCCTTCTCACAAACACTCGTCGACGGGATCCAAACACAATGAATTTGGATTCGTCAGTCCACAAAACATTTTTCCAATCACTTACAGTCCAATTTCTATATTTTAACGCCCACTGGTACCGTTTTCTTTTATTAACGAGGCGCAGTAGTGGTTTTTTTACCGCGACACAGCCTCGGAGTCCTGAATTGAACAGCCGACGTTTTACTGTTGCCAGTGATACCGGGGTTTCGTGGTGTTCATTATAATCAGTTCGAATTTCCGCGGCTGTTAATCGCCGATTTCTTTTGCTGGCAAGGATGATTTTTTTGTCACCTTGAGGGGTAGTTTTTTTTGGCCGGCCGAAGCGACGACGATCGTGATGAGAGCCGGTTAATTTCCACCTGGCCACTGTTGTTTGGATCCCTTTTATCGACACGCCAATTTCTTTAGCAATTTCTCGATAAGAAAGTCCACGTTTCCAAAACGACACTATTGCACCCCTTTTATCAAGAGAAATCTCTTTTTTTCGCGCCATTTTTAAAAAAATGTAAATAAATGTCAGTGAACGGATAACAATAACCAATTAACAAATGCGAGTGAACAAATAACGATAACCAATTAACAAATAAGAGTGAACAGATAACAGTAATTAATTAACAAATAATAGTAACAGATAAGAGTGAACAGACAAGAGTAAAGAATTTTTGGTTTTTAGCAAATCAAATGTTGTGAACGGCTCACGAGATACTATCTCGTTTTCGCGTGTTTTTTCGGTTCAATCGGCAACAAACAACGAGCGGCAATTTTTTTTGTTTCGTTACTTAGGTAACGAGCCTCTCCCGTTCTTGAGACAAATGATTAGCGAAATAACTGAAATTTAACATTCCGAGCGTGTATAAATAATCACTCAATGGCTAAACTGAAATTAATGACTAGATACAGATTTGAACAAATTACGAGGCATTTACATTGTAACCATAACACGAAAATGAATGAAAATGGTGATAGACTATACAAAATAGAACTCGATTACAAATATCTGATAGAAAAATTAAAAATCGTCTCTACTCCTCATCAAAATATGTCGCTAGATGAATCGATGATCCGTTAGCGTGGAAAATTAAAAAATGTGTGGTCTGGAGCGCCTGTTGAACGCGCAGATCGCGATACGCTATGTGTTAATAAAAGTCGAAGGAACCATGAAAAAAGAGGAGTACAAACAAATTCTCGTTCGACACGCGTGGTTTTATCATGCAGCAGGATAGCGATCCGAAACACATAGCATCCTACAGAAAAAATGACACCCCAATGTTTACTGCCCACCGTAAAACATGGGGGTGGATCTGTGATGGTGTGGGGTTGTTTTTCGGGTCATGGTACGGGAGACTTAATAAAAGTTGAAGGAATCATGAGAAAAGAGCAGTACCACCAAATTCTCATTCGACACGCTCTTCCACCCGGTCTCCGAACGATTGGGCGTGGTTTTATAATGCAACAAGACAATGATCCGAAGCATAGCTCCAAACTTTGTAGAGGATATTTAGAAGCTAAGGAAAAGACCGGGGTAATTAAAAATATGGTGTGGCCGCCCCAATCACCGGACCTCAATCCGATCGAGCTTCTGTGGGGAGAGCTCGATCGGAAAATCAGACAATCTTGTCCATCATCTACGGGGGATCTCTGGGCAAAATTAGAAATTGCATGGTCCAGTCTCAATCAAGACCAAATCGATAAGCTGATCGAAAGAATGCCACGAGTGGTGGACGCAGTGCTGAAAGCCAAAGACGGCTTCTTTGATGAAAAGCTCATCTAGATGAGGTGAGTACCTTAAAATATTTTATTGACCTGAAAACAAAAAAAAATTCACTCGTTAATTTCGAGAAAAATACTCCAAAAAAAAATTTGAAAGAAAAATTCTGGAAAAATTTGAGGCGGTTCAGTAAAGAAGTACGCATCTTTTTGTACCCTTAACAATTTCTCTTAAACCCTATTGTTCTTGGGTTATTTTGAATTTTTCAAAATGCATCGTTTTTAGCTAAAAATTAAATAACTTTCCGAAAAAAAATCGGAAAAAAATTTTAAAAAAAGGAATATAGAGCTTCTGTATTCCCTTTTAAGTTTATCATACTAAAAAAAAAAAAAAAATTTCCTTACACTATGCGCCTGATTCGCGATGGTCGAAAAAAGGTCTAAAAACGGTCACGCACGAAAGTCCGTAGCGGGTCGAAAAAAAATAAAAATAAAAATTTTAATCGAGCAAACTGAAGCCTGATATATCCTTTTCAAAACGCCGTTTTGGAAATTCGAATATCTTTCTTTTTGACTGAGTTATTCAACTTTAAGTGCGGCAAGAAATATCGACTGGTGTATCCAAACTTTTGAGCGGTAGTGTACATTGAAAAAAATTATCGGCATTATGTTTTCTTTTGAGATTGCAAGGTTATGTATTTACACGTAACATATTGTATGAAACGTGAAAGAAAACTATCCGCACCTTTCTGTCGCAGCAGCTGAAAAAGTTGTTGACTTTTTGTAAATTGTAGGAAAAATAGTAGGGTTATAGCTGGGACTCAGGGGGGTTTTCCGATTTTTTGTGCCCGATAAAGTGACAACTACAAATACGGTTTTCCCTACTTGGATTCCAAGGTGAGCCATCTGGTCTGAAACCAACATTCTATATTTAACACTTCATCATATAGTGACTACTTTTTGCTGGAATATTATTTGTAAAATGATTTATAAAATTGATAAATATGTACTTACTCTTGACGTCGTACTGCAGTTAACCAGTTCTGACGTGTCAATGCTTTATGTGGAAAAAGAGTATTCGATGTCGGAAAAGAATAAAACTCGAATGCAGAATTCGAGGTCGTATTTTTACAATCTACGACAGAACAACTTAGGAAACATTTTCTCTTTTTGGGAAGCATGTTTTTAACAAATGTTAATTTTAATACGAACTCGACCAGAGTACAAATGCTACTGTACAGATTCATTTCTTGCCACCCCGATCGCTGGCGTCACCACACGGCTCACGCACGGAGCGAATATGCGGCAGTCACTCGACGACCTGTGCGTACGGGCGCCGCATATACGCGGCATCCACACCACGGCTTCTGGGTACGAGCGACGCATATATGCGGCATAGAAATGATCTGTACAAGTGTCATCTATAGTCGATGGCAACATTTTTCATTACCGGTAGAGCATTTTCGGTTGATTTTATTGACAAATTGGATTAATCATTCCTTAAAACTTTTAAAAACTGCTCTTTGTTGAAACCACATGCAAACTTATTGCGCAATAAAGTACAAACTTCAAGGCAATCGTTTACTGTTTTATACCGAATATTCCGTCGAATCCATTAGCGAGTAAACGATTTTACGTATTTGGTTTTCACATTATATTTTAATAATTTTCGTCTCGTTATTAATTATATTACACATTTAATCTGTAATTCTAATTCTGTATTTTGTAAGTCTTTTCATATTAAAAATGTAAATATACTTATTACATTCGCGTGAAAGAATTCAACCAGGGCTTAGACTAGGCCCCGATTATTTTTCCCTCACCCTAGAAGGGCCCTAACATGGCACCCGATCAGTTCCCTTAGACCGGTCACACTTTGTTGATGAGGGCCTAAAAGGGCTGATTAATGAGGGCCCGACTGAGTGCCTCAACAGAACCCTTCCAAAACAGAATCGAAGCCATGAAGCAGCCCTATTACTGCCCTATACCGTGCAGAAATTTTGGCAGGGATATAGCTGGATTCGAGCAGGCATCCCGATCAAATCATGTAAGAATAATGAATTGCTGAAAACATTATATTAAATACTAGCTTCTACCTAGGGAACGGCGATCTCGATTCGATTCTGCGCAGATCGATCCATGAGGTCTAAAAAATCCATCTTTTGAATTGATTCTTTATTGTCTCGATCTTCCATGAATCGATCCTTCATGCTTAGAATCGAATCGACTAGTGGGGCCTGTCCGGCCTATAGGCCTACTTGCGACCCTGCGGCTGCGCGCGCCGTGTTGTAGTTATGTTCGGTTCTTGTACTTTGCGAGTTTCCACCGTCTAGGAATAAATAGGAGGATTGAAACAAGACTGGAATTGAACCACATTTACGCATGTCCTTTATCCTTAAGTTCTTGGTTCAATTTTGTTTCACACATTCATAGTTGTCAATTACTTCAACGGCTCAACATTCAACGAATTTTTCTTGAAGTGAAATTTTTCTGTGAGTGATTGTGATCGCATCATTACTTAAAATATTAGGTACATATAGAATTATAAGACTACATTGTAGAAATATTGTGTTTGATATGTACTAGTTATGGTATTTTTATGTTCAACTCATGCACTTCCATTTACTTCCCTCAAAAGCATTTTTGTCGTTACCTGCTCCCGCTTCCTCATTATTATAAAACCCTTGAAACTTGAATGTTGACCTGAATTGGTTTTGAGAAGTGAAAAAAGTAGGTACATTTTTTACTTTCATCACTAATTTCATCAACATCGAACATAACCTCCCCTAACCTAATTTTTTCAAAATTTATATATCTATATTCAAAAAACTTGTATAAAAAGACAAAATTATGTTTCAATATTTTATTTTAGTGGCAGCGACAACAAGAAAATCAAGTCCTATATGACATTTTTTCATAAAAAATTCGATTGGTGGTATTCGCAAAATTTGTTAGGTCGAGGTCAAATCTCGTGGCTGTGGTGGCAATACCACAAATTTAAAAATTCATTTAATTTGCAAGCATTCACATAATTCGGAAATAAAACAAAAAATTACCAAAAATAT
Organism: Netelia fuscicornis; assembly: GCA_946811545.1. Classification (NCBI taxonomy): domain Eukaryota; kingdom Metazoa; phylum Arthropoda; class Insecta; order Hymenoptera; family Ichneumonidae; genus Netelia; species Netelia fuscicornis. The sequence continues at coordinate 14,770,954 of OX328013.1, read as the reverse complement.
GACTGGCGCAACTAATAAAACGCAACAAACAAATAATTCGGTAAGCGAATACCTTATGATATTTATTTGTACGTAATGTTTATTATTTGTCGTATTTTAATCTAATCTGTTTTTATTTCAGGACCCTCCAATTGACAATTATTTGACTGGAGGATCCATCTCGGAATTGCCAACGTCACCATCACCAGCATCAACGATGTTTTCATCAGTATCGCTGGAATCAAATTCAATGACCCATAATTGCATGCCTTCTTCACCAGCACCTTCAGTGACAGAGTCACAAATATTCGAGAGCTTTTCTTTGTTGGATAGATCAGCCTGTGTTCAACCAAGAATTAAATGCACTTTTAAAAATAAGCAATCATTTGAAGGTAACATATTTAATAATATTCTGACAACTCTGTATGAGTCTTTTATCAAGAGATGCAGTAGCGTCTCGTCGCCAAGTCAAAATTAAAAAATTTTAAAAGCAAGGCGCGACCCTGCCACACTCTTATATACGCGAAAGTGACAAAAAAGGCTTTAATATATACACTACTGGCGGCAAGTTTCCGGACAAAAGTTGAAAACAGTGCCGGAACGTTTTTTATGCTATTCCGCTGGTAATTGAAATAGGCTAATTTAACCAACGCCATTTTAAAGAGCAAGGATTTCCCTTCATTTCGGCTTTAAAAAAAAATTACGATTTTTTTTACAGTTGGCATCCAATTTTGAAAACGAAAATTTTTGATCGTTTTTTTGTTCTTTTGCAAGTGGACCCCCATTGCAGCAAAACTTTTTTAACGAATTTCTTTCACCATACTCATAAAGGGGGAAGTCTAAGCTTCGAGTTCATTTTTTAGAAAATTGTCTACGATTTTTTTTTCAAAGATATGTTGTTCTTTGAGAAAAAATAGACAATTTGAAAATTGCTCCATAGGACGAAAATAATAAGGTTTACAACAAAACCTGAAGATGGCAAAAAGTTGTATTACTTCTTGCTGAGTTATGGATCCTCTTGCAAGGGGGTCCACTTGCAAAAGAACAAAAAAAAACGACCAAAAATTGTCGTTTTCAAAAATGGGTGCCAATTGTAAAAAAAATCGTAGAAATTTTGTTTAAAGGCCAAAATGAAGGGAAATCCTTGCTCTTTAAAATGGCGTTGGTTAAATTGGTCTACGCCAACTACCGGCGAAATGGCATAAAAAAAACGTTCCGGCACTGTTTTCAACTTTTGTCCGCAAACTTTGCGCCGGTAGTGTATATATTAAGACTTGAAGGTTAAGACTTAAAGATAAATATTTTTTGATTTTCTAATTGCATTGTCTGTGAAGAAATTTACTATGACTTCATCATATTCAATCTAAAAAATGTAAATTAGTATTTGCTAAGAATCGATATGTGAAAAAAAAATCAATAAAAATGAAATTGGTTACATCAACAATATTCATACGTAAAAAATATTTACTATGATATGGATTTCCTTTACAAGAAACTTTGTATTTATATAGTTTCTTGCAAAGGAAATCCATATCATAGTAATTAGTCATAGCGAAAGAAATCCATATCATGGTAATTAGTCTTTTAGAAAACCAAAAAATATTTATCTTTAAGTCTTAACCGAAAACTCACTAGTGTTATCGTCTTTCAATTACGAAATCTAATCTGTGGAATCCTCATCTTGAAATATATTTTTTTTTCAGGTATAAAAGAAAGAAACAACAGACCTTGGATAAAATAAAATAGTAATAGAAAAAAATAGAATGATACTTTCAAAAATTAATGAGTTGTTCATAATCATGAGTTATTCAATATCATCAATCGATGATATTTTTTTTACAGAGAAAAGATATTACTTACGAAACAAATTTTAAGTATGAATATTGTTGATATAACCAATTTCATTTGTAATGATTTTTTTCACATATCGGTTCTTACCAAATACTAATTTACATTTTTTAGATTGAATATGATGAAGTCATAGTGAATCTCTTCACATACAATGGGAGTTCACACTGATTAAAATCGCATAATTGTTTTAAAATTTGTTAAAACACAATATGAAACAAAGTTCCGGTTATCACAATGAAATTCGTTAAATAAACGATTTTTATATAACTAACATTTTTTCATGGGTAACCCTTATTTTGTTGTCAAACATTGCAATTCTTGAAAGTAGAATTAATTTCTTATTTAATGCTTGTCCTTTCGTTCTTATATTACGTGTCATTAATAAGGCAATTTCGATTACATATTTTGAAAAAATATTTTTTTGCAGACGGAGGATCAAAAGCTGGAGGCATAAGAAATGCCATACTATTCACGATTGCAAACGATAATATGCCCTTTAATATTGTCGAAAAAGAAAGTTTCAAGTATCTTTTGGCGACAACAGTCTCTTTGTACAATGTTCCGGGAAGAAAGTCTATCACTACATACATGGAACAGAAATACGAGTTCTTATCATCTGTTGCAAAAGATAAACTTAAAACCGTCCAACATTTCTCACTCACGTGTGATCTCTGGACCGATGTTGCACATCGTGAGTTATTTGCGAATGACAGCACATTACGAGTTCGAAGGAGAACTGCGATCCACAATGATAGGTGTAACCAAAGTAACGGAACGACACACAACTGAGATCTTGGGGATGTGGATTAAAAATATAAGTAAGGATTAGCACATCGATAAAGACAAAGTTGTTGTGATGGTAAGAGACAATAGAGCAAACATCGTGAAGGCAGTTCACGATACATTGAGTTCCGATAAACATCTTCCGTGCTTTGCCCACACATTGAATTTGGTTACTACTCATACGATGGACTTCGACGATGGAAAAGTTTTGAGAGCAAAGATTAAAACGATTGTAACCTTCTTTAAGCAATCAACAGTTGCTGCTTCTGAGCTACAAAGGGTTAGCGACCTCAAGTTACTTCAGTGTGTTGATACGCGTTGGAACTTCACGTACTTTATGTTGGAACGCTTCATCCTATTGGCGGAACCAGTTGAATCAATTTTATTGAAAATGCCGAGCTCACCGTCGATGTTGACAGCAGATGAGCTGTTACTGGCGAAAGAAATAATTAAAGTATAGCGACCAATTGAACAAGTGGCGAAACAACTGTGTGTAGAAAAATATGTCACTATGAGTAAAAAGATTCTAATGATTTATTGTCTGAAAAAAAATTGAAGAACTCTGCATGCGCTTGCAGACGCCAATCACGCAAACGTTAATGGATCGCCTCCAATTTCAAATAACAAAAAGATTTGGAAGCATCGCAGCCAATCGAATAATCGCAGTATTGACGATACTCGATCCTCGCTTCAAAGGACTGCATTTTCAGGCACAGGATCTACTTTCATCTGCGAGATCGGTCATTACGCCACTAATGCATGTCAGAAATTGACCAGGCGAATATTTCTATCGGCGACGCCATGGACACTGACAACATGAAGAATCCTGAAATTGTCGATGTTCTCTGGGCGTATCACGAAAATGTTGTTAGAGGACAAGTTGCAACGATAGAAAAAAGAATCGACAACGAAATGCATGCCATCCAATTTGAGACATTATTTAGATCCACCGTTATTAAAGTTCAAAGAAAATCCACTCTTCTACTGGTCGAATCAATATAAAACGATTTATCCGAACCCAGTTATACGCCATCAGAAATTGTCTCGCACCAGACCGGATAGTCAAAATTCGACGATCGGAAATGACTGAAACTGAATGAACCAGTGGTATACGAATAAGTTTGCCCACATCAATATTGTGTAATGAATGTTGCATAAGGTAAATAAATTGACAGAATAGTTTCAAATTATCGAATCGCACCGTTGCATTCACTGTCCTGTACATTGGTTCGCCGGGCGAGAATTATTTGGTTCCTGATCCCAATCTCGTTTTTCTTACGGCAAGTTTAACGACACTCTGCTGTCGTTACTGTTTTTAAATTCGCTGTCGTTATTATTTTTAAATCTCAGACATTTTTTTTGTTTTTTTTTTATGATTTTTTCGGTTGACTCTTACTAGATCGATTCATTGACAGCAGTGTGTCGATATGGGACGGGTTTTTCGCGCATGCGCGGCAACAGTAACATGAAACCAGTGCCGTACTATGTCACTAATATGAGATCATTTTATGGTCACATAAGTTTTGGCGGGCGGAAACCGCGGGAGCAGCGGAAAGGTAAGTATAGGTAAGTATATTTAATTAATTATATTATTACTTAGATTATTAACTTAGATTATTGGAATTACGGAACCAAAGAAAGGAGCGAAAACGGATAGAATTATGGAACCAAAGAAAAGAGCAAAAAAACGGAAGATTAGAGAATTCCAGAAAGTGTGGTTAGATGAGGAAAATTTTAAAGGATGGTTGGCTCCAGCTCCACATCCTACAATTAATAAAGCCTTTTGTACCGTTTGTTATAAAACCATTTATTGCAATAAAACAGATTTAAACAAGCACTCACAGACGGTCAAACACATTGAAAACATAACGTCCCAAAATAAAGAAAACAATAATAATAATGATAGAGTCCCCGTGTCAGAATTGCACAAAAATAAAGTAAAAATCGCGGAAATAAAATTAGCAGCATTTTTTGCTGAGCATAACATTGCTTTTACCACCGCGGATCACTTAATTCCATTACTAAAAAATCTTTTTGACGATTCTAAAGTTTTGCAAGATATTTCATTGGCCCACGATAAATGTAAAAATATTGTTACAGAAGTAATTGCAAAATATGAAACCCAAAAACTTGTAAAAAATTTACAAACGCGCAAATTTTCGATATTATTGGATGAAAGTACTGACATTTCAGATACTAAAGTCATGTGTGTTCTTGTAAAATATGTATCACCAATTAATAAAAAAGTAAAAACACAACTTTTGGAATTAGTGCCGATGGATGCAACAGATAGTTCCGCCAATAAAATTTTTGAAATTCTTGAAAATCTTTTAAGAGAAAAACAAATTCCTTTAACTAATATTGTTGGGATGGCAAGTGATAACGCGTCTGTAATGATTGGTCGTAATAATTCTTGTATGTCACGTTTGAAATTAAAAATACCGGGACTTGTATTGTTAAATTGCATTTGCCATTCAGCTGCGCTTATAGCAAGCAAAGCTTGCGAACAATTGCCACATTCATACGATCATTTAATTCGAGGCATTGCAACTTTTGTTTCGGGCAGTGCAAAACGATGCGCAACTTTACATGAATGTCAGGAATTTTTTAATATGGAAAAAAGTAAGATTCTAAAGTTGAGTAACACTAGATGGCTTGTGCTACATCAATGTGTTGTTAGATTACTTGTAAATTGGGACGTTCTAAAAAAGTATTTTCTTTTAGCAATAGTTGAGGATAAATCAAAATCTGCAGAGACTATTTTAGAACTATTAAACGACGATTCATTGAAAGCATATTTACTCTTTTTAAAATATTCATTAAATTTTTTGAATGCTTTTAACGCTTCTTTTCAATCGCGGAAAATTCTTATTCATAAATTATTTGAGAAGAGTCAACAACTAATTCGCGACATTGGACAAAATTTTATTACTGTGGACTCTTTAAAAGATATTACGACTTTAAATATGAATGATAAACATAATTTGTTAAATGTCAATAATATATGTGTAGGACCGGAATGTGAGAGCTTTTTAGCAACACTGCCTTCAAAATGCGCGTATGACATTAAAGTAAAATGTTTAGATTTTTATGTAACAGCAGTTCGGGGCATGTTACAACGATTGCCATATAAAGATATAATTTTTGAACAATTAACCTTTTTAGATCCACAAATTGCTTTGTATGACGAAGGAAGAAATAAAATTAAAGACTTGAGTAACATTGCTAAGAGAATAGGAAATATAGACACGGTACAATTAGCGTACGAATGGACAACCTTGCCATCGGTTTATAATGACCTAGAGAAAAAAGAGTTAGCTTTCTTAGAAGTAGACGAGATGTGGAAAAAAATACTAGATTTTAAAGATATTAATAACACAAAAATGTTTCCAAATATTGATTTATTAGTTGAAGCAGTTTTATCTTTTCCACATTCAAATGCAGAAGCCGAACGAATTTTTTCGATAGTAGCCGATGTAAAAACTAAGAAACGAAATCGTTTATCTACAGACACTGTTAATGGAATTTGCGTAACGCGATCATCTTTTCAGGCTCACGGTATTAACTGCATAAATTTTGAAGTAAACTCGGAACATTTAAATTTACACAATTCAAAAAATTTATACGAGAAAAAGTAAAGGTAATGGTTTATAATAGACGGTATTGGATGGCAAATGAATTTTCGTTATTTTTATTTTTCATATTATACATTTATATTTTTTATTTTCATATCTTTATATATTTTATATGTATTTTCTTTTAACTATAGATATGAATTGAATTTTATTTTAACTGAATTACCCGTCTAACCACATTTCTAATTGCAAGTTCCTTTTTTATTACTCATTGCTCATTATAAGTAAATAAGCTTTTATTTTGTTTTTAGAATTACTTATATTTTATTTATATAGTTTATATATATGTTTATACATATATAATTCAGTTTTTATTTTCCAGATTTTAACTATACTATTTTATTTATCTGTTAACAAATGATGTTTTGTTTTGTTTTCTGTGATTTTAATTACATGTGATATTAATTTGTGAATTTTGTTTTTATTATATATATATTTTATCAAATTATAATAACAATTGTTTTTTTTGTACGAACACTGGTAAGGTTTTTGGCAGTTTTCCTTACCCTTGCAACGAATGTTGGTGTTCTTTGAGAGTCTGCCAAATAAAATTTTCTTTTATTATAAAAAAGTGTGAACAATTATTTCACTACTCACTTCCCTATTATTTAGCATATATATTTAGCTGTTATATCACATACACATCTTATATAATTTTTATTTATTTGAAAGTTATATACGTATCAAAACCTTTTTTTAATGACATGTAATAGTTTAATGCAAACTTAGCAGAATGGTTGAATAATGAACCCGATGCCCGACACCTCTTTTCACTAGATATTGATACTTCACTGATGCTTGTTCAGTTGCGCATGCGCGAAAAACCCGTCCCATATCGACACACTGATTGACAGTCGATTTTTAAGTAAATCGGTTCTCGAGACGGCGATTCAAGTTCGATCTAAGAATCGATTCTTTTGAAAGAATCGCCCATCCCTACTTCTACCCGCGACTTCAAGGAAACAAATTAAAAGTAGCAGGATAGGCTGAGAAAATAATATGTATATGAAAAAGTGCATGTAATTGTATGATCCAACAATTGTATAGCACACTTATTGGAGTGTGAGCTAATTCTTTGCAACACGTTCCATGAGAAACTTAATCATTTTCTGCCCAGTTTACGCATTTATAATGCCAGCAGACGCATGATTCGTTTGTGAGAAGCGGTATGGCCATGCGCCACCTGTCGGTCGTGACCGGTACTACTACTACTATATCTATATATGTATATTCATATTGGTCATAAAATCTACGCTCACCACAGGCTTCGTATTAGGATTGAGTCGGTATACCCTGAAACTACAGTGGCGCAATGGAAATATCGTCACCCACAAACATTCTAAATATTTATAGAATACAAATTATTTGGAGTAAAATTCCACATGTATGTTTATTTCAAGTGATCTAACCTAGTGTTTAACCGATACCTTAAACTTTATATGTATATATCACATATATGGAAAATAAGTCTAAAAACTAGAATTTTTTAAAAATAACTTTGCTAATAGTGTATGCTCTGAAATAACTACTGCTCTGATGAATCCCGTTTGGGCCCTTTATCATTTACCTCGCTACGACCTTTTTTGCATAAATAATCCAAACCTGTTAATTTCCTATCGGGGCCTATCCGGGTTGTGTTGTAGAAATCCCTAGTAGGGCATCTATATTCAAACCCTCATGGGCCTCGAATTTTGTTATGGCTGCCCTACTAATTTCTTACTTGGGTTAGAGCAATGATTGTTTTATTCAGTACACTTCCTATTTAAGACTTAGAATAACATATATACAGAAACCACGCGCACCGTGCATATTTTCGGCGCGAGTTTCCGTTCAGTGACGGTACTTCGGCGGATGGGGGTGCCGTAGTGAAAGGGTTAAAGAAGAGATCAATCAATTTTCAAATTGCTTGTTTTCATCCCCATACAACGAATACAACCAAAGTTACGTGTTATAAAATATCGTCAATGTTGTTCAGGGAAACAAATCTTCAATTATTGTTGAGCAGTATGTACTGTTTCATAGAAAATATTGAAAATAATATACACAAATAAATTGGATCGTGAGATCCGGTGATTTTTAATGCCGAGATCTACATACTTGGTTCGTAAATAACGGAGATAGTTTTAATAACGTGACGAAAAGAAGACACGGGGCAGTACATCAGTCACCGGCGTCCCTGCAAATATGTGTTGCATGCTTACATGAATATCTATAGAACTCACACAACCGTGCGAGTTACGCAGCGATACTCGAGTGTTTACCTCAATAACTAGAGGCGCTGGGTGTCGTTCTATCGCTCTCTTTCTCTTTGCTTAATTCCCCACTCCGAGCCGGCATACGCCACGTGCCGCTTGTTTTGTTTACGTAGTACGGTTTTCTGCAAAGAAGTAAGAATGCCGGTAGTAAATGTGTGCGTGTACAGTGGGTGTTCAGTGTCGAAAGGGAAATATGGAAATATAATGTTTCATCGATTTCCACCAGAGGAGAACATGTAAGTCGTCTTTATGTGCATCTTGCAACATTGTACGCGATGCTCGTGAATATGACCCTGACTTATTTTCTATCAGAAAAAAATTGTGTTTTTGCATTTTGGTGTGGCTTTGACTTTATTCAGTTGTTATCTTGTTTACTCGTTTAACAGTCAACGGCTATGGATAACTCGAACCCGAAACCCTTCCTTAGCACAGCTGATACCGAAACAATTGAATGATGTCAGGATTTGTGGCAATCACTTTTCCGAGAATGATTAATTTGCGTGTGGTGTGAAAGGTAGACTTCGAATAAAGCATGGTGCATTACCTATCGATGCAGGTATCGCGATAGTAAATGAAATAATTAATCCGAAAAACACCCTCGGGACTGACGAATTTGTACCGAACAATATCGTGACCGAGAATCTCATCCGCCGACCATTGCACGCGAAATGGCCTAACCACATAAAATTAAAAGCCAAATACTGTACCCCTGTGGAACAAAAACTGCGACGGTTATTGATCACTTTGCATTCTCAAATAAAAAATAAAAATAAAAAGATTCGGCGATTAGAGGCAGCCTTGAAAAAAGTTACAGAAACCGTCGCGTTTGTTAAATCATTAAATTCCTTAACAGATACCCAGCGCAATTTTTTCAAAATGCAATTGAATCACATAAAGAAACTGCCATGGACGGAAGATGAAAAGCAATTTGCTTTATCTTTGTTCTACAAGTCGCCGAATGCGTACTCTCATTTGAAAGACAATTACAGTTTTGCATTGCCGTGCGTTCAAGCGATTCGGACGTGGGTGAATAACCTTCACCTGTCGCCCGGAATCAGTCCCGGAATTTTCGCAAAATTAGCAATGAAAGCTAAAGCGATGACCGGATTCAAAGCAGAGTGCGTTTTAATGTGGGACGAGATGGCAATCAAGCAGCTTCTCGAATATAATTCGAAAGATGATTTGGTCGAAGGTTTCCAAGACTTCAGCGAACTCGGTAGAACTATGGAAATCGCGAATTACGTGCTGGTTTTTATGATTCGCGGTCTTAAGTGTTCATGGAAGCAGCAGCTTTCGTATGTCGTGTCACATGGAAACGTGCACAATATTGATTTAAAATCCCTTCTGGAAATAGTTTTACATTCTCTTTTTTCAATCGGTTTCCATGTTCGCTACATGGTATGCGACCAGGAATCAAGTAATCGTACGGTGATAGCATCCATGGGGCTGAGTGAAAACAAACCATATATTTAATGCGCCGGGCATAAAATGTTTTTTGGGTACGATGTACCACACTTAATACAAAGCGTCCGGAACAATTTGCTCGCGAGAGATTTGGTAATTAATAATGATCGGGTTTCGTGGCAAGTAATTCGCGAACTGCGTAACATCGAACGTCATGGAATGTGCAAAACCGCGCCAAAGTTGTCAGATGTGCATGTCGAACCAAATGCATTTCAAAAAATGAAGGTAAGCCTCGCGACCCAAGTTTTCAGCCGTTAGGTTTCGGCCGCGATTAATGTCGGTAAAATCACGGGCGAACTGCTGCATTCGGACTGCATTGCCACCGCAAATGTCATTCAAAGAGTCAACGATTTGTTCGACTGTTTAAATAGCCGGTGTTGTACCGATCCTAATCCGTTGAGACGCGCTTTATCGACTGCGCAGCCACTGGTTGAAGATTTTCTGCATACGTCCCTCCAGTGGCTCGAAAAATGGACCGTTTCAATCGGAAACAACCCACCGTGTTTTGAGGGTTTCCGATTGACCATTAAGAGCGTGCTTGGATTGTGGGACGATATGAGGAACCGTGGAGATCTTTATTTAATCTGTTCCAGATTAAATCAAGATCCGATAGAAAATCTTTTTGCTGTGATCCGAAATTTCGCCGGCCATAACGACAACCCATCATCAATGTGCTTTCATCGCAATCTTCAGTATGCGATGACGGCGCATCTGATGAAACCACCGGCAGCAACGAACTGCGAACCCGATGATTCGATCCCATTGCTAGCTATCGGGATGGACGAGCAGTTCGAAATTACTCGAAACCGGATGAGACGAGGGAAATTTATAGCATCGATAGTCAACTCCCAACAATAAATCGTCTTGAAGAATGCTCGATGAAGTACGGTGCAGGGTACCTCATCCATAAGTCCAAAATTAAATTCAACTGCCAATGTTGCGATGGCTTGTTAACGAAGGGTCATCAATATTTTAAAGAAACAAATGCTCTCATTTTTTGGAAAGCGTATAAAAATCTCGCGAATGACGAGCTCGGCTCTTTGCAAGTCCCATCCGATCAATTTCTTAACGTAGTGATAACAGCGTACAAAATTGTGAGAAATCAGAGAGATATAAATATCGAGAAGATCTCTAGAATAGATTTTAGTTCAATAGAAAGCACGCGGCGCTAGCGTACACCACAAGCAGCATTTTTTTTTTGTTGAGTTTACACTCTTGTATCTGGGTGTTCCCAGTTCTTCTTCGGTCTACATGCCACGCTGTCCGTGCGTACTTATTCGTTCGAGGTATTCCTACCATGGCCATTGTTGCACTATGTATAATATAATTTACTGTGAAGAATATAAGTAATTTCGCTTGAACTGGTGTTTAGCGTCATCAATAACCTAAATCCCTGTAAACAAAATTTAATTCAGTATTTCACAAAGTTTCCCACATGAATAACGTATCGAAGCACCTCGAAACCGTCATCAGCAATGCTGTGTTTCAAAAACACGCCGACTTTTGGTCTATTATCAGAGACTGCGCACTTCACCGAGAATATATTTTAAAATTTTTCGTCCGGGTACATTTGTTTGCTTATTTAAAATGGAAGTCCCGAGATATTCGCGACGCAGTGAATCGCAAGCATTCGTTGAAGCGTACCGCGACTCAACCAAATAGGAAATTATTAAAAATCACCCATCAATAAGTGGTGCACCATAAAAAAAGAAGCGCGCATGCATTCATACACACGTAATAGACAGGGTTTGGGGTCCGAAAATACTGTGGAAGTGACGCACCACGGGGTCCCTGACTTTGCGTGTGACGTGCATGCATGCGCGTATATGCTGTTAATATGATTTTTCTTTAATATTATTGAATATTAGTTAAATATTGGAGAGGATAATGTTCCAATAATTGATCGTGTTTTTTATAACAGATTATATATAAATGCTTTTAATTCAAACTAATATTTTTCATGATTAAAATTACTTACTGTTTTTCAAATGTGTATACTGCAGATAATATAAACAATTTAGTGCATGCAGTTACTAATTCATCCATGATTACTTAACGAAACATTTATCCTCAATTTTGCATGCTTATCAGGCATTTTAAATCTGCTTCTTTAATTTCGCTATAACCCTATTTCCAACCCTCCTGCTCCCCACACATCCTTCCTCTCCTGATGGAAGACGTCCACCACCTTCCCGTGGTTTCCATTGAGTAATTTTGGCTCGCGCACGTTTTTAAATTGTTATCTCTGTAGCACGATACTATAATTTTATGGCAAGGCGTGAACTAAAATTAGCTAAGAGTGGGCACGAATACATAAATAAAAACTCCTAACTTGATTCTTAATTTGTTTTTTATTGATATTTATGTCAAATAAAATTCCTGTATATGTAAGCAATGAGAACACAATAAAAACAAAATAAAAGCAACAATTGTTCGAAGGTGATTCGATCGGCCGACTCTAGGAATTGTGAACTTAGAGACAGCAGAGTTAGGGCTGTCAGATCGCGCGTAGAAGTTACCCTCTCTCTAGTGTCTTACGCGCCACAATCATAGTAGCGCGTGTCCGAGAGCGAGCGACGTTCGGACATCTTCGGAAACAGCCGAGCGCGGTCGAAGTTTCGCGACGGTGCCTTCGGCAGCTACACCAATATATGCGTTCGTGACTCCGCCCTCGGGGCGTCAGCACTCTCGAGTGTCGTCACACACGTCGACCGCCGCGACGCCAAGTGGCAGTTCGGGCGGCGAAAACTTAGCTTCAATCGGGCTATAAGCATATTCCTTCTATAGTCGTCTGAATTCGTTGATATTAACGATACGATGCTACAAGTGTTTGTTTTTAAATAATGTACCAACGTCGAAGCAACATTTCGATGTAAATTCCAACAAATTATTGTTCGACATAAATGCTAAAGCTGCTCTGACAATGAGTAAGTATTTTTGCATACTGGCTATATGTCCTAAATTGTTAAAAAACTAAGATTTCGAGATTTGTTGTTTAGATGTGCTTACGGATGAGATTGTATTAAAACACTGATCATATAATGTTAAATTGTTTCATATAAGCACTTTGCATAGCGGGTTGGGGTACGCAAGCACTCAGAGATACTTAGAAACCATGAACATCTCAAGTATGAGCTGGAAAACCTACAAGAAATATGAGAGAGTGACAGGGGCAGCAATAGAACTTGTCGTGAAAGAACAAAAGCAACAGCTATAGAGCGGTCGCTTACATTGCAAAATCATGAACAGATAGAAAAGCTTCTGTGAGTTTCTGCGACAATTGTATAATTTCTATCCATTTTCTATAATCATGTTCAATTAGTGTTTTCTATTTAATTACTTAATTATTTTACAACTCCAGCTATTCCACTATATCTACAAGCGCTTTTACACGCCCCTATACACATTTTATACAATTGCATACATTTTTTGCAAATCAGTTGATCGTGATTAGTATTGTTATTTATATTGTTATTTAATTTTGCTATTTATATAATAGCAAAAATAACAATAATAATCACGTAAATCAATAATCACAAAAATAACAATGTAATAATTCATATAACTATTATCGTATAAATAATTAAATTAGTTTCAAACATAGAAATCAATAAATATTTGAGCAATCAATTATGAGGACGCATATAACGGAGATAACTGTCACATTCCAATTTTTTGATACAGAAATATTTAATATTATTATGCCTCGAACTCTTTACGTTTTTTTTTATTGTCTTATTTTCCTCACCAATAGAAAATGAATAAAGTGGCTATCATTCAGCAACCCATAAACACTCTAATTTATACAGTTTGCAATTGTAAATGGTTTACTTGAATAATAAATTATTTTCTACGAGTGCAGTCTTTTTGAACCTTTATTATTCCTTGAAAAAAATTTTGGTTTATTCACGTTAAGCCTGAAGATTTGAGAGTAGGGTTCATCGTATAGTGTCCCAGTGCATCTTCTACGATTAACCAAAGCCAAGAAGCTAAATCATTTAAAGAAGAAAGTTCCGTCAAATGGACTGTTATGCAAGAGTCGAGGACCGAGGCGACATGGACTTCGGTGATAACTTAATCTCCCGATAAGAAGCCAATTTCTAACGTTCGATTGATGACATCATACGACATGGGGTGGAGTACCCGAGGAAATGGCTACCAGTATGGTAGCTTGAATGGTTACGGTGCTCTCATTGGCACACAATCGAATCTCGTTCTGGATTGAGAAACGAGAAATCGCAAATGTCGTCTGTGCGATCTTGGCCACTCTGTAGAGGATCACGATTGGAGGCTTAATTTTTATGGTAACGCAAACGCTATGGAGCCGGAAGTTGCGGCTTCTTTAGCAACAGGTAGCGAGATATTGAAAGCCCACAATGTTTCAATCGGTGTGTTCATAGGTGATAATGACAGCTCGAGCTTTTGTGCAGTGTGTAAAAAAAGTTCGCATCAAGTTATTGAACATTCTGATTTCATTGATACGTCAAAGGGGGTGAAAAATATGTTGTATAAAATTAACAAGGATGAAGATCCTGATGGAGAACTATATCCACATTCCATAAAGTATCTGCACCGTTGCTTCACTTATGCCGTAGCGCAGAACAAGGGTAATACCGATGCCGTGAAAAGTGCAATATTGAATATACCCTTCCACGTATTCAACATTCACGGAAACTGCGGAGCATGGTGCAAATATGTACAGGATCCCGAGAAATACAAGCATTCAGCCGTTTTGCTAACCTTAAGAACGAAATCTTATTCGAAGAATTAAAAATATTATTCACAAACTTATCTGACAATGCTGACAAATTCTCTGCGGGAGCTTCTAATCACGCTAACGAGAGCTTAAATAGTATAATGTCAAGAAAAGCCCCTAAAAATATTTGCTACAGTCGAAGTGAGTCAGCCGATATTCGATACTCTTGCGCTGTAGGGCATAAAAATAAAGGTGAGCAATATATTCAAAAAGCCATGACGAATGTATTATGTTAGAGATGAGTCCAGGATCACGATGTTCCAAGTTTATAGAACGATGTGATAAAGTAAAAAAAAACGTAGATTAATGAGAGCAAAGACACCTGCTGCAAAATGGAAACGTCGATGGCTACGAAATCAACGATCTCAACTTCGACATAAGAGACAAGAAATGGAAGGTCGAACCTACGAAAGCCACATGGGATTATTAGAGATACCAGCAGTCAATGATTCATTATCAAACCCATGGTAGAGGATGATGAAAATTTCTTTCTATTTTTCGATTTAAAAACTGTGGGGCTGAAAGATACATGTGATGTTCTTCAAATAGCTTGCAAATCGGGTGATACTGAATTTAATAAATATATTAAACCCCGCCACGCCATTTCGTCAAGAGTATCTGAGATACATGGTATAACTACCGCAGAAAGTGAGCTATATCACAACGGACAACGAATGTTCTCACAAACCGCGTCGAACGTTCCTCAACAATTATGTATTTATTTGAATAATTTTAAAAAACCAAGTATTTTTGTCGCACATAATTGTTCCTTCGACGCTCCTCGTTTAATGCGATTAATTATCAATTGTTCCGTGATCGACAAATTTAAGCCACTTATTGCTGCGCTGTGCCCTCGAAGAGCGAGGTTCGATCATAATTAACGATTGTAGTCAGTTTTAATATATTTCGTGTATACATAAACCTCTGTTCATCGATCATTGTCGAACAACAAAGAGTCGATCCCCGAGAAACCCCTGGTAGCACATTTACCAATAATAAAATCGAAACTGTAAGTAAAAATTATTTTGTCCTGTCTTTGACGTCTTCCCTTTTTCTCTCTCTATTCTTTGGGTCTTCCAATATAATCTCACTCCCTGAGAATGGCTTTACCGTTGTTGTTTCTCGAGAAAAACAACTGGCGCCCAAATGCTTTGTGAATAGCGTTAGTCTATTATTTTGTAACTTCTCAATTTTATCGATTCTTGAGCCCCGGCAGCTCTGACCCGAACCGCGCCGGGTGAAGGCTTCAGCACAATACTGCATATATGTTATTAAAATTTAAAGCCTGTCTCAATTGGCCCTGTCTCAATTAGCTAAAAAGTGCCCTGAGTAAAAAGGCCAAGGATAAAAAACTCTTATTACTTTGGCCATAGAAACTCTGAGTAATATAAACATAGAAAATGCGCACGATGCTTCGTACGACACATTTCTATTCCAACAATTAGTTCGTTGCCATTTCTCAGTGGATGAGCTTGCAAGAGATTCTAAAAATTTTGGGGACATTTTGCAACTTTTACAAAACAAACAAAATATTGCGAATACGATGCAAACTTTGGAGCCACTCGATAAAATAATTTCTTGTGCAATCAGAAAGAGAATGGCGATTGCCGGCGTTCATTACTCATTAATAGTAAGTACTTTCCATCGCAGTGAGAAAGAAACTATTGAATTACTCGAGCAAAGAAAGGATGGTGAACTCCAACTTAACAAAACAAAAAAAATGTTATTAAAAATACTAGATTTAAAAAAACATAGTCATTATTCATGATTTGAATCAGAGTTTGTTATTAATATTATTTGTTGTTTTATGAACGAGGTATATTATTATTATTATTATTCTAACTTAAGAAACAAATATATATTTCCAAAGAAAATTAAACAAATGGGTGAGTAATTTCTATATTATTTGTACTGAGTGTTATTGGCCTAAATTTAAACCTAATTATCTTCAACAAATTATATTCGCTACTATAATTAAAAAAAAAAAGCAAAAGTTTGTGTGCGTGCATGAACGAACAGCGATAGAGAGGGGGCCGGCGTCATTTGCAGGCAATTTATAAGTCGCACTGTATATATATACGTATAGGAGAGCGCGTTGATCGATGCGACGTTGCCGCGCTTGTAGCTATGTTCGCCAGAAGAGAGACAAAACTGCGTTTATTAATTTTCTATTACACAGTGCAGATAATCGGTACGGTGAAATCGCTGCAAATTTCGCGAAAGTTATCTTGACAGTTGGTTTATGTATTTGTGTTAGTTTGATCAAAAAGTGGCTTTTTTAACGGTAGTTTTTCATGGTCAATGGTTGTTTACGTCTTTTTACGCTTTTCCATAGAAAGTATGTTTAAGGCAACAAAAAAAAAACAAAAAGTTCAAGAAGAACTTCATGAAAAAGTTCAGCTGAGAATTGCATAATAACGTTGGGACAATTAGCTATGAATCCTAAATGCACCAGCTGCAGAAGTCTTTTACACATGGAGAAATTGAATGACTTCAAAAGGAACGGGCTTCGTGTCAAGTTTAAAATAAAATGTGATACTTGTACTGAAAGTAATTTGGTTAATACTGGACAGATCAGAAACGAAATCTCTGATATCAACTCATCCATGATTCTAGGTAAGTTGTAAATGTTTTATTTAGATTTATGAGTGAAAAAATTGAATGACAAACATAATTAATAATTGCATTTAATTCATTCCACCATTATTGTAATGTTTTAGGAGCTATATATGCTGGTGTGGAAAATACTGGCTTAAATCAGATTCTTGCTTGTGCCAATTTACCTCGAGTAAATGATCATATTTACAAAAAGTATGAGAATATAATTGGCAAAGCAATAGAATCAGAAGCAAGGGAACGTTGCAAGCGAGCTGCTTCGGAAGAAAGAATTGGTGATAAAAAATATCAAGAGGTTGTGGGATTCATTGTAAGTTTCTATCCTGATTTATTCAAGACATTCAATGATCTGATACTGAGTAAATAATAATTACAAATCATATATTGAAATCAAAAACGATTTTTTAATTGTAATAGATTATTTTATTTTAATCGATTATTTGTAAAATATCAAATTTATATATTTTTGTAAAGTTTCTACCGTAGCTTTACAATATTATGCATGATCAGGTGATTTATAATTATTATGTTATCAGGAAATGTATGCTAGCCAACAATTTTTATTTTTACACAAAATAATACATACAATATTTTTTTCGTTTTTGTGCGATATATTGAATGATAACATATGTTTTTAAAGAATATATGTAAACAATTTACAATTTATACGTTTTGTAATTGTATATTTAGCATAATATCTTTTGTTATTTATTTTGCAACCTTAAATTGTGTATATGGAATTAAAAAGATAATTGAAAATTCTGTATAATTATTTAATATTTAATTTTCTTATTCTTTATTTCAGATCTGTGGAAATTACTCAAGATATCTTCCCTCAATTAGACATCCTTACTCTTCCTTCGAAAGATAATTCTTTATTGGATAATTGTTACGTCCTAGTAACATAATAGTTGCCCTATTTTTGACCTTAGCAAAGCTAATGAGTCTTCGGAAACGGGCTAATGGAGTTTGATCAGATGAATGAATTTTTGACTATGGAGTCCCCAGAAGTTAGAAGGAATTTGGATTAATGTGTAAGGAAGGTATCCTCTGAGTTCGAGGTGGTCCTCGCAACTCAACGGATGATGGAAAGAATGAGCTCGCTGTTGTCCTCGCAACTCATTTATTCTTTGGGGAATCTATCGAACTCGGGGTGGACCTCGCAGTTCAATGGGTTGTATAGGAGGATGATCGAACTCGAGGTGGGTCTCGCAGTTCAATATGGAGTATTGGAGGATCGTCGAACTCGGGGTGGTCCACGCAATTCGACTTGTTGTTGAGAAGGAATTTTGAACTCGAGGTGGTCCTCGCAATTCAATAATTTGTGGGAGTCAGTTAGTAACTTACTCTTTTCTATTTTTCTTGGTTGGTTGAGTTGAGACTGGTAGAGCAGTACAGGGTTTTTGCTCTATCCAGGACTTTTACAATTTTGAAGACTTAAGAGAAGCTTACAAGTTTGAATGTTGATGAAGAACTGATTTTTATGCTAAAATTCGGGCCTTATATACTAGTCTATCAACTATCTTTGTCTATTGCGTAGGGGTTGGAGAGGGTAGTTTACAAATTTCTTATTGGTCCAAAGTCTCCACCTTCTCCTACTCCTTACTTTTCCAATTCGGAGGAAAATTTATCCTTATCGTCTGTCCCCACTCTTGGGCCTGAGCTTCTCTCCCCGCCGCGTTCATCCCCGAGTTAGGGTTGCGTCGTGCGTTGGCGTAAGGAGGGATGCTCGTATTTAAGGCGCGATGGTGGTTACGTTATGGGGATGTAACATAATGCTTTGGGAGAAATAATAAATATTATTGTCTCATTTGATATAGGTTGGACAAAACGTGGCAATGGGCGTAGCTATGATTGCTTGAACGGCTATAGTATAATTATTGGTCTTTTATCAGGTAAAATTTTACATTATGCTACGAGAAACAGGAAATGTAAAAAATGTGATTTTGGACATAAAAAGGATGCCCAGGATTGCCGATTAAACTTTCATACAAGCAATGGAAGCCAATGCAGGGGTTACAAGTACGAGTTATTATATTATGCAGTGCGAGCAGACAATCCGACTCAATGATTTCATAAATTAGCCGATAAAAATCATTTGATAAAGAATTTTGCTAATGAATTATACAAAATACGAGACAAATTTAAAGAATTGACTAAAAAAAATGTTATTCCTCATATTAAAAAATGCTTCAGCTATGCTGTGTCTAAGAATAAGGTTAATTCTTAAAATTTAGCTATAAATTTGAAACAAATACCCGATCACATTTTCAGCAGGCATGAAAATTGTGGTGATTGGTGCAACCCAAAGAAGAAACACACCGTTCACTTATTTGATGAGGCATTATATAAAGAGTTAATATGCTTATTTCACAAATACGCATTTAACTCTCATAAATTTTCGATTGCAGCTTCAAGCCAGAATAACGAAAGTTTCAATAATATTATGGCAAATAAAGCACCCAAAAATAAATGTATAAGTACAAGTGCTGCATGTTGACATCAGAGTAGCTGAAGCTCTCTGTGTTAAGAACGATGGAGAGAAAAGTATTTTACATATTAAAAAAGGTTTAAATATTCCAATTGGATCCCGCACAGTTTAGTTTGTGAATCGGCGTGATTCTACTCGAGAAAAAAGATTATTAAGGTAGTTCTATTGCGTAGGGGCGTATTCTGTAGGGGCAACCGGGGGGGCCCAAACAAAAAGTAGAAAAACATTATTATTGTATCCAACTTATGGACACCATTTCATTGAATATGAAAAGAAAAATTGCAAAAGCCGGCATCTCATTTGGAGAATTAAAAGAAATTTTCGAACAGCACGGAGAGAATGGAATTCGTGTCGCCCTGAGAGAGGATATAAGAGGAAAACCACGAGTTACGAACAATAAACATATTATTGAAAAAATCGTTAACAAATTAAGGCTGTTGTGTTGCAATAAATCGCACTGATAGCAGACTATTGTGTTCGAATGAGTTGCAATGCAAATAAAATGTACGAAAAATGTATATGATACAATAAATTATATCCAGAAAATGTTTCAACTATTTTTTTTAAATGCCTGTTTCGTCTTGAGGGTGAAATTAATGGTAGTTAATAAATAATGCATTTTTCAATTAAAAGTTAATATTGAATAAAAAAATTCTAAAAAATTGCTTATGCCATCTACCTTACCAACTGAAAATGTAAGGATTATTTTTGCAATCTGCAAAATTGGTTAATAATTATATAAAAAAATGAAAATGCAAAAAAATAATAATATCGAACGATATTTCTAGGCCTTATCGACTGTCTTATACGGCTTGTTCATATCCATCAAGTTTTAGCAGCGTTGCCAAATGTTCGAGATAAAGATGGTGGTCGACGACTTATAGGAAAATTTTCAGTTCGCGACACTTTAAAGTATTTTTTCTCATCAGAAAGCTCGGCATGGTGCCCTTAATTTAAGTAATTTTTGCGTAATTGTTATCAATGAACAAAATAAGAGGTTTTTTTTATTAGAATCTGCAGTCTTTAAGAATATAAAAAATTGAAATAACCGTATCGTAGTGCCACTTTGGGATACCTTTACGTGTTAAAAAGCACATTTTCAAATTAATTTTTCTCGTTAATAACATCGGCGACCACCCTCGATTTTTTTAAAAATAAATCGGGCATCACTTTATTTATTGAAATGCTGAATTTCAAATTTTTCTGCAGTAGTGCGCCTAGCGGGAGAACTACCTTAAATCAGTCTAAAACAAAAAAATTAAGACGAATTGAATTTAAAAAAAAAGAGAGATCTTTTGAAAAGAAAGACCGAAAAACATGAAGGTATTACTTATCAAAGTAATTGCGGAATTAATAAATTAAATAATTACGTTAGTGAAGACTGTGACAAAAATAATAATAACATTATACTGGAAGATGAAACAAATATTGTTTACTTTGATATCGAATCTACCGGATCCGCAGCAGATGCTCATATTTTACAAATAGCAGCTATCTGTGATTCGAAAATTTTCAATACCTACGTATGTACCAAGACCAAGATTTCAACTGCAGCGAGCGCTGTCACTCAATTTAGTTATAAATACGGGGATTTATTCTACAAAGATAAAAAAGTTGAAACTCTGAAGATTTTTGATGCCTTAGAATCTTTTAAACAATTTTTATTCGATTTATCTAATGGGAAAAATGCCTATTAGTTGCTCATAATGCTCGATTTGATGTTCCATGACTTCTACGAGCTATAACAAATGCTAAAGTGCTTGGAATTTCAGATTTAATTTCTGGTTTTGCCGATACTTTAACATTATTCCGAGCAGTCTTGTTTGACCGGAAAGGTCCTGGTCAATTCAAATTAGAAACTTTGAGTAAAGATTTCTTACAACCTTGCGATGATAGCAGCACTCGTTTCACGATGCTGCTTATGACGTTATGATACTTGGAAAATTTGATTACACCATTAAAACTACGAAGTAATTTATTTACGACTCATAAAAAATGCGAAGATTATTTATAAGAAGTCTTCAATTCTAACAAAGTTAAAGTAAATTTACAAATATTGTCTGAATTAAAAAGTATTATTTCTCTCAATATGTGTAAAAAAAACTAGCTTTAAATGACATTTCATATGATCATTTACACAAAATCTACAATGAAGGCGATGAAAATGCAATTGTGAAATTGTTTACAGATAAATTAGATACTAAGAAAGTGCGAATAAATAAAAATAAAAAAATTATAGCAAAAGTTGTAAACTTTTTGAAAAATCGAAATTCCGCAAGAAAACAAGTCCAAAAACAAAAAAATAATAAGAAAGTACAGATGGCGAAAATAAAAAATTATTTTTTATGTAAACATGTTGCTTATTAATATTGATTGACAATAAATATTTCGTTCATTGTAAAAATTGATTTTTCATTAACAATAACCTACAATTAACTAATGCCTGTGAGTTATGGTATTTCAAACTTCCCACACGGTGCAACGTTGTCTTGTCGGCTTTTGTCACTTGTCAAGTTATGAGAGAAAATAGTAAAATTATGAAAAGTAGCTCACTTTAAACCTTTTTTATAACAAAACAAATACCGCTTGCGTTTGTTATTATTACAGTAAAATATTTGTTATATCTTAAACTACTGAATCTCAGTTTTTTAAAATAATCGTAAGAAAATTACTATTGTTATAAAATATAACGTTCACTTTAACACCCATCGGGATAGGGTTCATATGTTAAATACATACATTTTATTCATCTATATTTGCAAATTTAGTGCCGCAAGGGTTATTAAAAAAATTCTACGCATACAAGGTACTTTCAGTTATGTGTATTCAAAGTTACAGAAGAATTGTAAGAAAACTAATTTTGTTGGGAACGTCAACCCATAAGTCAAACTCTTGTGCGTTATTACAATGGCTCCTCGTCATTAGCTTTTCGTCTTTACTAACAATAAGATACGATGCTAAGCTCTCGATGCTCGACGACATAAATCTGAATGAATCTATGAATCGATAATCTATGGCTTCATAGTCTATCCTTGACAGTCTTCGTGAACGAGATGTAATTCTCCTTATTTACCGACAAAAGTTTAATCGAACCCTCAAATTGATTGGCAAGAACTTTGATTAAAAAGTTGTGATGAAATTCGTATAATAATGTCGTTAGATGTATGTATATTCAGAGTATGACACGGTAGTGGGGAGGCGATCGATTCGTCCGACCAGTTCCTCACCTTAATATCGATCATTCGAGGTCGTCGTCCGATAATACGTGGAAGAACTCGCCCTAGGGTTGATCTCACGTTACCTCCACTACGAAAGGAGTTTAAGATAAGTTGTTGCAAGAAATAGTTTCATCGTATATTTAATAAAATAATCCGAGTGCCTGCCCACAAAGCCGTGAATCGATATTTGTGTTTTTAATCAATATGCCCGTCCACATACATTCTCTCGTGTCACCCACATTCATTCTAATCGTGATACTCGTCACAATTATCTACATAATCCAGGAGTTTACGGGTCTCATTACTATTAAAATCGAATTGCAAAGGCCCATTTAAAAGAAAGAAATTATATTTCGCGCCTCGTTTTCGAGATTACAGTGTAGTTACTCCCCGAGTACGCTAGATGCCACAACGTTCAGAGTGTTTACATGAAAAAACTTCACGGGGGCGCTTGTCTCCCGGCGCGCCTTCGTGCGGCATATTCTTTCGTTGTGCGCTAGAGTAAACATAGCGAAGAGATGAAAATCTTTCAAAAGTGAAACAGTTGTAAGACAATTGAAATAAAAATGTCAAAAAGAAAACGCATAGAAGAGATGGAGGAAACGGATAAAATGTTAAGAAGAGAGACGAGACATCGGAGAAGGAAGAGGAACAAGATGGCCGACAAATCGAATTGGATGGTAACTACGCAATTAGATATTTATCACAGATATAAGAAATCAAAAAAGACGAGGAAAACGAACACTAACGATAAGACAAAAATGCACGATGAGCAGGCACGAGAGGCCTGACATATCAGACGACTAAAATAGCTAAGCTCGCACGAGAGGCGTGATGGAAATTTTTTTTCTCAAAACAAGAGAGATAATAAAAATTTAAAAATCTAGTTTTTTGTTTCGATATTTTTCCACTTAGATTTAATTGTAACCGAGGAAGACAAGGAAAATCTCACGCCCGAGGACATGAACGAAGAACCGATGGAATCCGAAGAAAAACATCTCGATACAGCGGTCCTCGAGATATTGGTCGAAGATCCATCGGTGTCGAAGGCAATAGACTTCGACTTACACACGTCATTGAACAATAGATGAAAACATTTTGTATCTCACGGCATTTCAAAAGAAGAAAAAGAAATACTCCTCGAAAAATATGCGAGAAAAGAGGGATTCGAAGCCCCAGAATAAAATCAAGAAATTCTAACAGTATTAACAGAATCCGGGAAAAAAAGAGACGGCTTCCTAACAGAAGCACAGTGACTCGCCGGCTCAGCTCTCATGTCACTAGGAATGGCGATATCCTTGCTGTTAGACGAGGAACAAAGCATCGGCAAGCTAGCTTTTCTCGAAAATTTAAACGAGGCAGGAAAACTCGTATCTGAGATTCATTTCCAACAAAACGAATCTCGAAAAGCGTTCATGTTGCCGGGAGTCAGCAAACAAATAAAAGAACTGCTAGGAAAAACAAAATCCGACAGTTTCTTATTCGGTCAAAATTTGAGCGAAAAAATCAGGGAACTCAAGGCCCTGGAAAAAATTGGCCCAAAGAACACTTACACACAAAGAGGTGCCAATCGCAGTCAAGGAGCGGCAACTTTAAACTACCGGGGCTTGCAAGGCAGAACACCCTTTCAGAACCATGCGGGCAATACTCAAGCAAACTATCAGGGCCGACCAAGATTGTCATTCAGAGGGAAACAACCCTTCAACCTAAGGGGACAAACGTCGAGAGCGAGGCCGAAAAGGAGATAGGAAATAAGAAAGTAGGTAAATTAGCAGGCAGGTTAAAAGATTTTAGAAACAATTGGCAATCTTTAACGGACGATAAATTTGTATTAAGATGTATTGATTGATACGGGATAGCTTTTGAATCTAAGGTTTACCAGAATTAAAAACTTCGAGTAGATATTCGCTCCGTGCATGCCCTTGGAGGGGTTAAGCGAATCTACCCCAGCGCCGTTCGTGGCAAAAAGGAAAAATAACTCAGGAAGTTTTTCGTATAATTAGCATTATGTTAAAATAAAATGAGCCATTCCACTTGTTGCGTAGTGAATTGTAAAAACAATGGTGTACGAAGTAAGTGCAAATTCTACCAATTTCCAACAGCGAAATATAAAGTGGAGCAAAAAAACAAATGGATTGCAGTTGTAAGGAGAAAAAAGTAAGTCACATAACCGTACCTTCAGTGTCATTACACAGAAAAGCTAGCACGTCGAACGTGATGCCTATGAAATAAGTATTTAAAAAAAGTAAATTAATTGAATTAAATTGCAGTCCGGAAGGATCACCATGGTGCCCAAAGCCGTGGGATGTAATGTGCAGTGAGGATTTTATTGGAAATAAAAAATCTGCGGAAGTATCAAGTCCAAGCTACGTTCCAATCATATTCCCTCCTTCATATCAAGCAAAAGTCGTGGATATAACAGGAGCAATGAAGAGGTATTCAAATTTATATACAATTTAAACACACCAATAACTACAATTTTCTCTTTTATAACTTTTAAAATTATTTTATCTTCGTTGCGGACATGAACGATTCATGAAGCGAAGAATGAGAAAACAAGAGCCAATTACCACAAAAGATTATCCAAGAACTGATGGAGCAGTCGGTACTGGACAACGATAATAATGCTGCATCAAATCAAAGTAATCATGAAAAAGAAACTTGCGATCAAGAGTGTCAAGTTGACATTTTTATGTCTAATTTCATGAAATCAGAAAAAAAACATTCATCTGCAACAGATATATTAATAACACGACTTCATGTAGTGATGCTGAAATACAAACGGAAATAATGAGTCCAAGCCTCATAACCGTGCCTAATAAAAAACAATTAAACGACAAACAGTGTGGTACGCCACAAAAAGAATTCGTAAATCAGTCGATTGGACCTGATATCGAGAACGATGTACACTGACTTCGACAAGAAGTTTTACTGGCTTTTCATCAATAAAAAATGATGAGCAGTGTTTAGATCTTGCTGGTGTAACACTTGACCATTTTCAATTTTGACTAAGAAGATTAACTGATCCTGCAGAAAATTGTAAAATTTCGAAAGAAAACAGACTATTTATATTTTTGGTTAAAATGAAAACTGGGTTAACCTTTTCAGCCATGAGCGTTTTTTTCCGTACATCGAACAACCATTTCAAGAATTTTCTCTTCAACTCTGCAAGACTTATCTAGTGCTACATCTAATTTAGTATTTTGGCCAAGTAAGGATGTAATCCAAGGGACAATGCCTGAATGTTTTCATCCTGATTATAGTAACACTCGTGTTATAATTTATTGTACTGAATTGAGGACCGAAATTCCTGTCAGTGTTGATCACCGTGTGCACACTTATTCCCATTAGAAGAAAGGTTTTACCGCAAAACTTCTTATCGGAATCACTCCAGGAGGCTTTATCAGTTTCAAATCAAAAGTATCGGGTGGAAGAAAAAGCGATTCACAAATAACATTTGAATCTGGTTTACTAGATTTATTAGAAGATGGAGACATAGTTCTGGGTGATAAAGGCTAGCCACAAATTTGACGAGCTATTAATGAAACTGGTAAAAAAGTGGAACTTATTATGCCATCATTTTTAGGAGAAAAGTCTGAACTTACAACAAAAGAAACTGAAGAAACATACAACATAGCGAGGGTTCGCATTCATGTTGAAAGGATCATGCAGCGTTTAAAAACGTACCAGATTTTAAACAAGATAACTGAACATTTATTTCATTGTATTGATGATATTATATATGTGTGCTGTATTTTAGTTAATCTATAGCCTCCTTTAATATCGGATAAGAACACAGATAAAAATAAGTAACAATTGTAGTTGTAAATAAAATATTGCACATATTTTTCAATACGTGATATTTCTTTGATTTTTCATAATTACATAAGTATCATAACATAGTAATCTAATATGTCAACGTTTTTTTAAATGACAAGAAAACATAACAAATAATATCTTATTATAAATATTGAGTCCATATCAAAACGCAACAAGAATTATATTTTATTAAAAATATTTAGTCCAGTAAATGGTCGAGTTTGCTTTTTTTTCTCGATACTTTCTAGACCTTTTTGTTTCACTATTTTGGCGTGTAACCCGAATAAATAATGTTGGAAATAAAAATTCTCACACTTCGTGATCACTGCTTTCAAGAATTGTTCATTGCGATTGCCGGAATCGCAAAAACTGCCACTGGTGAATATATGAATAAATCACATACATTTAATCCAGAAATATACATCTGTATTTGGCACTGAGTAGAATATGACGCACTTTCTTTTAGTTCTACTTTATCGTCTCGAAATATCATATCAGTAAGTGGCATTGACCTTTTTTAACTCAATGTCAACAATCGCTTGTTTTGCACAACTCATTGGACATTTGAATTCTACGATTTTGCAGACACGACCGTTGTCAACAACTACATCATCGAGAGTAGCGCAGAGCCATGGCTGTTTTGTACTTATAATAAGCCCAACTTTTTTAACGTCATCACCATATAATTGTTTATATTGTATTGCAGCATCTAATTTGCGATCCCTTCCATATCGAGTAGAAGCTGTATCAAAATCTTTTGGGCACAGCATTTCTGTGACTAGCGGTTCCACAGATTTCTTAATTCTACTTTTAATGCTATGGACATTCTTACTCGCAGATACTCTTAAGTACTTAGCTTCGAACCATTTCTCGCATTTCGATTGCTTTAATGTATCACAGCATATATCAACAATTTCATTTTGTGATATGACAATGACTCTCTCATAAAACATTTTCAATTCTTCCGTTAATGTTTGATCGTTCGTGTATATCTTCTTGCTATCACATAGAATAAAAAAAGTGTTTACACGATTCACATTCTTCTTTCTGTAGAATAGTATCAACTCTGTCCAACAATGACTGCATTAAATTTTGTATCATCTGCTCATCTTTGTTCTGACTCCTTTCGAGGTTTATTGTTCGTAGAGCAGAGGGTTCATTCAACTCGGAAACGTCTAACAATAAGTCACACAGTTCGCGTTCTGATCTTTCATAAGGCGGGAACATTTCAAAAAAATACTTTCCCTTAGAGTACTTCTCTTTGGCAAATTGACGGGCAGTTCGTTTACCCCATTGCTGTTCATAATTTGTTTTTGACACACTTGCCTCACTATTTACATAGTGGGTTAGAGCTGCAACGTGTTTACATTTCCCACATTTATTATAAACACACGTACATGAAATATCGGTGATTTTTCGAGTAGCGTCAATCTAGAAAAATATATGTCATGTACAATCTACTCCTTACAATTATAAGTAACGCATATGAAAAAAATGTATTCGAAATTTACGTTTAGCTTTGTCCTGTATGGTTCAGATGTTACAGAAGCTTGCCTCAGTATTTGAGCTTGTAAGAGATAGCTATGCCCATTTCTGCGGTAATACTCTCCAACGTTGTATACATGATTCGCTTTGACCAGCGCTTTGCCCTTTGGCATCGTCTCAGGTTGGAATGATATGTCATATGTTACTTTTTCAAACCCAATTTTTATGACTAGATCCATTATTTTAGCCAAGCAAATGACTTTTTTTTCCTACTCAAAAAAAACTTACGTGAATATATTCACTTTTTTTCATCATGTACCCAATGTTTATATGTAATATCTACAACATTATATTCTATATCTGCTGAATGAATTATTCCTATTTTGATCGAAGTACTTTTACCTCCTGATCATACTTTAATTAATTCTTTTTTTTTTTCATGAAAAGCACATATTTATATGGCTATATTGCTATATGAATAGCGTCAAAATGTATACTATTATTTAAATATACATATTAATTATATTTTACTTACTTGGTTTTTTGTTGTATTTAATTGTAAAAACAATGCTGTACACAACTACTAAGGGCAACTCCCCGAAAGATACGCTTTTTTTTACTTTAATTGATCTTTTTATCAAATTTCCAAGCAAATGGCAGTTACACTTTCCAGGTTTTTCGCGTTTTTGTGATAGCAGATGGCGCCACCGCTGACTTGCACGGAGTGAATACTAGAAGGTAAAATAAAAAATGATCAAGAAGCAATAAAAAAATTTATTAAAGAAAGGGGCGATCGAAAAAATGTAATGAGACCCGTGCAGAAATTTTGGCAGGGAAACAGCTGGATTCTGACCTGTGTCCCGGACTCTCAATCGGGATCTAGTCAGATGTCGGATCAGATTCGAGGACTAAAAATGTAAGGTTTCTAAGCTGGATTCCATCAGGAATTCCGATCCGAATCCGTTAATGACTCTAACGGGATTCGAGCAGGGATCCCGATCAAATCACGTAAGAATAATGAATTGCTGAAAGCATTATATTAAATACTAGCTTCTACCCGCGGCTTCAAGGAAACAAATTAAAAGCAGCAGGATAGGCTGAGAAAATAATAAGTATGTATATGAAAAAAGTGTATGTAATTGTACGATCCAAGAATCGTATAGTAAACTTATTGGAGTGTGAGCTAATTCTTTGCACCACGTTCCAGAGGAACCTTAATACTTTTATGCACAGTTTACGCATTTATAATGCCAGCGGACGCATGATTCGTTTGTGAGAAGCGGGATGGCCATGCGCCACCTGTCGGTCGTGGCCGGTACTACTACTACTATATCTATATATATTCGTATTGGTCATAAAATCTACGCTCACCACAGGCTTCGTATTAGGATTGAGTCGGTATACCCCGAAAGTACAGTGGCGCCATGGTTTCGAAATCTCGTCACCGACGTAAATTTCTTGCGATGCAAAAACCATCTGGATTCCTGTAGGGACACCTGTTTTGGCGCATCCCTGCCATATCCTGATCAGAATATGATCAGTAGTTTGGTATCCGTGTTAACATTTCTGCACGGGGAGTGAGGACCAATTTGTCTCGTCATATTTTTTAGCACCAAAATCAGATGGCACTTACCGATTTATATTGAATTTAAAAAAGTTAAACGAATTTATAACAACAAGATATTTCAAAATGGAGGTTATCAGAACGGCAATAAAATTACTATCTCCGGGAAACTTTATGGCAAAAATTGATTTACAAGATGCTTATTATTTAATTCCCGTCAGTAAAAACAGCCGGAAATATCTAAAATTTACAGCCATGGGACAATTATATCAATTCACTTGCTTACCCTTTGGTCTAGCAACAGCACTGCGAGACTTTACAAAAATATTAAAACCAGTAGTAACGCACTTAAGATCCAGAGATTATGTATCAGTACTATATCTAGATGATTTATTATGCATCGAGGATACGGTAGAAAGGTGCGAAAGAAATGTACACGAATCTCGAAAATTGCTAGAATCTTTGGGATTTTTAATTAAGGGGGGAAATCACAGTAGCACACAAAAAAATAGGCATATTTTCGGGAATTAATTTTGGCTGAATAAAAGTATCAATCGAAAATCTGTGAAGTAGGTTTTATAGCAATACTAAAAAAGTACAAAATATAATTTTTTCAATAAAAAATATGTAAAAATGGCGGCTGCGCAGCATATGCCCCAAGGCGCCTATTTTTGAAAACGCGTCGATGGCCGAAGACGTAGACTCCTTAATTTTTAACCTGGAAGAAAAAACCAAAATTTTTTAGTTTCCATATAACAACAGCTAGCGAGCTACGTAGGATTTTTTCGATATATTAATTTTTCGCAAAATGGTGCATGTTTGAAAATAAAGTTAAATTTTTAACAAAAAAAACGCCATAAAATCGTCGATAAAAAAAAACTAAGCCATACAAAATAAAAAAAATCCTACGTAGCTCCGTGGAGAAAGATATTTCGAAGCTATTGTCAAAATTTCAAGTCGATCGGTAAAGATTTGCTTGAGGTATGTCTTCGGCGAGCTGAAAAACGTGGTTTCGAGAAAAATGCGTTTAAAGTTTTAAGTACTGAAAAACCATATGAAAATTTCAAATACCTCTAACCTGCAATGCCTGCACCGTACAGTTCACCTTCTAAATCCACCTGCAACTCTTCTTTTTCTTTTCGCATACTTTTCAAGTCGGGCCTGTTTTGCGCCATCACTAATAGATTTTTCCGCCTTCTTGATACGCTTTTCGTCGACCTCCACGCATAGGTTGTAGCTGTTCGGGCCGATTTTCATCCCCATGACTTCGATGACGTGTAAAACTGACATCAATCCGTCATTGAAAACGGATGTTGCGATGTTCGTACCGATGTCCATTTTTTTTTTCAAAATTCAAGCCTTTCGATACCATAGCCCAAACAGTAGCGTTGAAACTTTCATTGTTGTTTTGCGTATATCCCCCGATGCAGCGAGTAAGAAGATCATCCGTGACCAGTTTTTCGTAGACAGGTTTTATCGCTTCGAAAACTTCTTCACGTATTGGTGGTTTATGCGTATAGCCAGCCAGAGCGTTTTCGCATTTTGCCCTTTGCCACGAGCACCATGAATTTTCTCCAGTCGGGCAATGGTCGTGTTGCGGATTTTCGTCTGTTGACATTTTATGGAACAGTGTGCCCCATATCGCGTTCTTCATTTGTTCAATCGATTGACAATTTCGACGAATGGCTAATCCAAAGTAAATTGATAGTTCGTCGATCAGCTTACCTGTCAATTTGCCTTTACCTAATAACCCTTTGGTGTTTTTCTTCAAATTGCGAAGATGGGTGCCTATGCGTTTCTGAACATGATCGATGCATTCTTTCTTTGTTATCGTGATGTTTTCATACGGTTGAGCATCCGTGATACCTTTGAAGGTTTTGGAGTCGCCATCGCCGATGTAACTCACATACTTGACATCATGTAGATCTTCAGAGCGCTGAAACATTTCAATTGCTGCATCGACCTCCATTTTTCCCGCTGATCCGTCATGGTTTGCTTGGCATTCGGCGGCATCATTTTCTGCCCACTCTTTGTATTCGTCGGTGTCATATTTCTTCTGCCAATACTCGCACGCTTTGCAATATTTAGATTTAACTAAAACATCGACAAGTTTACCAGTGTACCAGCCAATCAGGGAAACTAAACCGTATAGAGATGAGAAGCCCCTTTTTCGCCACGATCCGTCACTCGATACCGTGATACCGTTTTTTTCTCCTTTCTCGTTACTGATTCTTTTTTCTTCATTCGCTGCATTGGACATGCTATTTATGGAAACAACATCTGATGCAGCCAAAATATTTTCAATGGTGGTGTCGTAAACCGATTGGAAGACCGGGCGAGGCAATTCCATGAACGCACAAAATTTTCTGATGCCTTGCAGTCCAATCCCCAGCAATCTCATGGCGAGAATAATTCTGCGATTAATTTCATAAGTATTCTTAATAAATGGGCTGTTCGGTATTTCTTTTTTATCACAGTTATCGCAGGATATAACGATTTTAAAACCTAAGCCTCGTTTACTGCTTTCCGTAAAACGCACATTAGAGTGGCATTCTTTGCACACCACGACGTTAGAAATGGCGGCAAAAACTGTAACGAAGTTCACGAGATGATACCCAAACGTAAGATCCACTTCAATGCCATTACTATCTTCATCTTTCAACTTCCTTGCCGATGGGCTGACATTAAAATCTTCCGGCTTTTCGATTTCGTGGCGATTTAGCGGTCGTTTACGTTTCGGTCGATTTTCGTACGCAGTATCCTTTTTCGTCCCTTTTCTAATACGACTCGACGATGTGTCACTCATAATGACAATGATTTACAAATATCACTGTTTTTTATCACTATTTATGTTATATATGTATGCACGAAAGTGAAGCGTTGTGAAAAAGTGTTGTATTCAACGCAAGAAATTTCTCATCACTGACGCTAGACGTGTTTTGTTTGTGATTTATGACCCATAGTTATAAATTACAGCGAACGCCGGGATCACAAAAGACGCTCGGAGCATATCTGAGAGGCGTTACCGCAGAACGGAAAATTTGGGCACTTGGACACTTTTGTCGTATTCCATCATTTGGTATATCATTTTTAACACCCTAAAGCACCTTTTAAGCGAAAAAAATTTTTTTCGAAAAATTGAAAATTTTACTGTTATTTCCCTCCTTAATGAGAAAAAAAGTGAATTGATACCGAAGACGAGGTGTCGTTTTTTAGGATTTGTCATAGATTCAGAAAAATATTCTTTAGAATTGCCAAAAGAAAAATAATGTAAACTCCACAATTTAATCAAAAGATACAAACACAAAAAATAAAGAGTGCAGGATAAGAGAGTTTGCCGAACTGGTCGGAAATCTAGTGGCGGCCTGTTTAGTGGTAGAATACGGTTGGCTGTACATACAAATTATGAAAAGGGAAAAAATTAAAACTCTATTGGCAAATAACGTAAATTATAACGCAAAAATGGAAATCTCAAATTGCGTCATAAAAGATTTGTGTTGGTGGGAAAACCAAATCATGAACGGTTTTAGCAGAATAAAAACAAGTTTTTTCGAAATTACAATATTCACAGACGCGTCAGACACAGATTTAATTATTTAAACGTCGTGTTCGACCACATATCTAATTATTTTCTTATAGATTTCCAAAAAATCAAAAAATCAAAAAGCGTTGGTCAGATATACTGGGGCTAAATGCATAGACAATTCCAGTTGGCAGCAGAATTTATAGCGCACATTTTCCTGAAGACGCTTTTGACGTCTCATGTGATGCGAGCAGACTTTGGCCAAATGTACTACCATATACATATACGTATCAAATATATGCTGTTATATATAATTACTAAAAATCAACGTATTATTTGTAATGCTGTTATCATTAAAACTTACTCTTTTGGTAATGGCATTAAAGAAACTTTTTCAATCCTGATTTTTTGTGTGACATACAAACTTATACGATTAATTTTGTACTTACATTGCTTAAAGCTGGCGTCACACGATGTACGTTTTTATGTATGATTCCTTATAGGCAGCTATTGACCTAGGTTAATCCAAACGCGTTTAGTATCGAACGTATCATATAGGAAATTTTCATTAAAGAAATATATTGGCTGATAAGCTCGAATTTATACTTGATACGTCCTAAACACATTCGGTGTAAACTAAAAGCCTATGCAATCTTCATTTGAATGCATCGAAACTTACATGAAAATGATACACGCTAGCATGTACATAAGCAAACAGAGCAGTATACAAGCTAGCAATCGTACACGAAAACGTACATCGTGTGAAGTCGGCTTTATGTAATGTACATGCATATATTCTTTATTTATTTATAGTAGAACCTGTGGTTGAAATAATTATTTTTAATAGTGAAGCAAGTACTGTAACTACTACAACTACGAAAATGGATCAAGCCACGTCTCCTATCCCTGGATGTAGTTATTGTAAGGAATATTTAACAAATAATTTTCAAAAATTTACCTTCTTTTATACATCATATTTAACATGTTTTAGTTGTGACTCGATCAACGAGTGTCTCACCGAAGAGCACATACAACTCTCCGGAGAAACAAAGCCTTCGGGAAAAATTGAAGGATACAAAGGACTATTATTTTTAAAAAAGTCAAAGTCCTGCAACAAAACATTCGACGAAAGGAATCACGAATTACTTCTTTGGAAACGATTCTTGACTCGCTAAAGAAATATAATATATTGGGAGCTGAAGAATTGCAAATATTGCAAGACTTAGGCGGAGCAAATTCTAAAATATTAAAAATACAACTTCGAAAAAGTAAGGAAAAATCTGTACAAAAACAATATGATAGTCGGCTTAGATCATTTCCTCTAACCTTACATTATTATTCACCAAAAGTGTAACGGATCTTGTGGTAGCAAGATGAAATACACGATATCGCCCCCGATCCCCTCCCTCGTCGAGGAATCGTCGCGCCCCCCACTCCTGGGCATGATCTGGTGTAAGAAGCGACGGTTACCGATAGTCTCCAATATTTAGCCGAAATCTCGAAGAGAGACAAATCACACTTCTAATCTGATCGAGTCTCAATATAGCTGATACCCATTAAAGTCGTATTATCGAGATGTCACAATCGCTCGCCACTATTGGGATCTGACATGGAGGCGTGGTCAAATTCAATATGGCGCAGACCGGGGTGCATGCGCCTGTCAAAACCGCGCAATAGTAGACTTACCGTGAAAACTAATATGGCGTAGGAGAGGTTGCAGCCAACTAGTCTTAACATAGCGTAATGGCTTTAATTTTAATAAAATGCTAGTCCTTTCCATTAGTGATATTTATAAATGGTCTGATTCCAATCCCGGCAATCGAAATTTCCGAGAAGGCGAAAAATTGTAGCGGCAAAATATTTAGTCAGCTGTGGAGTGCTTAGAAATTACTGATATTAATGATTACGTTGTAAATTGAGCAATGCAATTGATCCCAATACGACTGGAGACCTGAAGGCTCAAGTTAACCGTTACGTCCACGGACTCTAACATCCATCGTTCGATCACCGATCTATCGCACCGACGACCAACTCCACCCTGATCAGGCAGCGCCGGAGCTTCATTCTCAAGGACGGTTCGTCGCATCCTGTGTCATCATCGGTATCAAGACAGCCGAAGGTCGAAGAGTCTCACCAGAAGAGGACCAATATATCATTCGGGAGAGAAGGAATGAAACTCGTGACCGACCATTCACGGCAATACACGAAGCGTTAAATAAAAATCCATCAAATAAATGACATCGGGCTTTCTACATTAATACGAGACGATCCGATCGTTATAAAAGCTTACGAATATGTACACCAAGAATTCGATAATTGCTTACCACATAGTAAAACAATTTCAAAGTGGTATCAGAGTATCGAAGGAAAGCCTGGCATTATATCAGAAGTTCTAAATGCTGTCAAGCAACGAGCAAATAGTGTCGATTATCGATTATTTGGAACATTAATATTTGATGAGATGGCTATCCGTAAACATTTAGAATAAAATGGCAAAAAATATAATGTATATGTTGATTTGGGTGAAGACATAAGTAGCTCTGATGTGACGCTTGCGAAAGACGCGTTGGTATTCATTGTTGTATGCATTAATGGTTTGTGGAAAAATCCGTTGGCTTATTTCTTGGTCGACAAAATAAGTGCAGAACAAAAAAAGAATCTGACGTTGCAATGCATTTCTTCTTTGCACGATGCTCGCATGCAGATTGTGTGTGTTACTTGCGATGGTACAGCTACCAATTTTGCTATGATGCAACAATTAAGAAGTAATTTTAGTAATGGTTTCTCTTTGCAGACAACATTTCAATATCCAGTTACAAATGTACCAGTGGTAATATTTCCAGATCCATGTCATATGTTGAAATTAGTACGAAATGCATTTGGGGATTTGAAAAACTTTATCGATGAAGATAATTCAAATGTCAAATGGGAATATGTTGAAAAACTTCACAATTTACAAGTAACAGAAGGAATGCATCTAGGAAATAAATTACGAACAGCACACACGAATTACAATATGCACAAAATGAAAATAAGATTAGCTGCACAGATATTAACATAAGTCGATCTGTTGCAGAATCATTGCAATATTGTAAGGATATGTTACAACTGGTTGATTTTAAATATGCCGAAGCCACGATAAAATTTCTAAATGTTTTTAACGATTTATTTGATATATTGAACTCAAAAAATATGAAACAATCTGGTTTTAAAAAAGCGTCATGCTCGGAAAATATTAGAATATTTACAGATAGATTGGAAACTTGCAAAATTTATATAACATCTTTGAAAACAACTAACGGAGATTTTTTGTATCAAAATCGCAGAAAATCTGGATTTCTTGGATTTCTAATATGCATAAATAGTGCACAAATTTTATACAAAATTTCGTGTCAAGAAAAAGATGTATTAACGTACTACTTACCTTGATCAAAAATTACCATCCGCTGATACTCTGAGTCAGCTGCTAAGTTTTTTTTTCTTTAGGTTACCACATCTGTCATTGATATTTCCACCAACTTTTATCGCCTTAGTTTGACATTTGTCAAAGTTACATCGTCTTGTGTACTCTATCCCTGCATGCGTTTTCGATTTTGTACAGTTGTAAGACTGGAGTTGAATTTGTAACAGCTCGTTTGTATTAAATTTTGTGTTAAAAATGGTTTCAATGGTGTGAAAACTTTGGAAATGTTGGGAACCTCGGCAATGACACGCTAAAGAAAACTGCCGTTTATGAGTGGCATGAACGATTCAGAAGTGGCCGTGAGTCCGTCGACGATGACGAACGCAGTGGCAGGCCGTCGACACCGAAAACCGATGAAAATATCGATAAAGTGAGAGAAATGTTCGCCAATAACCGTAAATTAACTATCAGAGAG
Source organism: Netelia fuscicornis (assembly GCA_946811545.1). Taxonomy (NCBI): domain Eukaryota; kingdom Metazoa; phylum Arthropoda; class Insecta; order Hymenoptera; family Ichneumonidae; genus Netelia; species Netelia fuscicornis. Next base: position 14,733,637 of record OX328013.1, on the reverse strand, counting down.
CTGGCAGAGGACTTAAACGTTGCTTATGGATCTATTCAGGACATTGCTGTTAATGATCTGGGTTTGCGCCGTGTTGTTGCAAAGATTGCCTTAATTAGAGCAAAGCCTTTATTTTAATATCCATAGATTAAAAGTATTTATAAGAAATACCAAACTCGTTTGTCAATAGAATAACAGTATATATAAGAAATGCCATACTCGTTTATCGATACTATAAAAGCATACAAAAAATGCCATGCGCTTTTACAGAACAACGCCTGCATAGTCTCCAAATATTAGAAACATCAAATGTCTAGACTGCGTAACCTGACCTCGCGTCGCCCAGGCTGCAAGACCACCACTTCAGATACTTCTGAGAACTAAACATAACGACGACCCTTAGTTTGACAAATTGCAGAGCTACATATATCACCCGCTTTCCCACCATCACTTTCCTACAAAAATTGAGCATCGACGACTCATAGAGCGACTTTGAATGCAGATTCGTTAACTGTACTTTGTGCAGAGAGGTCCTCTCTCTGGAGCCCATCTGACTGGAGCTCAGTATAATTAGTTACTACGCCAGTTGTACTCCACGTTTTATAAACGGGATGATAATTTAAAACTTTGTTAAATCAAAAACATATCATTCGCATCCGCTTGAAGTGAATATCATTGTAATCAAATATTAAATAAATCATTACGTGCTAAATCTCGCGATCATCTCCTTTGTGTTAACCCGAAGACATCTTGTGATACCTAAACAAACTCTGATTCTTCGTCTGTGCACATCGTATTCATCAACGGTCAAATAATATTCAAATATTTGAATAGTATTATTATTATTTGAATATTATTCGAATATTATTTGAATAATATTCAATAATATTCTTAATTATTCAATGTACGAAGTGCAACATTGAATATTAAAAAATGATAATTGCATTATATTATATTAATGTGAGGGCGTCTAAGTTAAAACATCTGAAAAAAAGTTGTTCGTTCATTTTACATGAAATCTAAGTAAAAAATTAGATTCCGATGATCGAGTTACCTCAAATTAAAAAAAAATATATGTTAAAATAGTCCTACTGGTTCTTGAAATAATCAACTAAATAGATACGAAACTTGGGCCGAGCGCGCTTCTATTACTATACGAGTATATGCGGCTTCTCCGCGTCTGCCGGTCTACCCCCACTACTCGACCACTTTCGCGCGCTCGGGCGTTTTTGGTCATGTTTAGGCGCGATTTTCACCTACTTAAACGTAATTAAACGAAAATCGAAAATTGACGATTTATAGGTTAACAGTTCTAGTTTCAAAAGCCGCTTGTTAAACTTAAATCGGACGACCTCCAGAGCATCGAGCCTCTCCACAAAATATGGTACAATAAAATGTTCATTGCAATAACGCAAAAACTGATTATCCGACAATGTCCAGGTTTCGTACACAAAAAGTACGTATCAATACCTACTATCTGGCGAAGATCCTGGCCTACAACTTTAAAAGTGGCAGAATTATACATTTTTGAAAAAAACGTTTTTTTTCTCGGTTTTTTCAGTGTATCTCCCTCAATTATGAACCAATCGGCTTCTTTCAGCGCTCATTTTATGCGTATTTTAATTGCCTACAATTTGTCCATTGCAACCAAATAGATTCCTTCATTATTTTTTGTTTTATAAGCAAAAAACGAAAAATACGTATTTTTTTTACTAATCTGTTAATAACAAAAAATAAAATGGAATCAGGAGTCGAAAAGTGGTCACTTATAATCGAGAGATTGTTCCGCGTCTGATGGCACTCGCCGTTAGCGGGTGCTATTTTCATCAAAATCTGATGATTTTAGAGCTCTGTTGCTTGGACTATTAAGGGAACGTGCTATATTAGCAGCAAAACACTAATGTCAATTATATAAATTTCACGATTCAAAAGAAAATATCATGAGAAGCTGAAGCGTACAAGTCGATTGCTGCTTTTATTAATCAAGAACAAGTTGTTAATTATCCAACTGAATTCTTGAATTCGTTTCTGTTAGAAATGCGTTACATGAAAGTGGCGGTACATACACATAAATAAGCAATTTACTGCTGCTTACTTAAAAGTTAAAGTTTCAGACAAATTTTTATTGGACATAATTTATTTGCAAGTTTAGAAAGCCATACATCGGAACAAAGCATTTTCGATAATTATATTATTGTTCATTTGATACGTTCAATATGTAACACGTACTTTAAAATAAGATTACATTTTATTTCGCAACAAGCTGTAAACACCAAGGAGCATGCGGCATACGTTAAATAAATTAATTTTGTTTAAAGGACAATGCATAAATAAAATTGGTAAAAAAAAAAGATTTTGCTGTGAAATATTTAAGTCACAAACAAGGTAAGTAAGGTAACAAAGTTACCTCTCTATGCATCTAACGAATGCACACAATGTTGTCTGAAAGGATATTCATATTGCGTTAAGATCATAAACTAAAAACAATAGATGTTCTTCATATTTACGTTACCCACATGAATATATATGTTATCGCGATACATATGCATTTACATGATATTATTAACTTTTGTCTATTGATTTATAAACAAAACATCCTGTTTCTGTATTTTGAATAAAATATTTAATCATACGAATTAATAATTGTAAGCAAACTACATATCTCCTATTTAAATTTCGCGTATTTATAGTAGAACCAATCAGCAATTCGGCACCAAACGACCCCCCCCCCCCCCTCGCGGTTATGACTCCATCGCCTTATTTCTATATCCGTGGTCGAACCCTTTGAAATATCTGGTAACGTGTACCCCCACCCCATCGACTTGGAGCTCGGTGTGTATATGTGGGAGTGTTTGTGTACGCGCGACGTGTACGTGTGCACTAACACGCGTTGATCGAGAACCGCCCTTGTTTACGTACTACTGTCCCTGCGTTCATTTACATTGTGAATGTTTTTTCGTGATAATACGAACTTTCATTATAGTCCATTGAAATGTTACATTGACCCTGCATTTATCAAAGTCAGCAATTTTTTTTCTGGTGCATAGGGGGAGGTATGAAAAGCTTAAGTCCAAGTTTGTGGGGTTGTAACCCTTGAGGAAAATCCGCCATCTTGAAAAAAGGGGTGAAATAGTTTTTGCAAAATAACTATGAAACTATCTACCGCGCAAGAAAAGTATTGTGCCGTTTTTTGTAAGAAATGAAATTCTCTACAAATTTGCTTTCTTGATTTTTTGTCGTAAAGTCAAAAATACCAAAGTTATTAATAAATAACGACAACAAATTAAGGAGTAATTTCCTTTAAGTCGCTCTAACTTTGTGTTTTTGCATTTTTCAGAAAAATATGTTCAGAGAAATTTTTTGGCGCTCCTTGAGATGAACAAATTTCACCCCTCATTTTTTAAATTTCCTTTATTTTTAAAGATTTTACAGCCATTCAAAGGTAAAAATATGCGTCGGCACATCATACTTTGGGTTTGGGTTTAAAATCGTTGTATTGATATAATAGGAAAACTATCCATCGCACAAGCAAATTATCATACCATTTTTTGTAGAAAATGAAATTCTCTACAAATTTGCTCTCTTGACTTTTTGTTGTAAAATTCAAAATACCAAAGTTATTAACAAACAACGACAAAAACGTGAACGAGTATTTTCTTTTAAGTCGATCTAACGTTTTGTTTTTGCATTTTCCAGAAAAATATGTTTAGAGCTTTTTGATAGAAGATTTTTAGACAAACAAATTTCACCCCTAACTTTTTAAATTTCATTTATTTTTAAAGATTTTACAGCCGTTCAAAGGTAAAAATATGCCTCAGCAAACAATATTTTCGGTTTGGGTTTAAAATCGTTGTATTGTTATAACAGGAAAACTATCCACCGCGCAAGAAAATTATCAAGTTGTTTTTTGTAAGAAATTAAATTCTCTACAAATTAACTCTATTAACTTTTTGTCGTAAAATCAAAAATATCAAAGTTATTAACAAACAACGACAAAAAATGAAGGAGTAATTTCCTTTAAGGGAGCTTTCCAGTGTGAAATTTTCAAAAAAAAATTTTTTTTTTTTGCTTTATCGAATAGTATACACTCTTTTCGAAGAAGCAGAAGGGATATTGTATGAACCTAGCATCGCTGATGACCGTAAGTAAACGATTTACCTAAAATTTCCTCACTTGAAACTTTGAACGCGTTTTTCTCGAAACAGCATTTTTCAAAACGGTGTCCAACTTGGAGGGCAGAGTTTTAAAGCTATCGAGTTAAATTTTTTACACAATATTCTTAACGTCATTGTTTATCGTGCTATGGAAGCTTTTTTTTTTTTGAAATCTTCCTATTTTTTTGTAAAAAAAACTGCCAAAAAAAATGCTAAAATCGATACTTTTTGTTCAAACCGGCGCCATTTTTGCAAAAAAAAAAGCCTCCATAGCACGAAAGCCAATTATATACCGATCAATAATCTTTTTGTGTTTTTTGTTTCAGATCAAAATTGTGACCCCCAACGTGGACACCACATCCAAGTGCATTTTCTGCAACAATTGTTTCATCATTTTTATAGATATTAATTAATAAATAAATCGATCTTTAAAAAATTGTTTTGTATTCTTCAATACCCAATTAATATACAAAAAAAAACCAGACCGATTAGATTATTTTTTCTTTAAAAAAAAAATCGCGAAAAACAGCGATTTTTCGGGCTGTCACACTGGAAAGCTCCCTTAAGTCGTTCTAACTTCTTTCTTTTCATTTTACAGAAAAATATGTTCAATGCATTTCGATAGAACACCTTCTGACAAATAAGTTTCAATATAAATGTGTCAACTTTTGTTTATTTATAAACATTTTACAGTGCTGCAAAGGTAAGTGTCGGAGTACTCGAAAATAGACATAAAAATGAACGATTATGCGTCGTTTCTTTGCAAATTTCATTAATTGCGGCGGACAAATCTTATTTGTTGTTATTGCAATATTCATAATAATTAGCTATGAACTCCTCGTAGGTAGAGCGGAAAAGAGTTCATAACTAATTATTATTATTAACTCCTCGTAGGTGGCACGGAAAAGAGTTCATAACTAATTATTATGAACATTGCAATAGCAACAAATAAAATTTGTCCGCCGCAATTAATGAAATTTGCAAAGAAACGACGCATAATCGTTCATTTTTATGTCTATTTTCGAGTACTCCGACACTTACCTTTGCAGCACTGTAAAATGTTTATAAATAAACAAAAGTTGATACATTTATATTGAAATTTATTCGTCAGAAGGTGTTCTATTGAAATGTATTGAATATATTTTTCTGCAAAATGAAAAGAAAAAAGTTAGAGCGACTTAAAGGAAATTACTCCTTCATTTTTTGCCGTTGTTTGTTAATAACTTTTATATTTTTGATTGTACGGCAAAAAATCAAAAAAGCAAATTTGTAGAGAATTTAATTTCCTACAAAAAATAACTGAACAATTTTCTTGCGCGGTGGATAGTTTTTCTGTTATATTAATACAACGATTTTAAACCAAAATCCAAAATATTATGTGCTGAGGTATATTTTTACCTTTGAATGGCTGTAAAATCTTTAAAAATAAGTGAAATTTAAAACATGAGAGGTGAAATTTGTTCGTCTAAAAATCCTCTATCAAAAAGCTCTAAACATATTTTTCTGACAAATACAAAAACAAAACGTTAGAGCAACTTAAAAGAAATTACTCGTTCACTGTTTATCGCTGTTTGTTAATAACTTTGGTATTTTGGATTTTACGATAAAAAATCAAGAGAGTAAATTCGTAAAGAATTTCATTTTCTACAAAAAACGGTATGATAATTTGCTTGTGCGGTGGATAGTTTTCCTGTTATATCAATACAACGATTTTAAACCTAAACCCAAAATATGATGTGCTGAGGCATATTTTTACCTTTGAATGCCTGTAAAATCCTTTAAAATAAACGAAATTTAAAAAACAAGGGGTGAAATTTGTTCGTCTCAAGGAGCGCCAACAAATTTCTAAGAATAAATTTTTCTGAAAAATAAAAAAATAAAAAGTTACAGCGACTCAAAAAAACGATGTTTTTCCATTTGTTGTCATTTATTGTTAATAACTTTGCTATTTTAGATTTTACGGTAAAAAGTCAAGAGAGTGAATTTGTAGAGGATTTAATTTCCTACAAAAAACGACAACATAATTTTCATGCGCGGTGGATAGTTTCATTGTTATAACGCAAAAATTGTTTTAACCCTTTTTCAAGATGGCGGGTTTTCCTCAAGGGTTACAACCCCACAAACTTGGACTTAAGCTTCCTATACCATCCCCTATGCATCAAAAAAAAAATTGCTGACTTTGATAAATGCAGGGTTAGGCCTTATTTTTGTAACATTTCAATGGACTATTAGATCATTCATATATTTCATATAATTTCATTTTATATGTTACTTTATGCTTAAAAATAATTGTTTACTTTACATTGCGTTTTTTTGCAATAAACAATCGTTTCCCATTTAACCTTCATATTACAGGAATGTTATTGAACATTGTGTCAGCCTTTCGAGGTCATTTGGTATTTAACCCTTTGCACTCGAGAGGGGAATCTCGTTCGTCACTTTAAAATAGTGAGTACAGTGCCTCGCGCCCAAATGGTTAACAATAATACAAACAATAGGTATCAGTAATAATTCTTTTACCACGATTTTAATATATAGTATTATGAGAAAACTCTGTTCATTGCAACGGGGCACTTTGAATTTCAGCAAGAAGGTTTTTTAGGAAGTTTTGGAGTACATTGCTTATGAGATCGTTGCAGCAAAATTTTTACATTTCACTACAAATCTCTTGATAGAATGAAATTTCTCTAAACACTACTTGTAAAAGAGTGTCCGAATTCTTTTGAGTTAATATGTCGTTTTACACTTTTATCTGTAAATATTAAGTATTTGATGAGGTTTTAGACAGTTTGACATTGAACGTTGCATGTAACACATTTTTCTTATTATCTGATTGGACATTTAATTGCGATTCTTTTCATCGGAACTTGCAAAACGACGTATCCAATGTTAATGAACATGTTCACGAATACGCCCACACGCACATAATGATAGTACATTTGTATTACGCTGCGTATGATCGTCGATCGTGCATGATCGAAATTTCTGGAACTCGTTTTAAACAAAAAACAAACGTCAACGGCTGCGTTCGACCGAAAGTTGTGCGAGAAATTAGGGGAATTGGCAAATTTTCGAACTCCAAGAAAGGCAATTGACGGCAAAGCCGTCTGCTGTCCCTGATTTGCCGGCGTTTGAGAATTTTTCCTATCGTATGAGAAAATTTCGTTACGTTGGTATGAGAAAACCTTCGGAGTCAATTATCGTCTCTGGGATGAAGCGGTTGTAACTTACTGCGAAAAGGTAAAATCAATCGAAAGATGAAAGAAAATATATGTATTTTTAGGTAAATAGTTCAATGTAATCCATTAAATGCGTAGAAAAATAATTTTCGACATTCTGGAAACCTGTGTTAAAAATAGTTAATTCCATTATAATACTCTTGGTGTTCCCGGCTGGCCTGTTGTCGGTCGGTATGTCAGTCCGACCATGTCAGTATGGTAGGTATTTGTTCAACGAATTGTAGGTAAGTAAGTACCTACACTCTTTTACAGCCGCTACCTTTCGCACTCTTTCGAGTTGCTCTTGTCAGGCATTCTTACAAATCGAAATAGTCAATGAATTCATAGAATATTATTTCTTACCAATATTAAGAAAAAAAGGTTTCATAGCCGGTAATATGTATTTTCTATGATTGTAATTTTGTGCACAACTTTTTGGAAGAATACAGAATAAGATATTTGTAAATAAACTCGTGTCGCCAAATTATTGTACATCCTTCGTTTGCTTATTATTAATTTTTCGGTTAAAATATTCATAGACTGCGCGCCGGTAAGCAGGGACGCGAGGGGATGTTCCAATTCATTCGACTCCCTTATATCTCGATATTGGTACAACGTTCATTATTTCTTGATTCCATATGCGGGTACAAAATCCAGCGTATCCACCGTTCGTCCAAGAAAATGCGATAAGTTAACCTTGTCAAAGTGTTAAACCATCTAGTGATCGCCGAACGATTTATTCATTATTGACATGGTTTTTTTTAAATATAAATAAATTTAGGTCTATTGGGATAAATTATTTTTTTCCCCAGTGCATTAACAAGGAATTATTGGTTTCGTCGTATATCATAGTATTATATATTTAGCGTGGTTATCGCATCGACCGAAAGGCGACGCTTACTTCCGAGGGTCGGCGTAATAACCCCATGAATGAGGAAGGGCCGAGATAGACAGATAGAGAGAGAGAGAGAGAGAGAGAGAGAGAGAGCGAGTAAGCGAGGAAGGGAGACGAAACGAACAGGGCGACGCTAAAGCGACGGAAGGATTTTTCGACGAATACTAATACCTCCTATGTTATACGGGCAGGGGTATGGCGTAGACGATACGGCAATAGTGTCGGGAAAGAGTACGAGTGTGTGAGAGAGAGAGAAAGAGAATGAACGCGAGAGCAAGCTCGAAGGGTAGTCGGCGCACGCGCCGATATAGACGTATCTCTGGGTGGGGAGTCTCCAGTATCACTTTGTGCCGGGCGTTGCGCCGCCATGGCCTCCAGTCTTTGATCTGCTTTTCATGCGGGTCCGTATCGTTGAAACGTTGAACGAAATACGCGACCGTAATTATTAACATACGTCTTATTACGAGTATATAAATTACGTATAATTTCACACACGGAGATTATAATTGTGTCGAACCAAACGCGTTTAAACAAAGTGTAATTTAAAAAAAATAATTGTACGCGCCCGTTGTTCCATTTGTAACGAATTTCAAATGAGCTCTTGCTCCTCTTCCAACAAGAGGAGTTGAGAACACGCCAATTTCTTACTGGTTTTCATCGATTGACTCGAGACTCGGGCATATACAACATAAACTGAAAACCAACGTATTCCGTAAAAATAACAACTTTTATATTTGTATCGTCAAAGGTTTTTAAGGTGACGACGATACGAGCGATGCTCTCCACCCTTTTGTCATATTCGTATGTGCCGCGACGTCAAGTGTTTTGTTTTCTTTGGCATCGGCAAGCCTTACCGATGATTTATTGGGAAATATAACATCGACCGTTCAATCTCACTCCATCCTCGTCCATCAATCTCGTTCTTAACTTCAAACAACTTGCCTCCATCGATAATCTCTCACGTTGCCCGTGAACAAAGATATTACAATATTTCTTTCAACATCCGTTGATCTTAAGTAAATGTCAAAATCAATAAATTCACGTACGAATTCACTTTCTTCCAGCCTACCTTCGTAACAACTTTTCACAGCGACGTCTCGAAAGCTTCCTCTTCGTTTTCATACATAATCAGCGATCCTGTGACCGTGTTTGTGTGCCCGTGGGTGCGTGGGTGCGTGTATGTCGCTGTTTTGTGTATGGGTCAATGTATACTTACAATGCGTTTGCACGAGTGCATGCGCGCGTGCGCGTCGTGTTTGCGGATGTTGGTGGCCTGCGTGCGCGCGCGTATGCCGCACAGGGGTGCGTGCATGCATGCGCGCGCTTGCCAGCGTTTGCGTGCGTGCATGCGCGCTCCCCCGGTATAGGTAGTGGTACGTGTGTTTGCCGAGAGTCGGGAGGGCGCGCGTGTGCACCGTGCGGGATGGAGGGAGCGCTGAGCCTGTTGTGTGTGTGTGTGTGTGTGTTTGTATGTGCGTGTGTGTGTTGTATGTTACGTTAGTCGGTTGTGTCGTCGCGTAGAAAGGCCAGTGTACTTGCACGGATTTCCATGGTGGCGTGGCAAGCCCCTGTGACCCAATTAGGTTTCCCCAGCTTCCCAACGGCGCTGGTACCCTGGCTTAATCGTCAGTGACACTCTACTGCCCGCTTACACATTACTGTGGAAATTGGTTTTCCGCGGGAACCAGGGGTGAGACCGCCTTGATCATTCACTCCCACACGCAACACACATTAAGTCTCACATATACACATGGATACACACGAATCTATAGATGTAAATATCCATGTGCATGTGTGTATATATATATACATATAATCGAATACCCATATCGTCCTGGTTATTCACCCTCTTCTACTGCCGTTCGCTGCAGAAAGTGGCAGACTCACAATCAGTCTCGACGCTCCCGAACTGTCTCTGGCCATCGGTAGTTTGGTGTATAATCATTTTTGACCGCATGCTTATGTCGTACTATCAAATCCTTTCGGTATGAGATTCGCGTTCTGCCATATTATTCTATCATATACAGTCATTACGCGCGATACAGGACTTTTGTCAAACAATTTTAAAGGGCATGCGTTCATTTTTTTTTATGTTTTTGAACAACGCTGCTCAAACTCAACTGCTCGTTAAAACACCACAGTCATATTCGAAACAAAATTGGGCATTAGGACGATGCACGAATGGGCTATGGTTTATAATATTACTAACAGACGTTTCTCATTAATAGAACTAAAATGTGGGTAATACAGTCGGTACATTTGTTACTATTCTCTTATCCTTCTTATTATCACTTTCTTCAAACTTAAAAATTACTACGTATGATAAATTGTTGCTTGATCCATACTACGTTATTTTATTCTATTGGCAAATTAAAATTGATGTAGTAAATATATTCTCGGTTTACCATTTACAAGAAGGAGTTTCGAAAATCAATCGTTTGCTAACTTGTATCAATCAAAACAATCGTTGGTTGATATTTTTTTGGGAAATTTTCTTGACACATTCATAAATTCGAGCATTCGGTCATCACACAAATTCCAAAGTTCGTTTAAATTGCCGCACAAGAATTTTTGTAACTAAATAGTCTCATCGGTGTTTGATGAAAACAAACGATAATCGTGAACTACGATGCCAAATTATAAATTGCATTGACAATTATTGAAAATTATAAAAAATTATCGGTATCTCGTAATTTACAGAGTATTCAAATAAGAGACGACATAGACATTCGTTACTTTTCGTCGTGATCTAAGTCAAGTATCATATTCCGTGTTGCACGGAATATTACATTAATATTTTTGAGAGCCACGATGGAATTGTCACACGCCAGTGCGTTTCGTCGATGTGACGGGAAAGGAAAAGAGTGCGTGACAATTTAACATTGTGATAAAAATAGGCAATAAAAGAGAAGATAGATAAATTGAAAAACAGCATCTTGCTGTAGGATTTTGAATATCGAGTGGACCGCGTCTGTTGTGAAATCCGTGAATTATGTTTGCACGCTAATAATGAACTTTCTTGCACGCGGAAGTATTTAAATGGTGCACCATTCTTGGAGGTTCGTAGTTCAATCAGTCCGATAATGCCACTTCCGGAAATACGTACAACACTGATCTAACGTTGGTTGGACAAAGAAACGAGTATTTAAAAATCTTTGAACTTTGCTTTTTCTCATCCTTCCTACAATTCGATGAAGATAGCGCGTAAGTGCAATTCAAAGACAATACACACATGAAACGTCTGCGTATATATATACATACACACACACACACACACTGATGTAGCTATGGGTACGGGTTTACGAGAGTTCGAAACAGTTGAGTTTCCTAGCGTTAAACGATCGATAAGAAAGTTTGGACTCGAGGATTTTAACGCCCCTCTATGCACGTCGATCTTGAGTTCTCGATATACCAAGCCCCCGATCAAATCCAAGATTCGAATTTTTCTTCTTCTCGCCAAAGGGTTCTTTTTGTCAGAAACAGTCTTTTACATCCTATTCGGACGACGGACGTATCGACAATGATGAATGAAAAATAAAATGAATAATCTACGAAAGTGAAAATATGTTTTTTTTAGAAGTATGAATAAATGAAAACACAAGTAACAAATACAAAACGATATGAACATTGCTAGACCGTGAATAAGCCATCGAACATAAATTAACGAAATATTCTTCATTTCGTGTATAACTAGGAAATATTCTCAATGTGATTCGACCCCTATCAACAATTTAATAATATCTCCTTCCTCCTAAACTCATTCGAGGTAATCGAATTAATAGTCTCACTACACTGATTGTCGTTGCCGACAAAGGCACGACAATAATTAAACGACACGAGGAATAAATCAAGAAGAAATAAAAATAATTGGCGGCGACAAAGTGACAACCGAGACGTGGAGGATACGAGTGAAAATATCGTGCTCTCGTCGCCAGTTTGTTCACGATTATTGGGTCTCGCTACCGACATAAAGCCCAATTGTTATAATAAAAGTGCAACGGTGAAGGGTAACGGTAGTTTTGTCGATTCTTCGGCGGCTGGTGTTTTCGAGGTCTGGGGTGACGAACAATCCGCATCGGATGGTACAGTCCTTCAGGTGACTGCTCCGTACCAGCGGTACCAGCAACAACAACAGCAGCAGCAGCAACAGCAGCAACGGTACCAGCAACAGCAGCAGCAGCAGCAACAACAACAACAACAACAACAAGAACAACAACAACAACAACGATGCGACGACGGCTCCTCCTTGAGATCCCTACTTCGCGTACCTCATTGTGAGCTTCATTCGGCTTGCGAACCTGAATCATTCAGGTGTGACCAAGACGAAAGCATGGACCGTAAATCCGTCGAACACGATCCTTATGCGATGATGGATAATTTTCACAGTCCCGTGCCACCACCGCTGCCACGTCGTCATGTGCGGTAAGACCCAAACGTTTGAAACTAAATATAATGTTAAACGTTAATCGATCGCTTCAAGAATCAAAAATATTTGTCAAACTATTTGAAATCGAATTTTTAGGAAGTCAGCGTTAGTCATAAATATTTACCTAATCGATTCTTTTCTTCGCATTTTTATTAAATATACAACATTTCAAAAATAGTCTGCGTAAAGGGACTTGGGAGATAAACATACGAAACACATAATAATTCGCACATAATAATTCTAGATTGACATCATAGATTGGCATCTACATTATTAAAAAGTCCTGTAAATATCAACCTTTAAATTGCGTTTTTGTGCAAGTTATGAAGGGGGAAAGCAAAATAAAAAAAAATAATTTTTCTCGAAAACGGGTCAACCGATTTTGATGAATAAAAAATATGTTATACTCGTCGATGAAACCATTGAGACAACAAATTTCTTTAAAATTCTATCAAAAAATACGGGTAGAAAAAATTGTTTTCAATTCTTCACAAATTTGTTTTGACGTTGTGTTTCAGAGTTACACCTCCAATTCTTTTTTCCAAACCCAAACCTTAAAATGTCTACTTTAACATATATTTTTTTCAAATTTTTCGTAGAGGTAGTTCATGCCGAAAAATGATGAAAAACATGCAAGCGCTCTACTAGTCTAATTTTTATGCTAAATTCCTGAATTATTTCACGTCAGAGTTACTTTTAAGTTTTATTTTACGTGCACAATGATTTTATGCGCCCTTCTAAAAAGTTAAGCTTTAGTGAAATTACGATTGTTATGACAATACGTGATAATCGAATAAAACAATTGAAAATCTATTTCGTGCAAAACAAAATCGTTTATAACCATTTATATAAACTATTTGATTAAGGATCGTCCGCACTTTACCTGATAAAAATATGAGAATTCACCTCGAGGATATTGCAGTACGATTTTGAATTCCTTATCGAAGTGCTTGTTTTTCGTGCCAGTCCCCCCTCACAAAACGATGTAGTTTTTGTGTAAGTTCACATTTTTTAATTTTCCTCGCCTTCACATTGAATTACTGAAATGTAGGTGATTGTTTTTCTTAAATACTTCACCGAGTATTTCTTCTGGTTTGAAAATATTTGCCAAGTACCTAGCATGTGACAAATAAGATGCACTATTGCAACAACATGCGAGCAACAACAACTTTCCATTTTCCATTGGCACATTCATATGTATAATGCGTTAAACTAGACACACCAACGCTACTAGGCTTATATTTTAAGAAGCACCTACATATATGCTGTGCGATGAATATGACGCGATGGAACTTTCAATTTGAATGCAATTGATTGATATTTAACGTACTCAATTTGTAGCTTACCTAACATCTTGATAAACCATTTCTGCTAAATATGATACGGCTTGAGAGAGTTGGTATGATCCAGTGAATAACATTTTTAAATCTCTTCCTGTTATTTCTGGGAAATGTAATATGTCATCTGGCGCAACCCTTTTAAAAGGTAACGTTCCACGAAGCCAACCATTTTCTTCGACCTCAGCTGACAAAGTATTCTGCACATTTCTTTGACTATGCATTCGCTGTAGAATATCATCGAAAGTATCTACATAAAAATGTAACCTTTTTCCAAAGATGTTGTTAAACCTTTTCGGACGTATTAAATTTGGTCATGGGTGTCGTACTGGTCGGAATTCATTTCCGTTGAAAGAGCAGCAATACATAACATGCAAGATTATGAAAAATAAACAAGATTTATTAATTTTTTTGACAACTTTAGTTATATTTTATACAATAATATGTTTTAATGTCACGTTTTCATGTAAAAATTATAATGTTTAGTTCTCCATTGTGTGGAATTATTCAAAACAGTTTCCAATATGCAGGTTCACAGTAAATTTCTGTCTGTAACTTTCTTTTGGCCATAGTGGAATATTATTTTGAAATATTTTAAGAAGCCGGAATGCCTAATTACAGTTAAATACAACTTGTGAAATATTATTTGGAATTTTACAAAGTATCTTCGAACCGTGTCGATTTCTTTAAGCACAAGAGGCGACTGGCTCGCCACGGCGAGCTTTTGTTCGCACCGGATTTCGTCACCTCCAATTGATAAGAGCATCGCATGAGTTCGTGAATAGGTCCATAAGATATTTATATTTGTGCAGATAAATTGTAAACTGATACATGGATGAATACAGTACAAGATTAGTACGGTATCTTAATGTGACGGCTGAGAGCAGACATACGACTGGAACGGTAAAAAGGTTTTGGTGGCTGAGAGTAGACATACGACCGCAAAGGGTTAACAAACGGTGCAATTCTGAAATAAGTTGGAATTTTCGGTATCATGTTGTTGTCAATTTTGTGATCCAAAAGGCAATATTTTTGTTTAGCACACCATGAACACATTTTACATCACGAAAACCACGATCAAGGACAAAAATATCACCTTCTTTTAATAATAATTTGTATAAACTATTTGAAATCTCAGTAATAGCTTTTTAAATCTCTGCATCATTTTGATTGGCAAGGTATGGTCCAAGCATGTCAATAATGTAGCCATCAGTTGTGCATAGAGTGAAAGGTTTGCACAGAGGAAGAACTTTCTTCTGGCCAGAAAAATATTTTCTCGGATATTCATTATCAGTGCTTTTTTAATGACGCTCGTACGTCCCATCGCAAATCAAAAATAAATTGTCACTAACGTTGAATAATGTTTTTGCCATTTAAGTTCTGTGATTCTGAATACGATCATCCCTATTGAGAGAATTTATACCGAAACGAAGTGGCAAAACATCAACTTCGAAATACTTTATTATACTATTACAATAAGTCTGAGACATCGTGCTCATTCTTTAATTGTAAAACAGAAGCTATTATTTTATTATAGTTCCCTGTCCACTTGAGTAGGAAGGCAACGAGTGCTTGGATCACTGAACGAGATTGACTATTTCGCAGTTAAATCAATATATCTTCTGTGATATTAAGATTTTCCCAATTGAATCCCGCAAGAATTTCTAGCTTTTTTTTCTGAAATACTATGTTCGCCCAATTTATCTAATAATAACGAATCACATTTTATAGAAAGAGTTTCCATCACTTTGGATAACTCTAACGCTGTAAGATTCGCTGTCGTGCTAGAGTGTATACTCTCTAAAGACCAATATCTTCGTCATAAATTCTATTTTTTTATTAAGTGAGTTACAACATCGATTTCCAGACGACCTATGTAGATTTTCTTTTTAATACATGCTGAAATTCGAGCTTCTTTAGGAATCACAGTCAAATTATTCGACAATAAACAAATACAACAATATTTATGAGTAGCTATAGTTCGCTGGATAGGAATTTCAATATATTCGACCTGGCTAACTGCTTCCTTTGCTCTACTTTCGGACGTTGAATCATTGGTATCTCACACTCGGAATGAGGATCTTTTTCTGTTTCAGGTTCAACATATTTTTCGGTATACTTTTTTTTATAACTCGGCAAGGTCGACATTTTGAACATAAAATATCATTAACAGCTATTATTCGCTTTAAAGAGAAAAATAAATTATTCGCTTCATTTACATTTTTTACAATTTTCTTTTTCCCTTTTGCTTTCATAAAAAATGCCTCACAACCGACTCACTTCAAGTTTATATTTATCGTCAAAGACATTCTCAAATACCAAAAAGAAAAACAGAAGCTGTAAAATGTAAGCAATACAAATAATCGAAGGAACAAATATGATTCATCAAAGAAACTTAATTTCCGTTTTCATGAAAAATCATAAGGGAATATATTCATCAAAATAAACACAGCTAGGCATTCAAAAACGCTTGGCCCTCTGTCGTAAACCTTAACGTAGGGTTGGTCACCGGGAGCATGCGAGGAAATTTATCTTTTTTGTGGGCTGCCTCGCCCACTCTTTCTTTCACCTTACGAACCCGCTACACATGCAGACATACGGCTTCTTCGGCGTATCCATGTGACGACTCGTGCTCGGCAATGTCGGAGCGCAGAGTGAAACAAAAGAGAATGGTTGTGTTTTGATCTTTACTGCCAGTACTGAAAATCTATAACTCACAATATGTATAGTATGGCCAATATACATATGTATATTCCCATTCCCTTCTTTTTGCTAGATACTTATCAATTTAAACCGGCACAAATTCACGAATCTAGTAAACAAATTAGACTAGTAGGATGTACGCGGGTGGAGAGCAAGAGCGTGCTGTGTGAAAGCGCAATGACACGCCGCTTGCATGATTTTCATCATTTTTCGGCATGCGAACTACCTCCGCGAAAAATTTGAATAACAATATTTATTAAGGTAAACATTTTAAGGTTTGGGTTTGAAAACAAAATTGGAGGTGTAACTCTGAAACATAACGTCAACAAAAGATTTTGAAGAATTCAAAAAAAATTTTCTACCCGTATTTTTTGTCAGAATTTTTAAGAATTTTTTTTTCTCAATGGTTTCATTGAGGAGAATAACATATTTTTTATTCATCAAAATCGGTGGACTCGTTTTCGAGAAAAATCATTTTTTTTATTTTGCTTTCCCCCTCCATAACTCCTACAAAACGCAATATAAAGGTTGATATGTACATGTTTTTTTAATTATGTAGATGCCAATCTATGGTGTCAATCTAGATTTATTACATACGGGGTTACATTTCATACGCTTATTCCCCTAGGCCCTTTGATGGTTGATCCTACAAAAATTGTTCGAGATACAAAATATCTCGTTTCAAATTGTTTCATTACATAGGAACTGGGTTTTTAGTACTTTAAGGGCACAAGGTAATTTTTCGACCCAAAAATCGACTTTCTAAAAAGCTTTTTTTTCTGGAAATGCACCACTTAAAAAAAGAATTTTGGTAAAAATCTAATGGGAAACTGGGTGTAAAAAAAATTGTCAAACTTATGGGGCCAGTGCCGCGGCGCGCTACCTAGTAGAGATCCGCGCCGTATGCTGGGTCGCGTCCTTCTTCCTCCTCCAACTGATCCTCGCGTGTTCCCATTTACGAAATGAGGTTAGTCTTCTGGTTCTTCGCTTCTAAAGAATTAAAACCAAAATGGAAACGTGTTGCAAGAGTTTAGGAGTCCGCTAGATGACGTCACGGGAGGAACATGATTCATTTTCAAAAAATTGGCTTTCCTGAAAGATCACTTTTTTTTAAAACACATGTTCCTTTTTCACAGGTTTTTCTCAACTCATCGCCTAAATTTTTTTAAGTTTACACCAACACCTAGCAAACAAGCCGTGTCATACCTTTCGCGTATTTTTGCCAAAAATTTGGAAATAATATAGTCCGTTTCCTGGAAATGAAAGCCCAAATTTGCAGCTATTCTACAAACCTTCCAGTTTATTTCTTCGGCTTTATTCTCAAATATCCATGACACAGAACATACTAGATTATAATATGCTTGACAAAATAAAAAAAAGGATCAAGGTGATTGGATGACTAGAACCCGAGGAAGAGGGAACATATGTGTAGAAAACATGATTTTTGAGCAAAGGCAATTTCCTAAAAATGAACTATGTTCCTACCATGACCTCATTTAGCGGGCTCCTAAACTTTTACAACGTGTTTCCTTTTTGGTTTTGATCCTTTAGAAGTGAAGGAAACATTTTTTTAATCCCAAGTCGATTTGTGGGTGGGCAAATTACCTTCGGCCCTTAATCGTATGACTTTAAAAACGCTCGATTAATCGATATGAAATTCTGAAAACAGTATCTTGCAGACGTGTTGAATTATTATAGGATCGAAGGATTTTATTTTCCAGTCGATGGCTTTTCTCATATAAACAACAAAAGGACCATGTTCTTCCCTTGAAACTGATAACGTCACATTCAGAAGCCGCCATTTTATTAGAATTTTTTCCAGAAATTTTATCTACGCCCTAGATAAGCTAATAAATTGAATTTGTTTGTTACATTTATTTCAAAAGAG
Source organism: Netelia fuscicornis (assembly GCA_946811545.1). Lineage (NCBI taxonomy): Eukaryota > Metazoa > Arthropoda > Insecta > Hymenoptera > Ichneumonidae > Netelia > Netelia fuscicornis. The sequence continues at coordinate 14,715,037 of OX328013.1, read as the reverse complement.
TCAATAAGGACTGCTAGTAAGTAGTTATTGCGAATCTTTGTTTGACAGAGGTCTTATCATTACTTCGTGCAAAGTTAATTTCTGAAATAATATTTTCTCAGAGCATTGGTCAATTATTATATAATTACGTGGTCTAATCTTAAATATATATGGGTCAATCCATGCCAAACCGAACACCATTTAGGTTTTGCATGTCCGATTTTTTTGAAAACGTTTTATATTGTAGTATTGGTTGAAAGAGGACTCCATGATTTTTTTCAATTTATTTTCTCCAACCGTTTTCAAGATATCAATTTTTCAAAAATTACTTTACTTTTTTTCTAATCGTTCATAAACTTGGCGAAAAATGGGCTAGATTGAATTTTTTTTCAATTTTTTTTTTTTAAACGCATTTTTGATAAAAACATATCGAACTAATTTTTCAAAATATATTTCTATAAGGTTTTCAAATTTTTAATATGAATTGTTAATTTACAAAATAACACCTGCTCATCGATTTTTTTGTAAACAATTGCCATTTGTTTCACAACGTTTGAGCCTAGGTAGCTAATGAGATAACGATGGGATAAATTGTTTGTCGATTTTCCAATTTTCATATTTTAGTTAACCGTGTTAAAAATAAATATTAATCCGTTTTTCAGCCTCACCGGCAACAGTCATTATTATTCATAAAACAATCTAAAAATCACGGAGGCCTTTTTCAACCAATAGTAGAACACAAACGATTTCCAAAAAAAATCGGAGATGCAGAAACTAAATGGTGTCCGGCTTGCCGTGGAATGTCACTCAATGTCACAGGGTGTCCTAATAACTATTAGCACCGTATTGTTAGATATCTTCGAAACTATAAGGTTGATAGAAATATTTGCTGAAATAACATTGCACGGTACGAAGGGGGCCATCCAATGGTACCAAAGTACCCACCCCTACCTCCACCCCCTTGGCCGGGCGTGGGGAAACTTTGAAATCTTAAATGGGAACCCCCATTTTTTATTTAAGCTATGCAGATTCGGATTCCCCATAAAAAAAATACGTAACTTTTATTTGAAAAAGTTTTTTCGATTCGTGATAGATGGCACTGTAATGGCAAAAAAATTCCCGAAAGTACAGAAAGACGATAATACTTACGGTTTCGGTGATAAAAACAATTACTACGTTTATAGTAAGTGTTCGAAATGACAACCATCAGTATCAATGCAATATTGGGCGCTTTTTTCGATTGATTGATTTGCAAGTTTTATAACGTCAGAACTTATTGATGCACGGGCTGTAATAATTCTTTGTTGCATGTCTTCAGTCGCAGTTGGTACTTCTTTGCATGCTTTATCTTTCAATATTCCCCATAGAAAGAAGTCTAAAGGTGTTAGATATGTGGAACGAGCTGGCCATAATATTGGACCGCCGCGTCCAATCCAACAATTTAAAAAATTTTCGTCGCATTGCCTTCGTGCGATCAATTAATAATATGCTGCACATCCGTCATGTTGATACCACATGGTTTGTCGTGTAAGTAAAGGCAACTCTTCTAGCAAAAGTTCCAATGTATCTTTGATAAAATTACTATAAGTGTTGCCATTCAAATTTCCATTAATAAAAAAAAGACCAATAATTTTATCACCTATGATTCCGCACCATACGTTCACGGATCATTGTCTCTGGTGTTCTACCTGCCGCAGCCAATGTGGATTTTCCGTTTCTCAGAAATGCATGTTATGCAAATTGACGTTCCCATGATTTGTGAATGTTGCCTCATCTATACTCCTATACTTCTATACTAATATTATAAAGAGGTAAAGTTTGTGAGTATGTACGAAGTAATCTCTGGAACCACTGAACCGATTTTGAAAATACTTTCACCAGTAGAAAGCTACATTATTCCTGAGTGACTAGGCTATATTTGATTGTGATCAATAGTATTTTTTAATGCAAAATAACGATATTTGTCAATCAAATCCGAGGCAAACAGACCGATGCATCGATTTCTCGGCTTGCGTTGACTGAAACTGTTTGATATAGTGAATATACTGTTCAACAAAAATATTTTTCTTTAGTAGTTCTATATAAAAGTCGGCGGATCTGCATATCTATCTTTTTAAATTAACAAAAAAAACTTCTATTGTGTATTCTTACATAATAAGTATAAAACATAGTCGCTGTCTGCCGGATTTTTATGCGATTTTCAGCATCATTTAGATAATTTCTCATGGAAGGTTTATATATACAGGGTGAGGCATCGAAAGTGACCCGGGCTTTTCATATGGAAACGAAGCGAGATATCGAAAATTGTTTCAGACAAACATTGTACGATATCGAGGGGGACAAAAGATGACGTAAATGAATTCTCCCCTGAATGCACGCATTAAGGTTATTTGGAGGCCAACTTTGCTTTGTCAAATAGGATGGTCAACTTTTTTTGCCGGAAATCGAAAGAGTGTTCAATTTCGGGTATAAAAGTACTACTACTCTAATGTCCTAAAATTGTTAGGTTATGAGATATTTTGTATAATAGTTATAACGTATGAGTTCTCTTCATTATTTAGAGTGTACTTACAATTTTAATCCACCAAGTGTTCAAAATGATGGCCATTGACGTCGATGCACTTTTGAAAGCGCTTCGCGAAAGAACGCTGAATTTTGGAAAACGTTTCGTCACGTACACTCGCACATGCAGCAATTATCCTTTCCTTCATATTTTCAGATGTGGTCGGCACCTCCTGATACACTTTGTCTTTAACGTATCTCCATAAAAACAAATCTAACGGAGTAAAATCCGGAGATCGGGCGGGCTAGTTGGCCGATCCTCTACGTCCTATCCAGGTGCGAGATCTCTCATACATTATAACTATTATACAAAATATCTCATAACCTAACAATTTTAGGACATTAGCGTAATAGTACTTTTATACCCGAAATTTAACACTTTTTCGATTTCCGGCAAAAAAAAGTTGACCATCCTATTTGACAAAGCAAAGTTGACCTCCAAATAACCTTAATGCGTGCATTCAGGGGAGAATTCATTTACGTCATCTTTTGTCCCCCTCAATATTCTACAACGTTTGACTGAAACAATTTTCGATATCTCGCTTCGTTTCCATATGAAACGCCCGGGTCACTTTCGATGCCTCACCCTGTATATATATATATGTACGATAAAAATTAAGTAGGTTGTTTATAAGTAGAAAAAAATCAATATTTTTCAAGCAAGTCGGCGAAAAATCAATTTCCATGGCTTACGTAGGCTAAACTTTAATAGATACTTCAAAATGGAGTACCAGATATTTGTTGTGCTTCTAAAATTCTAAAGAAAACTCCGCGATGGCATATCTCTATCTGTTACGGTTGACTCGCAGTAATCATTTCTGTTGTTAAAACTTTAATTACAAATTGCGTTAATTACGATGCTGCGTACTGTTATTCAGTGTGAACCCTTGCCCAAATAAATATGATATAGCATTTTTTGACATTTAAGGTAGATTATAATTGTGCTTTATATTTATATAGTAGGTATATCATTCTGATAAATACATTAGAAGAAATCATAAGTTAAAGCAGTCGACCGAATAATTCACGGACCGGATGGGCTTAGGCCTAAGCGTTGAGTGCTATTCCTTTACGTAGACTTTTCGCACGTCACTGCCAAACAACATTTATTGGTATTGTGTAACAAAAAGTCAGCTGCAAACATTGTTTATAAAGAAATTTTATAATCAAAGGCAGTAAGTTGACATTTTTCACTTCTTTTTTTCTAAATTACACCCGTGCGAGGCGGGTCGCTAGTCAGTAAATAAAGCGATATTATGAAATGACTCATTGTTTTTTATTAGTCCATTGAAATGTTACATTGACCCTGCATTTATCAAAGTCAGCAATTTTTTTTCTGGTGCATGGGGGGGGGGCGGTATGAAAAGCTTAAGTCCAAGTTTGTGGGGTTATAACTCTTGAGGAAAAACCGCCATCTTGAAAAAAGGGGTGAAATAGTTTTTGCAAAATAATTATGAAACTATCCACCGCGCAAGAAAATTATTCATTTGTTTTTTGTAGGAAATTGAATTCTCTACGAATTTGCTCTCTTGCCTTTTTGTCGTAAAATCAAAAATACCAAAGTTATTACCAAACAACGACAAAAAATGAAGGAGTAGTTTCCTTTAAGTCGCTCTACCTTTTTTTCTTTTCATTTTACAGAAAAATATGTTCAATGCATTTCGATAGAACACTTTCTGACGAATAAATTTCAATATAAAAGTGTGAACTTTTGTTTATTTATAAACATTTTACAGTGCTGCAAAGGTAATTGTCGGAGTACTCGAAAATAGACATAAAAATGAACGATTATGCGTCGTTTCTTTGCAAATTTCATTAATTGCGGTGGAAAAATTTTAATTTTCTTGCGCGGTGGATAGTTTCATTGTTATAATGCAAAAATTGTTTTACCCCTTTTTCAAGATGGCGACTTTTCTTCAAGGGTTACAACCCCACAAACTTGAACTTAAGCTTCCTATACCATCCCCTATGCATAAAAAAAAATTGCTGACTTTGATAAATGCAGGGTCAGGCCTTATTTTTGTAACATTTCAATGGACTATATGTGATGTTGAACCATTCGACAAACCTCTACGCGATTCATGAAGTTGTTCCCATCTAAATCTAGGTGAAGACTTACATGGTACTGGTGAAATTTGTGGCGATTCACAGTACGATGTACGCTAGTCCTGCTAATTCCAGATTCATTTTCAATTTGTCGCAAACTAATGTGACGATCTCAAGAGACACTTGCCAGCACACCGATTTCCAGGTTTTCATTTGTTACGCGTTTCTGGCGTATACTACTATGGATATTTAAACTACCGGTTTGCCTAAGTTTATCACATACATTTTTAAATGTTTGACGCGAAGGCTAAGACCGATGTAGATATCGTTCACTATACAAGGATATTGCCCTTACAGAATTTTGTTGGCATTCGCAATAAACGAGAAGCATTTCCACTTGCTATTGAAACGGATAAATTGTACTCGATTGACCGATTTATCGATACTAATATTATAATGTTTATCTTAACGTGCAAACTTATTAGACTGCCCCTGAAGCGGTGTTTATTTTCAGTGAAGCAGATCGTAAGTATTATCGCCTTTCTGTACTTTCTGTACCTGTCGAAGAAATGTGTAAACATACATAATAACGTATGCATTGATATTGATGGTCGTTATTTCGAACACTTACTATAAACGTAATAATTTTATTTACTATCGAAACTGTAAGTATTGTCGCCTTTCTGTCCTGACGGCGATATTTTGACATTACAGCGCCATCATGAATCGAAAAACTTTTTTAAATAAAGGTGACGTATTTTTTTTAATGGATAATCCGAATCTGCAATAAAAAATGAGGGTTGCCCCCATTTAAGAGTTCAAAGATGCTTCACGTCCAGCACAGAGGGTGGGGTTAGGGGTGGGTACTTTGGTACCATTGGATGACCCCCTTCGTACTGTGCAATTTTATTTCAGCAAATATTCCTGCGAACCTTATAGTTTCGAAGATATCTAAGGTACTAATAGTTATTGGGACACCCGGTATACACTGCCGACGAAAAGTTTTTTCTGCCATTTCGCCGGTAGCTGGCCTAGGCCAATTTAACCAACGCCATGTTAAAGAGCAGCAATTTACGTTCATTTGCGTTTTATTTTTAATTAAGCATTTTTTTTATAATTAGCGCCAAATTTTGAAAACGACCATTTTTGGTCGTTTTTGAGTGAACCCCATTTGTGGTAAATCGTTTTTTACGCATTTCTTTAACCAATATCATAAAGGGGGAAATCTAAGCTTCAATTTCGTTTTTTTTAAATAGATAATTTGAAAATTGCTCCGGAGGATGACAACGATGAGGTGTACAATAAAACCTCAACACGGTAAAAAGTTGTATTACTTCTTGTTGAGTTCACGAGAAATTTTTCAAATTTTTTTTCGAAATTTATTATTCATCCATTTCCGGTGAAACCACTGGATTAATCTGAATACCATGAAAATAACAAACATGCGACTTCCTCTCCACAAGTTTTACTGCGTATATTCATAACTTTTTTTCGGTTGGGTAAACAAATTGGAAAAAATTTACAAAAATGTTTTTAACGGGTCGTATAAGATATACAATTTTTAACAATACGAAAAAATGGTCGGGTTCGAAAGTGGTCGAAATGATGGGGAATAGGTGGCATATATGGAATTTAGTTTACTTTTGTATGAATTGAATTTTTATATTTTTGGTTTATATTTACCATTCGATGTCATTATTTAGTAATTATCTTTATCATGAGAAACAATAAATGGTTAAAAACATGAACGGGTTTCCACTGCCCTTTTTTTGTATTTTCTATGATGAAACAAATGAATTTTTATGACTTATTAATAGATAATTCACATATTAAAGATAATCTACTTTTTACAATTATCTGAACGTTTATTATATGCCAATTTTTTGTAGGTTGTTTGATCTTCCAGGAACATGCTCTTAAAAGGTACAAAAAATTGGATATGCTTTTCAGCAACCAGAGACTATTGAAAAAACCGTTTATTTCATTTGTATTTTTTTTTAAATAATTTGTCGAAGAATGCTTCCTACAAAAGTTGTACGCCGTGAGTTTCTCTACAAAGAGAGTCCTATGCAAAAATCACGAGACACCGTTATTTTAGTGGTAAATTGCAATTGAAAAATTATCCATGTGTTTTGTTTAGAGCATCTGCTATCGGCCATTTATCAACATACCGTTCCAACACGCATATATCATGTAGGAAAAACTATCCCCAAGAGATACACGAAAAATTTGTCGATCTATGTTATATAGTTTAGCAACAATCTCCGATCTGCGAAGATTCGGAGTTTTTAAATTCCTGCTGATACAGAAGACTCACGCGAGAAAACAAATTCAGGAGGTGTCTTTCAACATGTACATTCAGGATTTAATTTAAAAAAATAATTTTGTGAAAAAAAATTCTATTTTTCGAGGATATAAAATTGTAGCTTATAAACAAATAAAAGTACCGCCTTAAATTACGAATCTAATTGAAATATTCTTTCAGATTATAATGCAATTATGAAAAACACACAATATGAAAAAAGTCTCAATATGTTCGTCACAAGCCGAGATATCGATGTTGATACGTATTTTTGATTTGTTATTGTTGCAATAAAAAATTTCGCCATGTTCAAGTTGCAGAACTTTCTCAATATTTTTGGGTATACGATTCAATATGTAATGATAGTAAGCCTTTTTTAGTACAGGAGTATTTAGTACAGGCAGAAGAGGATGTTTTTCTCCACTAAATTACAAAAGTTATTTTATTATTTACACAGGCTCAATATGCGATACTGAATACAAGTATACAAAATACAAATTAAGGGAGCGCAAGGTCCGCCATTTGGCGAAAAACCGTTTCCGCCTATATCTTTGTAACCGTGCACTTGAGGCCAAAAATGATAATTACCTTTATTGTAGATAATGAAATTTCCTATCTCTTTTGTTAAATAATTTGTTTCGTATCATTTACCGTTTACGACTTATAAGTCGTACAATTATAGTCATATATGTTATGACTATTACTTTGAGACCGATACTTCTTTTTCAACTTTAAAGAAATATCCACCCGACGCGGCCGCGGTCCGTCGGCTGTCGGGGCTCTTGGTTACCAATTTTATATTTTATATCTCTCACAATTTTGGGCGCCAGTCAGTTTTGCGATACTGACAAACGTTACTTCTTTAGTTTTGACAAATAAATTACGAGCTGAGACAATTCAAGGGGAGTTCCGCTGGAGGACCGTAAGGATAGTCTCGTGAATCAATAAAGACTAGTGATTTGATGAGATAGATAAGTTTATTGGTACTTACAAATATTTGTTGACAAAACCTTCGACAATTATAGGTTGTTGATTCCTCCACCAATTTCAGAATGACGAGCACACTGGTTAACTATTGACACTAAGGAAAGGTGTTCGAAGACCGAGGTCACCTATTTCCTTTGACAAAATATCGTTGTACGAGCTACACACAGACGGTGCACGCCGTAACAATCTCTACCAAAATTTTCTAACTACTCCGCTCAACGGTTAATATGTTAGCTGTTCAATCGCCATCGATCATCTCTTTTCGGTCGAAGGGGACGGCTGATCGTTGATCGTCGCGCTAGCGTCGGGTCTTTCCGCTACTTTTCGCCGAAAATTGTCGAAAAGCAACGGAACGCGACGAAATCGTTCGACGTACGACGTCGAACACGCTCCTATTATATAGGGTGCTCCGATGACACCCGACATCGCAGGCGGTAAGGGTGTCGAGCGAAAATCTCCGGTAACAACTTTCTATTTTCTGTTTTCCGATTTCTTCTGACTTCTTCTTTTTTATTGAAAAGAAGTCAGAAGAAGGGATTTTTATGAAGTCAGAAGAAGTCAGGAGTTTGAAAACAAAAAGTAATAATCATATATGATTATTTGTTTTCCGACTTGTGACTTCTTCTGACTTCTTCTTTTTTATTGACAGGTATCTCTTCTAATAATTGTTTAAATAATAAACTGCTAGTAACCAAACTTTTAAAGCGTCAAATTTTCTACAACTTTTACTTTAAACTTCTTTTTCTAAAATTAATATTTTTGAAGTTTATAACGCGTTCAATGTTGTACTGCCGGGCGCAAGGTTAATAAACACGAGGTATGCCTAGTGTAATGATGAAAATTCAATAAATATGTACAAAATATGCATGCTAGTGACATAATCAGCAATAAATAATTTATGTTCTTAGCTGCAAAAAACAGGGACTACCCGTCGAAATATTTTTTCAATTTACATTTGATTGTATACAATTATTATCAAATAATAATTATATACTGATGGCATAACGAAACAAACAAACAATTTCTTATTTGTTTGTTTCATTATTACGGGAAATTTATTTAAAAATATATAGATCATTTATTTTCAAAAACGTACAAAATCAATGAAACCAATCAGATATATACATATATATTAACTGTTAGAGACCCTTCAGGTCAATTCGAGACCCCTCTATAAGAAGGGGCTATACCTGGCCAAATGTTAGATGGCGTGCTCAGTCCCAGAGGGCCCCGACCGCCTGGACACAGGATTTTTTAAATTAACGCGTTATAACTTCAAAAATATTAATTTTAAATAAAAACGTTCAAAGTAAAAGTTGTAGAAAACTTGTCGCTTTAAAAGTTTGGTTACTAGCAGTTTATTGTTTAAACAATTATTAGAAGAGATATCAGTCAATAAAAAAGAAAAAGTCAGAAAACAAAAAGTAATGCCATATAAGTCGTAAACGGTAAGTGATGCGAACCAAATTATTTAACAAAAGAGATAGGAAATTTCATTATCTACAATAAAGGCCATTATCATTTTTGGCCTCAAGTGAACGATTAGGGAGACATAGGCCGAAACGATTTTTCGCAAAATGGCGGCACTTGCGTTCCCTTAATTTGTAAGTATTTTGTATATTTACATTCAGTAGGGCATACTAAACGTAGGGCGTCTAAGCACTAAAATAACTTTTGTAATTTAGTGCATTATGGCCAAGAGTAACGGGCTCCTCCCTTATTGCCTGTACTAATTCATCTGATTGCGGGTAATGATCTATTTCGATCGTCCACTCGCGGCTCAGACAGTAGTGGCGACCGCGTGGCCGGGCGGCGTGGTGGGGCTACCGCCTCATTGTCGTAGAGACTTGTTTTTTTTAACTCTGAGTATTTTTTTTCTCACAAACTTGGAAACATTCTTGAAAATCCATTTTTCTGATTGCTCCCGCCAATAACTATTGTTTTCTCTGAATTTAAATATGGCTGTGCCTGCAAATAAGTTTACAATAAATGAGTAAGGGTATAATAAATAAATTTTATATTATCATGAATTTTATTTATTACAATAATTATATTACATACATTATTCCTAAACTTGTAGAACTTAATAATTATCGTTTCTTTTTAGTTCTTTTTTTCTCGACAGCCTCATAGTTTTCATCATCACTTGCATCATTCGGGACTCCGGTTTGCGAAAACGTAATATCAGTTGCATTATCAACTTCATCGAAAAATCTTAAAAATTCTGCGTCGATCTCTTCATTACTTGAAACTATTTCGCGTACCGGAATATTTGTGCAGTACAACCCGTTAAATTTCGTACACGATATTGTGCATTTCGACCTTAATTTCCGACACGTACAATAAGATGTGCAACCACTTTTATCGCACGAATAAGATATAATTTCTTATGAATTGGGCGGCATTGGGTCTCTCCTGCACCAAAGGGATTCTAGTATATTACTACTTTTCTCCGCCCCCATTGCATCGGATCTTTTGAACAATCAATCCCCTAGCCATTCACAAATTTGTAAAAAGGTGCGAAGCGAAGGTTTATGCGTCATGCGTCAACAGTTGAGAGAAGATAGCACAAATTAAATGAACTTTTTAAAGCTTGAAAGACCCAATTCCGATTAACGTTAAAATGCACAATATCGTGTACGAAATGTAACGGGTTGTACTGCACAAATATTCTCGTACGTGAAATAGTTTCAAGTAATAAAGAAATCGACGTAAAATTTTTTTAATTTTCCGATGAAGCTAATAATGCAACTGATATTACATTTTCGCAAACCGAAGTCCAGAATGATGCAAGTGGTGAGGAAAAAATGAGCCTGTCGAGAAAAAAAATTAAAAAAAACAATAGTTATTACTAGAAGTTTAGGAATAATGTATGTGATACAATTATTGTAATAAATCAAATTCCTGATAATGTTAAATTTATTTATTATACTCTTACTGATTTATTGTAAACTTATTTACAGGCATAAACATATTTAAGGTCAGAGAAAACAATAGTTATTGCGGCAACGGCGAGAAAAGCATGATTTTCAAGAACATTTCCAAGTTCGCGAGATAAAGATACGCAGAATTAAAAAAAAATAACTCTCTACGACCATTTATAAGGCAGTTATTGAAATTGTCAATCAAGTAGCCTGAGGCGTGCCGCGAGGCGAGAGGCGGTATCCCCATCACGTTGCCCGGCCGCGCGGTCGCCGCTACACGCTGGCCCGCGAGCCGGCGATCGAATTAGATCATTACCCACAATTAGACGAAGGCTTCAAAGGCTTTGTATCATATTTAATCGTATACCCAAAAATGTTGAAAAGGCTCAGCAACTTGAATTGTGCGAAAAATTTTATTACAACAATAACAAATCAAAAATACGTATCAATATCGATAACTCGGCTTGTAATGAACATATTGAAATTTTTTTTTTCATATTGTGTGTTTTGTACAAGCACATCATAATCTGAGAGAATATTTGAATTAGCTGCGTAATTTAAGGTGGCTTTCCTATTTGTTTATAGGCTAAAATGTTATATCGTATCTTATAAGAGTTTTTTTTTTCACAAAATCGTTTTTAAGTTAAATCCTTAACCCTTGTGTTCGCACCCAACTTTACCTACGTTGTTACGCACCCGGGGTACCCGGGTGCCCACCTCTTATTTTTCTTCGCTTTTCAAATAGTACGGCTCTGAAATCGATTCCTAAACCGTTATTTCTATAAATAGACATCACTATATAGTCTAGCAGGGGCCGTCAAATCGTCAGGGTGATGTTCGAGAAAAAAGTCAGGGAGAACGAGTCGTAAAAGAGCTTGCAGCTCCGTACCGAGCCAGTGGTAGAAATATTACCATGGACAATTTTTTTACAACGTTACCCCTTGCCAAACACATGCTTTCATGGAATTTAACTGTCGTTGGCACTTTGAGAAAAAATAAATCTTGTGTTCCAAGTGTCATGGCTCCGCATAAGTCGAGAGAAGTATACTCGACTGAGTTTGCTTTCAGTGAAAGCGTCACGATGTGCTCATACGTGCCAAAGAAAAATAAAGCCCTAATTATGTTGTCGACTATGCATTCCGACAGAGCTGTAAATGATGACAGCAAAAAACCAGTCATTATAACATACTACAATAAATTCATATAAAGCTGGCGTTGATACTATGGACCAAATGTGCACTCGATACACTACGCAAAGTCGTACTCTGAGATGGCCGGTAGCTCTGTTCTACAATATGCTGGATATTAGCTCACTCGCGTCCTATTTAATTTATTACGAAAATAATAAGATGATTCCGAAGAGAACAAACCAACGACGACTATTTATGCGCCAATTGAGTGAAGAACTGGCAAAACCAGTAATTGAGAACCGGCCACAAAACGTTCAAATAATGCGAAATTACAGTACAAAAAACGCCATTGAAAGTGTGATCGGGCGGTCATTAAATCCCGTGGACATCGCTCCAAATCCTGCTAATGAACGCGATATGTCAGGAAGGATAAAAGTAACTGGCTCCTGTCATATTTGCTACAAAGCAGCAATAAAGAGGAGGAGAAAGACACGAAAGTCATGCTGCGATTGCAACAAACCTGTCTGCGATGAACATGCTACAACCTTAGCGAAGTGTCATGAATGCAGGGGCTAATTAATTTTCTACATTTATTTTGATGTATTTCGTATTATCACAAACCATATTCGACGTATTCTAATAAAATAAAATATCCCAAACCAATAATCCACTCAAAACGATTTTTTTCAAGGTGGGTACCGGGGTACCCGGGTGCGTCCATGACGTATATATACTTCACACTCGATTTTTTCTTAGTAATTAAACAAATTCTTTTATTCCAAACGAATCACCTACTTACAATTGAGTTGAATAACGACGATCCGGAGGTTTTTGCCGAAATTTCTATTTTTGACCAAGTTAAATTAAAAAATGTACCGTGGTGGGCACCCGGGTACCCGGGTGCGAACACAAGGGTTAATGTGCATGTTGAAAGACACCTTCTAGTTTTTGTTCCCGCGTGAGCCTTCTGTATCAGCTGAAATTTAAAAACTGCGATTTTTCGCAGATCGGTGATTGTTGCTGAACTATATAACATAGATCGATAAATTTTTCGTGTATCTCTTGGGGATAGCTTTTCCTAGATGATATATGAATGTTGGAATGGTATGTTGATAAATGACCGATAACAAATGCTCTCAACAAAACAGATGAATTATTTTTCGATTGCCATTTACTGCTAAAATAACGGTGATTTTTGTATAGGACTCTGTTTGTAGAGAAACTCACGGCGTACATCTTGTGTAAGAAGCATTTTGCGATAAATCGCGTAACAAAAAAATACAAATTAAATAAACCGTTTTTTTTCAACAACCTCTGGTTGATAAAAAAAAGGGTCCAAATTTTTCTTATTTTTGAGAGCATATTCCTAGAGGTCCAAACAAAATGCAGAAAAATTGGCGCTGCTCTTGTGTCTTTGTTTAGAATTCATGTTTATTCCGAATGGACTAATATTCCTTCTATAGTTGTCTGAATTCGTTGATTCAATTTCATATGCTCGCCACAATTCATACGTAGCGCCGACCTCGAAAATATTTGACCCCAGAAAAAGGTTGCTCTTTTTGACCTGAATTTCAACCAAATGTTCAAAGGCCCATCAAATTTTTGTATGGTATATTAGAACTCATTTTTCGGGGCACGCAAAAAATAGTTATGACGTGCGTACGATCGTATAAGCGGTAACACCGATCTAGAGCTCCGAAAAAAGGCGAAACTTTGAGAATTAATTTTGAAAGTATGGAAAAAGGGAATACAATTCGTTATAGACAGTTGATCAACCATATTTTGAAGTGTAAAAGAAATGTTTTTATTGACATTTTGTTACAAAATAGCAATGCCACACTCAATCGTCAAAGTCGCTTCTATTTTTTACGGAAGGACGGGTTTCTCTGAAAGTTTAAGACCTGGAACAAAAAACCATTTCTTAATCTATATGACATTGCTTATAAAAATACGCAGGGGGCTTTTTTTAATTGACTTTTGTAAAAATAGCGCACTCATGGTTTATGAAAACAATTTACAATGAATTAAAAAACAGTGATGTACTTTCGTAAATAATATAATTATAAAGCTACCGTCTACATGTCAAACCGATCCATGCAATAATTTCCGAGTTATCCGTCCTCCCGGTTCGAAAAATATGGTTTAGAGATTATCGCGTTTAAAGTTTTGACATTACCTTGCGTTACGGAAAAGTATGTTGCGGGAAAATCAAAAGTTCAATCCTTTAACTTTTTGTTTCGCTACGGGACTACTTGTATGATATTTTCATGACTCTGAAGTATATTTTAAGAAATAAGTTGGCTTTTTTCAAAATCCTGGAGCGGTGTTACCCCTTAATAGGCTTAGTATAATTCTGGAGCTCTAAACCGGGACAGGGCCAAAATCAGGTCAACAAAGAAACACATGTACTCAAAATGTTTTGAAGGTGCCTTTTTTTAGAGATGCGTTCGACAAATGTCGACAGCCAGCATACCAAGTCTCACTCCCTAACATCACTTACCTCCCAGCTCCTCTACCATCACCCCGAATTTTGTTTTTCGGTTAAAATCGAAATAACCAGGACAAACCCAATCGGCTGGAGCGCCGGAACCAATACTTGAAACCGGGACAATCCCGGAAAAACCGAGACGTATGGTAAGCCTACCCCTTAAGTAATGTAAAACGTTCAAAGAAATCGTGATTTTTAAGGTTATACAAATATTCATATACCGTTGATATATTGTCAGTAAACATATACAATAGTCTTTGAAGGTGAGTACCGGTACCATTTTCGTAAATATAACTCTTAAGTGACTTGTGAAGAATGTAAATTATTGAATATTTACCAAGCCCGTTGTTAATTTTTTAAAGAATGGATTAGAAAAGCAAACAAATTTCGTTTATATTACGGTAAAAAATTCTGAAAATTCCCATAACAACGAAGCAGGAGTTGAAAAGATGGCTTGTGGAGGAACGGGGTCGTATTAGAACATTATTTAAAAAAAAATTATTTTCTACATGCCAACCCGGTCAACCCATGCTGTGCGACAGTGAGGATATCCAAAAAAATATTAATGTTAAGGCAAAGATAGTTGGTTAAATATTGTAAGCTTAATTTGTATAGTGACCGAATATTTTTGTGATTTACAAATTCGCGATTTCTTTAAGGCTCTCGCATTATTTAAACAATCGTACGCATGAAATAATGTTTTGGTGCGTTTACGTTAACTTCAAAGTACGTTTTAATGTATCATTCCATAATTTTATGGTTCTTCGAATATTTCATTGAAATAGAGAACAGAAAGGGGGTAACTCTTAGTTTGTGTACGGAAATTGACCGTGACCGACTGTATATCGGTACAAACGAATATGGATATGATGAAAACAGAAATGAAAAATGGTAGAAGCTTTAAACAATCGAGAGCGGAATGTTTTTTTCTAATCGGAAATTAAAAAGTGAAACAAAGAAACGAATGAACCAATCATAGCTGTGCAAATAGGTACAAGTGATTCCCTTCAGGATAGTATTACTAAAGCTTGCTGATCATTCCTTCAGACTTTAATACCCCCCCCCCCCCCCCCCCCCCCCCAAGTGCAAATAAAATTAAATGTGGTACAATCCGATACATATCAAGTATAAATAAATGTATCGGGGAAAAATTACTGTTTTGAAAAACGGTTTCTAATCAGATGCTACTTCGAGCTATGCATCGAGACTCTAGTTATAGAGTTTCGTCGTATGCGCAGTCTTACGTAACATTTATTATCTCGAGTCCTGTTATACATTGATAGAAATAGTATTATTGCAATAATCCGAATTCACAAAGAAAAATCAATGAAGATGCCTGTTATTTATTGTGTGCCCTTACCGTTATAAGAAATATGTGTGCATTATTGAAAAATTATGTACTTACACTACTTACAGTACAAACGCGAAATACATCGTCGATTGTTTAAAAAAAATAATTTACGAGTTGACATAATCAGTCAGGGATCATAAATGTTTGGAAGCTTATTCTCAACTGATGCTAATTGCACTCGAGAGTTACCATATATTCGATCAAAAACCGGTAATGTTTACACCATTAGGAACTCATAACTTGAGGACAATGAAATCTTAAACAAATAATGTTAACCAGAACATCTTTTCATCGTACAATATAGTATACATATTATACTAATATAGAGGCAAATGTGATATTTCCCAAAGGGCTATGATCGATTTATGATGGATGTAAACTAGTAAGGAATAATCATCGACTGTCTATACTTACAAATCACCATTTCCGATGGCGAAGCAACATCGAGCAACTTGTTTGGTATGTTGTAAATGTAAATATAAGACAGAGGTTTCTTTGCTTAAACACGTATAGTACTTGGCTATACTAGACGTTGATACTTTCCCGGTCGGCCACAAACATCATGTGCAGGTTTGTGTTAGACGTAATCTATCTCTAAGTTTACATTTTCTTTCGGAATTCTTTTGAGCTCGACTCAAAATCTACCTAATCACAATTAAGGCATAATCCGGTAATGTTAGGGTCGCTGCCATAAAACAAGCGCGATATGTCCGTGATCGGCAATATGATTCAATAATTGATTGCATTATGATTGAATTCAATCTCAGAGGTGTGGTACGTCAGTATTGAAAAATAGAGAAAACAGTCAATAATAATAAGTATTAGATTTGTGAGCATGAGTTAATGTCTAGCATAAGTAAACATAATCCAAACTAGCGAACTGTATTACGGTCGGGAGACATCGACGGGTATTATTTTATTCTGATATTGACGGTAAATAGCAAATGTTTACCAAAATTCGTTTCTTCACAATATATTTGCTGTGGTAGTACCTCCACGTATGCATGAATGTACATACGAATGAAACAATGTAAAGCTCGATGTTAAAGATTGAGTTAGATGAGTCGTGCCTCTATTCTTTTTCTTTCTATCGGCCCCTTACACAAAACTCGTTTTGATCGCAAACTTACAAACTAGAGACATCTTTTAACAATAGTAGGAAAGTTCGCAAAAATTGTATTTATTATGTGAAAGTATTTGATGAGTTCGGACTAATTGTCGATCGGTCATAAATTTCATATTATTTAAAGATTGCAAATTAACTCTCTAAGTATTTTGTTCCAATTTAAAGAAATTCGATATTTTTTTTCAATGGAAATTCATCCCATCATAAATATTTAGATCATACACAACGCTCTAACAGACGGGCGATGTACCTTCAAGTTAGCTTAACAAAATTAAAATGCTACACTTCATGACGTACTCTTTCGTTCACTACCCACAGTATTTTTATGACTTTATATATGGGGCATTCCACGCCAAATCAGACACCATTTTCGCTTTTGCATCTCCGATTTTTTTTAAATTTTCTTATGTTCTAGAATTGGTTGAAAGAGGTCTCCGTGATTACTTTCAATTTTTTTTGTCGAAGCGTTTTCAAGAAATCGATTTTTAAAAAATAACGTTATTTTTTTTAAACGTCCATAACTTTGTGAAAAATGTGCCAATTTGGACATTCTTTTTAGATTTTTTTTTAACGTACTTTTCATAAAAAAATATGAAACTAAATTTTGAAACTGTATTTCTATAAGATTTTCGAGCTTGAAATATAAATTGTCGATTTACAAAAAACACGCACCGTTTAATGGTCTTGAAGACATTTTGTACAAAACTATCATTTATTCCACAATTTTTAAGCCTAGGGAGATAATGGGATAACTATGGGTTCTATTTTTCTTTAGATTTTTCAATTTCCATATTTTAGTTATCCTTATTGAAAATAAATATCAATCTTTTTTCAGGCTCACCGGCAATGGTCATTGTTATGTATGAAATAAAATAGATATATCTTAATCATTTACCGACGATGGCCGATCATTTTTATTTGAATATACGGCAAGATATGATTAGTGCATCAATTATTTGATTCTGTTGTTTTTTGTCGTTATCTAAAGGACAAATTTCATTTAAAATGAATTTGGTTAATTTATGTATACTTCAACTGAATGCCTTTCAAATGAGATTTGTTCTTTCGATATCGACTAAAACATAATCAAATAATAATTGATGCATTAATCATATATTGTGGTATACTCAAATAAAAGTTATCATTTAATGATTCAGATACATCTATTTCATTGTCTCATCAATGGAAGACCGTTGCCGGTTAGCCTGAAAAAAGGTTAATATTTATTTTCAATACGGATGCCTAACATATGGAAACTGAAACATCGAAAAAAGAATAGGTCCTATCGTTATCTCATTATGTACGTAAACTTAAAATTTGTATAATAAATTACATTTTTTTACAAAAATAGATTTCTAGAGAATCGATCAATATGTTTTTCTTTTTTGTAAACTAACAATTTATATTTAAAACTTAAAAATCTCATAGGAATACGGTTTGAACATTTTTTAAATATTTTTTTATGAAAAATGCGTTCAAAAAGAAAAATTTAAAAAAAAACCTACTATTTGACCCATTTTTCGCAAAGTTATGGGCGTGTTAAAAAATAGCGTAGTTTTTAAAAAATCGATATCTTGAAAACGGTTCGACAAAAATAAGTAATTGACAGAAATCACGGGGGCCTCTTACAACCAATACTAGAACATACAAAATTTTCAAAAAAATCGGAGATGCAAAAGCTGAATGTTGGCCGGTTTGACGTGGAATGCCCCATATACTTTCTAACCTTCCCCACGGAAAGTCCCCAAAACAGGGCAAGTAGAATATTATTATTTTTTCTTAACTATCGTAAGGACTGTGCAAGCACTTATCGACAACAGGACCGACCTTGCCAGCCCCGAAGTAATCTCCATCGCCATCGTCTCGTCCAGCCTGTCTACGTCATCGACGTCGGCAAAAAAGAAACAGTTAAAAAACTCGCACCACTCGCACAGCACAATACGATTCGTCACGTATCAAGAAGATGCACCCGTCCGTTCCCGCCCCGAAGCCATCCATCGGCTGACCGGCGATAAGGAAGGACGAAGATGGCAGCAGCGCACGGCGATCCAAAGATATTCCCAGTTATCTGGAATCATACCTTCCCATATACAAATATCCTCGAATTATCGACCGACCTAATTGCCCGCCTGTCCCGAGTAGATCCCGCTAGCGACGATCTAATATCGATCATACGCTTGACCCTTTTCACATCGACCCGTGACGCTGCTGCCCAAAAATCGAAAGGACTAATCAAGGCGCGAGGAAAATTCGCAAGTTTCCGCTTGGCTACGAACAATCACTTTGCGACGAGCCGGCGGATAGGCTGCAAATAGTACAGTAGCAAATAGGAGAATTCAAATTTGCGAAAATTTTGCGAGAGTTGGAGAGGTGAAGTGATAGAGAGTTGGACTTTAGAGAGAACAAAAATTAGCAATACAGAATTGTATTTTAGAGTGGATGAAAAATTACAGTTTTGAGTGAGTGAAAGTATGGAGCGTGTGAAAGGAGATAGCGATAAAGGCAAGCCGGAATATCGTGATCGAGGATAAGGAAAGAAAAGACGAGAAAGGAGACATATACGAGACAGGGAAAGAAAAGGACGATCACGAAGAACTTTCAACAAACTGGTAAGTGTTTGCGCAGGTCAACGTTTTCGGTCCACTTAACTAGAGTATTTCCCATTTATCCGTTTGAATTATATACAGTACACCCCCCCCCCCCCCCCCCTTATTGCTTACGTTACCCGCAAGTTTCTACAAAGTTTATATAAGATTTAAATTAAATAGAAAACACAGTTTTCTTTAATTCCATTTTTTGCTATTGAAACAAAGTCCATAGGATAGGGTTATGTATGGAATAATATATCGGGCCAAATGACCTCCACAGCTTTGCTGGCACACACGCACTCTTTTGTCGAAATGTTCTATAACCATTTTGCATAAATGTGGCTGAATTGTATTGATGCAACGTTGAATTTCTGCCTTCAATGCCCGTGTCGATATGGGTTTGTTAACATACTCGTAGACCTTTGGCTTCAAATAACCTCATAGAAACAAATCCAATGGTGTTAAATGGCACGAGCTAATTCCGATCACTGAAACAAGACGGTACAGGACCAGGAAGGAAATGTCTCATGCAGTAATTACATTGGCGACCGTATTCAGCGCACGGAACACTTGTGGGTTTATGCACTAAATGCCCTATGATCCGAAGCGCTCCCACAGCATGTCACGGCAGTGAAGGCCATATCATCTAACAGAAATGTTTACTCTATATCGGCACAACTGTTGCGAGATGTCCTATGTCGCTGTCTTATTATGGTTATGTTTTTTTAAAAATATTTTTTATTAGGGCTTTTTATAACAATGAATATGTACTTATGTAACGAATTAAGCGACAATATTGTGGATTCATTGGAGATACGTGAGAAATTGAGGAATAGTATATATAATTAAAAGTAATAGATCCATCGTCCCTAAACTTTAATCCTTTGTATATTTCGTAATATAATTTTGTACACGGAGCATTTATAATCATTAAATGTTGCTATGTTGCGAGTGCACCAAAAGTATTCAGCTAAAAGAAACATTGAGAGAGCGGGCGATCCCACAACTGTTCCATGCGCTGAGTGCGGCCATTGGTTCATGGGCTGGGTAGCATGTTGCACCGTCTTGTTGAAACCTCATGTCGATCATATCAATATCATCCAATTTAGTCAGAAGGAACTCGATTATCATGTTGCGATATCGGGCAACAGTAACTGTTTGATCAATTTCATTTTCGAAGAAGTATATGGCCCCAATGACGCCTCCGGCCCAAAGCCGCACCAGACAATGATACGTTGTTGGATGCATTTATTTGTCGGCAATTTTGACGATTTCCGAAGCCATTCAGGTGAAAAGAAGCTTCATCACTTACGATGATTTTACTCGAAAAAAATCAGTATTTACTTGTTGCTGTTCAATAATCCATTCAACAAATTGTCTTCGCTGTGCATGGTCACTAGGCTACAGTTTTCGTATCAATTCAGTTTTGCAAGCATAGAGACGCAGATCTTTAGTAAGTATACGCTTTCGAGAGCTTCTTAAAATTTGCCACTCTTGTCCACGACGCTGAATATATGCCAGTATGTCTAAAGTCCCCACTTGAACGGATCCCCCGGAATTTTTTAATTACAGTTTAAGTTCAATTGAAGTTAAATAAATATTCCGACCATGGTTTGTACGATTTTTGTACGAAACTGTAGCAGGGCTTAGCTGAGCGTATCAATGTGCGAGGATTTCTTAGTCAGGCAATGAACGATTTTAACATTCAGTCCATTCAGTGGATTATTCCATAGTACTATTTGCTGATCGGTTGTTTTCACTGTATTTAGTTGCATTAACGTCTTATAGTCTGCAATAATGGGGAACGGTATGTTTGGTAACATTGAGGTTGCTTGTGGTTGCCCACACAATCGCGAGAACTTCGAGTTTGCTTAAGTGACAATAAATTTTTGTGTACTTTGTTCTTCAGTTGATAACGTTCAGCAATCGGAAAGATTTCACTTTCTTCTTGTACAAGTGTCGTCCCCCGCCTTAGTGCTCGTGCATCCGTGCGCAGTTTTCTCTTTTGCTTGGGGTCGAACAGTCTTAGTACGGATTGATAGAGCCGTATTTATTTCGTTAAAATGCTGTTGGTTTGGTTCTCCTCACAAATACGTGGCTTCATACTTTAACAGGACATGAAGTGGCGATGTCTTGTATTCAAACCGTTAACTAAATCGCTCGAAGAACTCAGCCATTCTCAGGAACTATCAGACGCCTTGCGCCCTGGACAGTGCTGAGTATTTGACTATCATCTTTATCTGTGTATCAACAGATGATATGCTCTCTTCCCTGATTCTGAATCCTAGGTAGGCACGGTACTTATTCTCGGAGGACCCAACCGTTCTCCATATTTACCATCAGTCCCGATCTTCTCAATACGTTTAGTTATTATTGGATTTGCTCATAGATCCTTCCATCCGTATCTTAATAATATAAATGTCGTTGAGATAGTATAGAACTACCTCGTCTCTTAACGACCTGAGCCCTTATGTACCACCTTAGAGAAATACGCTGGTTCATTCATCAACACGAGGATTAAGTGGTTAAACTCTACTGTTTTGGTGAACCTGATGATCGTTACATTCCGTTTAGCATTTTCAATTAAGGGCATCTGTAACGATCCATGAACTGAACTTTATTTTATGCACCATGTGCCAACAACAAAATTTATCTTATTTAAATGCGGTAAGAACGTGCGAGTAAGGTGCAGTACAATTCCTGCTCTGATTAACTCCGGGAAGTCCGATTGCACTGTATAGATGATTTGGGCGCTGAAAGAATATTCGGATGTTCTACGTATGTCATCAAAACTTAGGGTACGGCTTGAGTGCGAGCATCTGGCAGGGCGGGGCGTACGGCCTTCGCTTTAAACACAGCAAATGCGTGGCCGGCACTCAGGTCACTCGTTCGCGTTTGCATGTGCTTAAAACGAATACCGCAAACCCCGTTTCAGCAGACGTTCACACTCAGGCATTGCCCTAGGAAGGTTTGGTCTGGTTGGCCCACTACGGTGCGATTTCATCAGGAGTCATGCGAAAACATGTCACGGTGGAAGGAGTGGTACCCCAAAAAGCTCGCCCTAGTGCTCCCTAATTATAGAAAGGGATATAATAAGATCACTGGCTAAACATATACGGGACGTATTTGTATTAGCTACAAGTGAGGAAACAAATTGAAATTCATCAGACATCAGATTGAATATCTAAGACACTGAAATAGCAGAGCACTTGGAAGGAGCGGACATGATTGCTGTAGAAGCAATACCGATAGCGCCTTCGACGTCACAAAAGTTCATACAGATGCGGACAGCGATGGGATAGCTCCGATAAACCAAGGATCAATAGGACAGACGACTGCAAAGGGTGAACAAGGATGGAAAAACACACTGTGAGAAAAATAAAAGATTTACCACATTTTACAATTGGAAGATATCTCCCGGCGGCAATAGATGCAGACTTGAAATTAGTTGAAATAATAAATTCCTTCCGGTATCACGTAACAATAAACATATCGGAGATCGAAAAGTTCAAACACCGCCAAATCGATATCGTTGAGGTCCGAGGGAGGTAAATCTGGTAGTCCATGTCAGTGACCGAGAAAGAATAAAGAATGACTATACAAAAGTCTGGTTGTCCTTGTGTCGTACGTCTGAAGACTACATGCACAGACCGAGAGGCTGCAGGTCCCGCTACGCAACTTTGATGATACGAGAAACAGCACCCTATACGGTGCTGGTTCTCGTTTTCCACACGGAATCATGAAAGTTGGGCAGCGGGACTTGTATCCTCTCGGTCTCGCATGAGGTTAGACGGGACCAGAATTAGAGCCGTCCAGTTATGAGTTTTACTTGTTTGCCGCGGAGCTACTCGCCTCGTTGGTTGATGTACAAACTCTACGGTACGTAAGCGAGCTCCCAACTATGACCGACGATTTCTCCAAAATGAACCCAAGTTGGAATCTCCAATTTTGGGGTTTAGTTGGTACCTACCCATACTATAAGCACGCGAAGTGGGAGCCCGTAACTCGAGGTACCTCTCGGACCGTCCTCTCGTTAGTGGAAGGAATGAATTAACTATGCTGCATTTGCGACTACTCACATACCGTCCAGTTACCTTAGTTATTTAAGGAATAACATAAAATACGACAGTAAACACTTAACAATATATCATATTATTATTCCAATTATTAGACTGATCTTTCTAATCGACCCGCCCAATCTTTTGCCTCACTCAATAATTGCAAATCTTACTCTCTCTTTCTACTCGCGTTTATACCACTTCGTTCTCTCAACGACTAACTCTCTTCGTTCCCAGCCTTTCCTCTGAGCTGTGACGGCCAACGCCCCACATGTGCTCGTCCTTCTACGTCACTACGTATCCACGTGTTGACGCGAGGTTTTGAAGTTATACTAACTATATTACAGTGACAGGTCCGTATCATGCTCCCAAAAACAAGATTTGCACTAAACGCATAGATTGGGTTAATCTGAAATAATCATCAAGCGCATGGACCTCTCATTCTTCCCAATTTTACTGTAGACGGCAGTTATAATTGTCTAAAGAGGAAACCACAATATCAATTTATCTGATGATGAACGTTCAGTGTAGCCAGAAACCGCAACTACCACCAATGGCGTTTAAAAAGTCTATGAACGCTATTGAATCAAGTTTAAAGATATCGCAGAGGTTATAGGCATGCCGAGAGACTGCGCTTATCACATATTGACTGTAGAATTGGGCATGTGTAAGTAATCGGCACGTTGGGGGCCGCGTTTACCTCACGATGGTTGAAAAACACATTCGTATCGACTTTGTCAATGTTATCTTGGAGCGGCTTAAGCGAAATGGGTTAAATTCTTTGCATCGACTGATACCTGTTGATGAAACTTGGATCCAACATTACGGTCCTAAGTCGAAAGAACAGCGATAACAGTGCCCTTGAAATGGTAAGCAGGCTCCGAGAAGTTCACCCATAGTGCTCATGGACTGTTAAAAAAAAAGAAAAACGATGAACGGGCCGTGGTATGCATTTCCACTCGATTAATTGAAGGCAACAACTGCGGAAAACCGGCAGGTTTTATAAAAAGAAACTGCTCTTTCGTCGCGATAACGCATGGTCTCACAGTTCAGTGATTGGCATAGTAAACATTTATAGGTTGAAGTTTGAATTGGTGGACCACCCACCGTATTCACCAGATTTATCTCAGCAACCTTTTCCTGTTTCTTAGGCTCAATGTTTGGCTTGAAAGACAGGTTTTTTCATTGAAAGAGGAAATTGTTGCATTGGTGGTAGTCCATTTTGCAGAATGAGATGTCAATTACCATTTAACTGAGGCGGCATTAAAAAATAAGTCCGCATTAAACCGAAAAATGATTACGTTCTATGGTAGACTGGAGACTTTTCAGTTTACCCACATACGCTTAAAATGGTGATTCCCACATACGCTCAAAATGGGTCATTAATCTGACTTAACGGTTGGATTGTCGAAATAGAATTTTCTGGTAACAAAGGTAACATAGCTTGGCTTTGAAATATCAAGGCCGAAATCAAGTTAAGGTATCGCTTTATAAAAAATTGCGCATTTGAGGAATGTGCGCCATTGCATTTACTACTGAAGGACGGCTCGTTGGTCATGCAACCAAAACTAGAGCAACGAGAAGTAATGTGTACACCCAATTGTTCTGAGTCAGACTTGTATTTGTTACGTATTCACATTTTAAAAGTAACCGATTGTCAAATCGAACTATACCCTGGCAAAATCAAGCGCGTTTTATCCACGTTTCATTACATGTTTTACCGCGTTTCAAGCGCGCTAAAGCGTTTCGCTTGACGTGTAACGAAACGTGGTTGAAACGCGGTAAAGCGTGTAATGAAACGTGGGTGAAACACGCTTAATACATACATTACCACTTGGGCGGTACGCGCTTTGCGAATGGTATTGTCTGATCAAAAACAAGCTTGTCACGCGTTTGTCTAACAATCATCCCCAAGATAATATTGTAATAAAACATTAATATAATAAGTTTTTTAAGAGGACATAAATATAACGAGCTATAAATAGAAATGAATGGATATAAGATGGACGTAAGCCATAGAGCCTACATAATTTTCGGGATAGTGGGTTGACTCGTGCTTTTCATTACGGTCAAGAGACTGATTTGTTAGGCAAAGCGCCCGTGTTTATAATCGCAGGACGCCATCGCTTCGCTCCCGAGAAACCCGGGATGGCTATGCGCTACCTATCCCTGAACGAAACGTGCTTAAAACGGACTTGGCACACACCTGAAACGTACTCTTGCATAGCACCTTTTTGTCAGGGTACTTGCTGACTCATATCAAAAGATTGGCAATACGGCATAATTTGGAATAATACTTGTAACAAATTCCATCATATTATAGTTCGCCGTTCGGAAACCTTAATCATTAGGCTACGTTCACTCGGTTGAAATACATATAACTAACGGTAGGAGTGGGGTAACATCACATAAATTTCAAAAACGATTTTTTCGAAAACTAAGGCGCATTAGGATAAAAGCCGGTACTTGGGTACTTCGGGGAGGTCCCTCTACAACATACATGAGACTCATCAAAATCCATGATTACCACGCCTGATGGTCCTCTTGTCAATGTTTACAAGGTGTATAGTCTAGTCAATAGATACAATCCAAATAACATGTTTTTGCCAACTTTATTTTTTTACCAAATGTTAGTTTGAAGGTTAAACATCTTAAGTTGAAAAATGAGACCGTCTGCGATGGTCAGCAGTGGCCGCCATCTTGAAAAACGCGTTTATAATAATATCTCGAAAACTATTAGGTTCATGATGAAATATGTAGAAACCTTTTTTATCCGCAACTAAATTTCCCATTTTTTTTTGTTTATACCATTTTTTTTATATCATTTACAGTTCTTTTTTTTTATTGTCGGTTTTCTGAAAATGGGTGTCATTTTTTCGCCTTAAAATCCTGAAAAGGCTATAAAATTTAAAAAAAACTTATTACAAAACTTGTTCATTATTAAATGTACCCTTCACCTTGTGTATAAAAACTTTTTTTATAACCAAATAGTTTGAAAGTTATAAGTTTTTTTACGTGACGATGGCGCGGTATTCCGGCAGTTTGGTATGGCTAGTCAGCGCGAAATCGAATTTTGGATAAAACCACTGAAAATATCGAAACAATTCACTTACCTCTGTCAAAAAAGGCAGCTTCGTGACAAAAAACTTTTTTTTATTTATTTGTTGGCAATACAAATAGTTGAGCAGTTTATTTCGATTCCGTGTGTATTATGTGTGGCTTATACATCGTATAAAAACTTAATTTAAGAAGCGAATGAAGTGTACAATAAGATATTTATTTTAGTAATACAATTAAAAGTTATGCAAAAAATTAGATTAATTTTCTGCTCCTTTCGGACACGGTAGACATATGTTCTTCTTCTTCAGAATCGGATCAGTCTGATTGAGTTTCTTCCTCTAGAGTTTGCATCGATCTCAATACATTTATTCAGCGCTCATTTTCGTCATCTATGCCTACATCTGGAGCACTAAATAGCATATTGGTTTCCTCATCATCTGCCTTGCTGATTTCTATGTTGGGTTTGTTGAGACACTTTCCTTCATGATATTCGCAAAGAACAGAACTTTTCTACCCTGCTTTTCGGCATCTTTACAGATGTCGCGAAAAGCAGGGAAGAAAAATTCTGTTTTTATCTCTTTCACAATGAGTGGATAAGCATCGACAGCGAATTGATTGAAGTAACTTTTTTGGCGCAATTTCTTGAGACATACTGACGGCGACGAGTCCGCGTTTTGTCTTTTCCAACCCCAATCTTCAGGGTCTAGATCGGTCCCTAATCAAGCTTGAACCTGCTGATAAACCCAACACGAATGATATCGGTCTGCATCTTTTGTTGGAGGTAAAGATGCCATAGTGACCTTAGTTTTGGTAGATAGTCGGACGTAATGTCGGTAGCGCAGTTCGTTTAGAGATTTCTTTGAAGAATCTCTACCGTACGATGGCGTAAAAAATGTACTGCAAGCGGCTGCAATAAGGTTTGGGAGTGTTTTTGTGCTCAAAAAACGGTCCAAGCTGTTACGTAATGAAGGATTTTTCAATAGAATGGTTAGAATTTTAGTTTTCTTAAGATTGTAAGTAGCAGATGTCGTATCACAACCACTAAAACCGTGGAGAACAAGAAGATATCTGATAATGTTCGCTGCGTTGTATTTTTTAGCAAGTGATGACGAGCTGAACGTTTTGTCTCGAATATTTCCTCCGCTTGGCTTTCAGAAAAAAATATTCGTGTGTTTATGTCCTAACGCTGTTAGAAGAATCAACACATCCACGTCTTCTCCAACGATCACGACTGAAGTCGTGATCGATCTTTACTTAATACCATAATAGTATCAACAATCAATCCGTCGGCATCCTCAATAGATTTTTCAACGATAATACCTGAATTTCTCAGAACTTTCGACAATATGCCAATACATCGGACTTTATTGCATTCGTTGGCCAAAAATTGTCCTTGTTGTTCTGTGCACACCATTCCTTTAGTGATGATAATGTTGGAACAGCGTTGAAGTTATCGTCGCGCAAAGAACCTTATAACTTTCAAACTATTTGTTTAAGGTAGTACTACCACAGAAGAGTTGAATTAAGAAATGGTTGAAATTTGACATATATGGTATTTAATACATTATCCAAACATCTGTGCAATTTGAATAAGTTTGACGACCCCAAACCTGAGATATTTACACTTAAAGTTGGCTTGGTTTACACGTAACAAATACGTTATCATGGGCAAACAGAGCATTATTATTTCTACCGTCAAAACTAAAATTAAGATATTGATAAAAAACGAGGATAAGCTAGAGTAAGATATCACGAATAATGTGAAAAAAAAATGAGAATCATTCACCATCTAGTTTCCAAGATACAACCATAAGAAGCCCTCACAATTTTGGTCGTACATCACATATCCTGCTCGGCCTGCAAGTGCACGAGTGCGCGGAGGGGGAACGGGTCAGCGATCTGGCAACAGCGTGCACGACGAGGCGCTTAGTTTGAACATAGGATTTTGGACCAAAACAAATGGCTTTGAATAAATATTAGAACATACTTTTTATTGCAAATATATTGTCTCAATATATCTATAAATATTAACAAAATATTTTATTTGTACAAATAGTATTTTGGTTTTT
Organism: Netelia fuscicornis; assembly: GCA_946811545.1. NCBI lineage: Eukaryota > Metazoa > Arthropoda > Insecta > Hymenoptera > Ichneumonidae > Netelia > Netelia fuscicornis. Next base: position 14,686,367 of record OX328013.1, on the reverse strand, counting down.
GTTTGAATGTAACAAATAAATTTTAATTTTCAAATAATCTTCTCTTTCATAAAATATAATGTAATTGAACATATATTAATAGAACAATCTTTTTTTTAAATAACATTTTCGTTTTTCCCCCCTTTTTGCCTAAACGTCGGAGCTTTGGTTCATTTTTAAAAATAGAATCTTAACCATGATTTTGTTGTCTTTTGTGACGCGAGGTTTTTTATCTATTTGGTTCGTCGACTCCAACTCAATGATACCCTCTCTTCCACTTTTCGTGTATGTTGTTTGTAATTTAACAAGATCGATCCTCGCACTTGCCATTTTTTTAATCATTCCCGCAGAGATAACATCTTTGAGACCACTCAAGGCTCGTTCGAGTACTGCTGCCTTTCGTAGTTGATCTTCGTGGATATAGCATTCTTTGAAAGATTTGGTATTTGCAATTAAATTCTCTTTTGGGATAGTAGAAGCGAGTTTTTCCAGGATCTCAACATCGTATGATACCCCGTGAAAACTTGCAGTGGGTTCAATGTGCAGTAGATCTGCAGCGAGAGTAGATAACTTAAACATTCTGGGACCTTTTCTTTGAGGATGAAGCTTCCTTAGAGTGACGAGAGTGTCTGCGAATCCGGCGATAAGATTTTTGGCATCCTCTATCATCGAATGATTTTTGAAAGCTTGGAGTAAGCGTGGAGTATCAAATTTTGCATTGTGCGCTATAAGAATGCACGGCTTTACCACAGCTAACCATTCTTTGAATTTACGAAGGACGTCTTCAATAGAAATCGACTGAACTTTCTTGTCATATAAAAACGATTCTCCAGCCACATTTCGCATGCCCGTGATAGCCGTTGTGCTCGATGTAATTGGCTGAGAAGGATTCGCATATTCGCAGAAAGCGTGTTCACCGGACTTGGCTGCAATCTGCAAAATGTCTGCAGATTTTTGAAGGCCCGAAGTTTCCAAATCGAAGAAAACGAGATTCAAAGCGTCCAACAACGAAGAAGTATTCGGTACATTGTTGTTAAGAACGTCTTCATGACTTTCTAGACCATCGATAACAATTTCAAGGCCACAGGTAGGTTGATATTGAATTCCTTGTGTCTGTTCCGATTTTTTCCTCAAAGCCTGTCTTTGATCAGCCAGTATATTCCTGCGAGTTTTTGTGCTAGGTACCTTAGCTTTTGACGCTCTTTGCAAATGTTTCAATTCCTTTCTCGCAACAAATGATGCAGTATTTTTCCCGGGTGAAGTGTTGATTTTTTCTGCAACGGTAAGTAAGTAATTGTCACGGTCATTCTTACTACACACAGCGCTTGAGAAACGGAAATCGACAGATTCGTTTTGACTGTCGCATCGATTTAATATACGATCATTAAATTCCGATTCCATCGCGGATGAACTGATATGTATTTGTTCATGCTTAAATGCATTTGTCATAGTATTTGTATACAATGGGAAATGATATAAGAGATTTTTTATTTTCGACGTTATAGCGGGAACATAATATGAATTAATTGCTTCACTCTGAGGAGCAGAAGTAACTGCATTTGTGCAATCTTCGAACAAAACATTCAGCCAGTCACCAATACTATTTTTGTCAGCGCGGTCCGCTCGTCACTAGTTCTTCTGAGTGACTGAGGACACCGAGTCTCGCTGGTGAGACCTCGCAGCAAATAATATTTATCTATATATTCTTTATGCGTAAATACTAATATACAATAATACCATACAATATAGTTAAATAGTTTCGAACCAAAACATCTATCCGATTTATAGGGGACTTTTTAATGAATGTATTTTTTATAATCTGACGACATTATGTACAGTGACGAAATTATAGCCATTCACCTTTTTGCCTGCTCCGCGATAAAAATATTATTAACTAACTAACGCTTGGAAATGAGAAGAGCTGTTTAAGAAACGTATGTGTGGGCATGTGTGTTTTCTTTAATTCCCTTTTTGTGATGCCAAATCGGGTGAATAACGCGATTTATAATGTGCCCTGGGTAAGGTACCGTCACTCCCCGATATGTGGGTTTCGACAACAGCTGTAATATTTGCTGTATTACCCACTAGTTTAACCTTCAAATGATTCTAAGGGGTTAATTTGACTAATTCGGTCAATCCATTTTGAGAAGTTACTTTTCCGGCATTTCCGCTTATTTGGTAAACACTAGGGGTTTCTATTAGAAATTTTCAATTTTACTGTGAAAGAATATTGAAATTTGAGCGCAAGGTCAAAATCACCATCAAGTTTCCAGATTTCGTACTGCACGATTATCTCTTTACTGGAATATTTAGGGATATTCCAGTAAAGGGTTGGAAGCCAAATGAAATATCAAATTAACAATATAAATAGTGTATTGACACTTGAACAAGAGAAAGGAAAGAGGAATTTCTTCCGCGAATCCGTCGTGGAAGCATCCGCGCACGTACAGGTTTCAAATTTAGTTTCAGACTGTTTTAATATTAGCTTGCTGGCCCTTTTATACAGTTACTAGCAGCATCCGGCGTGCGTTGCAACGCCATTTTTATGTCATAATTTATTTTACAGCAAATGTGAATTAAAGAATTTTTTTAAATTATATTTATTCAAGTACTTTTGGATACATATTTTTTGTTTTTCCGATTGGCGCATACGTACGTACAAAACGACCACAGGGCTCTACAATGCCGAATTATTGGGCCGGTTCGATGCCGAATTGCAGAAAAATGGCCCCATTTGGCGAAGAAAAAAGTGCTCTCCCAAGATGACAACGCACCAGCTCACACTTTCGCCGTCGCCACGGCCAAATTGGTCGAATTAGGCTACGAACTGCTGTCCCATCCACCGCATTCTCCAGATTTGGCCCCGTGCGACTTCTTTTTGTTTCCCAACTTGAAAAAGTCACTCGCCGAACACAAATTTCAGTCGAATGAGGAGGTTATCGCCGCCACAGAGACCTACTTTGCAGACCTCCAGAAAACGTATTTTTTCGACTGGTTAAAGAAGTTGGAACATCGCTGGCTCAAGTGTATCGAGCTAAAAGGAGATTATGTTGAGAAATAAATAGCCACGTTTCCAAAATTTTCGTTTTTCTTTTGTAGTCTAATTGTAAGTACTTATCGGACCGCCCTCGTATAGATATACATAAATATTAATTTTGTTTCATCCCGCACGCTTTTATTTTGATATAAAAGATTCAACAACGCTCTAAATTTTCATCGCAATCGGATGATATAGGAGCTTACTCATGATAAACAAATAAACAGACAAACATACTTCCATTTTTGTATATAAGAAAATAAGTGGAACAGCTTAACCAGCATCATTTTGTTATTTTGTACTGCAAATCTGGTGCACATTATTTCTCAGATTTAGAGGTTATTTTTTAGAGCAATTGTTATGTGGAATTTGTCTGAGTCGGCGTTCGTAAAGCCTAGAATCGAAGTCGGCTTCAATTGCACAATGCCGAGTCAGTAATGACAAAATGTAGTAATTCTCGAATACCGGGGTACAACGCCATTGACATGTGACCTTGCTGATCGTAGTCTCTCGTGAATTGAATGTATTTTGAGTTTAGCTCCGGATTCCCCTTGAATCGTCTTCCTAATCAGAAGAGCTTCTTCTTCGCCTGAGTTCCCGATTCACCAAGGATTACGTTCGATTTTTGTGGCAAAGCAACGACAAATCTTTCATCAGTGTCTCATCTAAGCGTGTCACCGAATTGTCGCTTGCAATTTGTTTCTTCATTCGCCCAACATCGCGTTTTGTAGGTTTCTTCTTGTTTCTAAAACTATTCCAAATGCGATTGCAATTCTGTGATTGTCACTAGACCGCGGAATTTCGGAGATTTTTTGTTTGGAACATCGATCAGTTCTTCTTCGACGATCCAACCAAGAAGGGTTTTTTACAGTCTCGGTAATAATGTCGATTGTTTGTATGTATCTGGACACAGTAACTCCCAGAACAGTCTCGCTCCAAAGAGCAGATCTATGGTGTCAGGCTCGTAAAAACTCGGATCTGCCACTTTTGCTGCTTTTGGTATAAATATGAGCGTTGTGTCTATTTTTACGTGTGGCAGCGTTTTCGCGATTCATGGTAAAACCAGACACTCGATCCGTGCTTCATAATCCGAGTTTATTTTAACTTGGACTGTACGTCCGACCGCCGATTGAATCTGATTCATGTCGTTGATCTGCTCGGAACACTTAGTCCATTTTCGATCGAGCCTGTTAAGAAGGGCGTCTCTTGTGATGTTAAAATGCTAGCCGAGGTTCAAAAGCACGCGACGATTTTGCTCGACACCGTTCATATCCTTTCTTCTCACCCGAGCTGTCGACAATACAATTCTGCAGTTTCGTTCACTTGTTCTTCCATTGCACAGTGTGTAACGACCGTTTTGTTTACCATTTCTTCGGTTGACTTCCGCTTCACCGATTTGCTCTCTTGTTCGAAATGTAAAAGCCTCTTAGGCGTTTTTCCCCATTTTTGAAAGCGGATTCTTTACAGTTCACAGCAGTGTGACTTTGTCCTAAACAATTTAGGCAGATTTTCTTTGCTCTTGGCTCTTCTATTTGATCGGAAACCGACATTTGCAGAAATTACGGACATTTGTAGACCGTATGTGTTCCCTGATAAACTGAGCAGCTTCGTTGAGAAACTGTTGTCAGCGATGCTGATCTTCCTCTTTTCGACATCGAAGGCTTCCTAACTCCAATCTTCGTTTTCCCCTTGTCGATAAATTCAAAGGTGTGACATCGCTCGTTCAAAATGTCAAATATTGTTGAAACATTTTTCAATTTTGTTTATCTCCGGTTGCATTCTTCTTCACAATCCTTTTTCGTCGCGTAGTCGAATTTGGTCTTCGTGAAATGGCTTAGGAGCTCTTTACAATGCTCGACGGGAAGATTCAGGATTTTTAACGCTTTAAGATGCGTATGAATGTGTACAGTAAGCTGTCGTATTGTAGCCGGTTTGTCTTTCACAACGACTGAAAATTCGAAGAGATTGCTGAAATGCGTATTTATCATCAATCTCGTATTTTTGTAGTTTTGTTCTAGCAAGCACCACGCGCTGTCGTAATTCTGTGTTGAGAGTACTAGTCCGAGTATCACCTGCAGTGCTTCGTCCTTTAAAGAATTTAGCAAATATTGAAATTTTTCTATTCTCGGCATACCGGGATGAATCATTGATATACAGAGTATACCAAAAAGGTCCCGACACCTAAATATCTTGGAAAATATAAGTTGTACAGAATAGTGTTTCAGACAAAAGTTTAATGGTCTAAAAATATCTACTTACTAATTTTGTCAGTTTAATCTTGGGTATCGCCGTTAAGGTCAGATCAAGGTCAAATAAATTTTTCAAAATAGAACACCCTATTTTTTATTGCATATTCCTATAGTACGCCTCAAGAGCTTTCCAAAATACTAGAAGTAAACATTTTTTTATGGTGCATCAAAGTTACAGTATCGACGGCACTAGCCAAGGTATACTATACGGAGATTACCTACGTGGTTTGATATTTTGTACTTGGAGGAAGATTAGAGAATAATACAACCAGTTAACACAACATCGGTCGGTGATCCGGCTAGTCAAGGCAAGATCCGTCGCTGATCCGGCCAGTCAAGGCAAGATCGGGTGGATCATCGACCAATCTTGCCTCGACTGCTTGTATTATTCTCCAATCTTTCTCCAAGCACAAAAGATTAGCCCGCCTATGCAACCTTCGCGTGGTATACCTTGACTAATGCCGCCGATACTGTAACTTTGAAGCATTATAATGTTACGCAACTGGCTCTAAAAAGCTGTACGTATTCAGTGAATCGGGCCGAAGTCGGTGACGCGGTGTTTTTTGATCTTATATTTTAATGCCCGACTATGAAGGAGGCGTACAGTTTACTCTTGTTTCGAGAGATGAGCAGCGGCGTTGTCTTTGCCGCCGGCATGGTAAGGCCATGATTGTTCGGCTATGAGGGTACCAACTTTATGGTCCTGTTCCCGAGATCCTCTACTTCCCTAATGGTCCCCACGACGAGTAATATCACGAAGCCGTTGGCGAAAACCACCACAGATACCCTATCTGGAAACGTCAGTTTAGCAGCCCGTCACAACAACGTTCTGCCGGCCTCCAGTATGCCCATTCCCCAGTCCGTTGTCCAGGTGTCAAAGCCTACCCTACGGCCAGCGCGAGCCAGGAGGATCTAGCATTCGTAACAAAGGCGTCCAGAAATCCAAGGAATTTATCGATAGTGAGGCTAGGCGGGTAGTAGCAGCTGTGCATTCTCACCTCTACAAGTGTTACGTCCGAGTAACAAAATGAATTGCGCTGTGTTAGACCTTAGCAAATCTAATGAGTATTGGGAAGCGGGCTATGGAGTTTGATCTGGAAATAACGTAGAGTAGAAGAACTGATTTGAAAAAAGGACATTTATATATTCGGTTGGTGGTTGATTACACTTGGTGAATTTTTCATCGTACAATTGGCGTCGAGGATGGTTTTCGGGGATCAAAGATGGGTACGAGAATTTAATCACGAAGTCTAATTTTTGTTATTTGTATTGGCTTTCAGTAGTTTCAGTTTTAAACCACCATTCTAAATATTCTTGGGTGTAGTATCCATGGGTATGATCACGAGAATATCCCGTATATTGAGGTACGATTTTCTTGAGCTCGTTTTTACATCCGGCTGACCAACGTTTTCCCATTAAAATGCAGAAATGAAATCAGTCTAAATAAACTCCCAAAAGCTGTATGAATCAAAGTCTATTTATAGGGAGTAGGAATTCGTTGTTGGTTGTCGATTCAGGGATTGGTGTGGAGATAAGAGACGTTCAGTGAGTTCGTGGTCGTCCTCGAAACTCTGTAGATGAATAATATATATGAATAGTAAGGAAGAAGTGAGTTGGGGCGGACCTTGCTACTCAACGGTGAAAGGTATATAGAGCTTGCGGCAGACTTCGCAGCAGAATGGGTTGTTTAGAAGAAAGATAGAGCTGGCAGCGGGTCTGGCAGCTCAATGGGTTGTTTGTAAGGAAAATAAAGCTCACGGCGAACTTCGCAGCTCAATGGGTAGTGAGGTTGAATAAGTTAGGATTTCTTTAGTTAAAACTTACGGTTTATTGAATTCTTAAAGAATTGAGACAGGCTGGGCAGTACAGTGAATTTTGTTCTGTCAATATTTTCGAAGTACGACCTTACAAAAGGCTTGTTACACGAAATTTGGGCATTGAACGTTGAAATCTGGAGGGCCAACTTAGAGATGAGAAGTATTTTTATACTAGTTCGGCAACTGCCCTTGTTAATTTTGTAGAAGTTGGAGAGGATAGTTTACATGAGCCTTATTGGCCCAAAAAGTCCCTTCGTTCCTACTCCTATTTTCCCGAGCTTGAAGGAAAATGTATCCTTATCTCCTCCCCCATCTCTCGGGCCCGAGCATTTTCCTCTCCCTTACTCAGCCCTACCCTAGCGCTATACCATGGGTGGGTATACGAAGGTACCCTCTTCCTTAAGGCGTCGTCTTAGCGGAGTTTCGGGGGCGTAAGAAGCCGTTCCAATCTAGACGAGGGCGTAGCTGGGCTGTTGTCTAGATCTAAATCGCCACATACTCATATGGCTGTTTTGGCATGTACGTCCCTCGCCCAGGTTGTCCTCGCAAACCCGGTGCTCTTTGCTGGTCTCTTTGTAGATCCGGTGCTCTTTGTTGATAAACGCCACGTCTCCCTTTTCCTTTCTGACCAGTTGGGGCAGCACATTTTGGATCTCCAAGCAGTACTTGAGATTGACCTGCAGTATGTCCGTTATTTTCGATTCGTCTCTTTATGACTCTCCTTTCCACGTCGAATTCATTCAGCTGATCGTTTCACGACGCTCTTGTATCGAGCCACGTGCACGGCCACGTGGCATCTGAAGCAAAGGAGAAATCGCCCTGCACCTTCTAACTTCACAGTTTAGCTAGTCAACTTTCTGTCTCCACAGTAACCGCAGCTTTTTCGTTATCGTTACCGGGAGAGCTATACTGGCCGCCTGGGTATCGCTTCTACATGCTCTGAGTCGAACTTTTGCCGGATTACCTTCTCTAGAGATATGCCCTCATGCCAGGTCCTTGATGCCCGCGCTTTACGTATGAGCCAGATTTATCTCTGCCGACCCATCCAGTATATACGAGAATTGATGTTAGGGTCAGCACGCGCCTTGCTCAGCTTATTGGCATACGTCCCTTCTCGTGACACCGTGATGTTAATTGCATTTACGTGAAAGGCCCTGATTGTCATCACCGGTTCTCCTCATGTAGTCTGAAGAGGAGCTTTTTGGGGCTTTCACCGGGTTACCTTTCACGTCGCGCCTTTTTCTGCTTTCGGTTACAGGCTAGCCGTGTTGGGCCTTTCCATGGGCTCGCCGATTGGGTGGGTCTGCGACTATTCGGTCTGCTTTTCTCTTCCTTACTTTGCTTGTCTTTTCCTCAGTGCGTGGTAGGGTTTTCCTTGCTACATGTTGTAGCATTGGGCCCTTCAATACCGGTATACTCTGGACTGCCGAGTCCTTTTTCCTTCGCCTACGCTGTACCGTAGCGATCCCTATGCGTGGCTTTCATCACCGAGGCTTTCGCTCAATTACATTCGGTGGTGATATTGCCCTCGTTACCGATCGTACTTACTTGAGGTACGGTTGTTTATGTGCCCCCTATGTTTGGTTTACATTCAGAGTTCTATCCCCTCGCTAATTTTGTTTCGCCCCAAATATTTGAGGACCTCGGTACCTTCTATATCTGGAAGTCATTGCTCTTTCCATCACCGGGCGTGGTACCCGATACGAGACTATCCACTCGACACGGCTCCAACGCTTCTCGCCGCGCTCTGATTGGACCAACTGTAAAATTCTATATCTCGTAAACTATTAAAAATAACCCCAATGTATATTTGCAACTTTCGTTTGTAATGATCCCATCTACCTTAGAATAAAACCTGCGACACGTTATGAAATTCACCCTGTATATCGCAAGCAAAGCATTACCAAGTACGGCGCGCAAGCTGTATCATACTTCACGGCATTGAGTTCAAAAATTCTTATTGATTCTTCTGGATTTTTTCTCCAGAATATTCTTTGTAAACCACAATCTCTTTAGTCGATGAGAATTTGTCTGAATATGGCTGCAACATCGGCTGTTAACACATACTCATGGGCCCTGAAGCGAAGAATAATATAAATCATTTCTTTTTATAAATTTGGAGCAGGCATTACTTTATCATTAAGAAATGCTACGCTCGTTGTTTTCGCAGACGCGTCGAACACAACACGAAGTTTCGTTGTTGCATTGTCAGGTCTGATCACAGTCTGATGCGGCAAGAAGTATACTTGGTTTTCCTTCTTCCCGTCGTTTTTTTACCGAAGACATGTGTCCTTGCTGCATATAGTCGTCTATAAAATCAGCATAGCTGGCTTTCAATTCCTTATCTTCCTTGAAACGGCGTTCCATCTAAATAACTCGGCGATATTTTGCGTCCTTTGAATGTCTAGGTTTTATGTCGTCGCGCATCGGCAAGCGTACTATAAATCGTCCAAACTCATCTCATGGAACGGTTTTCTCGAACTGTTTCTCACAGGCTTGTTCTTCGTTTCCGTGGTGATGAACTTCTGGAAAATTCTCTTGTCTCCAAAAGCGTTCGACTTGTTCGCTTAATTTTGATCGAACCAACTTTCTAAGACCGGATCCGCAATTGGATATTTTTCGGTAAATCAATATTTTTGACATCGAAACTTATTCTGCAGGTATATCTTCAGTGATCGATGGCAACCCGAGATAATCGATTGTGGTCGTAAAATGTTATGTATTATTAAATGCTGTATCTTTATGACTTTTCGAATGGTCATTCTCGTTTGACCAATACCACAAATACCTTTACTTTCCGCCTTTCATCACAGCGGGAGTTTTTTTTTTGTAAATTTTTACAAGATTTGAGTGCCAACCAGGATCGAGTAGCGCGCGCCAAACTGCGTATTGCCGTCCGCTTCGTGTATATAGACTCGTCCGATAGATAAAATCACGCGAGACTCCGATTTCTTCGCGTAATAAATACCCACCGACGCTGTGTTGTCGGTTGCGCCTGCATCTTGTGTTTCTGCTTCTTCCGAATTTTGTGAGCAGTGTGTTGCCACGGATGTTTCCTTCGACGTTTCGTTTTATTCATTGTGCAATATCGTATTATGTCGACTTAATCATTTTTTGCACGTAGATGCTCGACAATTTCTTGCGTGTCCCGCGTTGAGACAATTTGTACAAAGTTGTTTTTTCTTTTATTAACCTGAATCTGTCTTGGACAGAAAGCTTAAGCTATTCTTCGCATTTATACGTTGGGTAATCGTCATGGAAGCGAGAGATACTTTTTCTCGCTCTTCTTTTGCCTTGCTCCTGGCTTCTCTGACATCGACTTTTCCTTTGTCTGTTGGAGAACTCTGATCATATAGCTACGCTCTCGTCAGAATCTCGTAGATGCTTCTAATGTTGGCATATTGTTTGGCGTTTTGTGCTTTGTCGACGCTTGCCAGTCGCGCTGCTCTGTGAAGTTCAAACGTTTTTTCGCTAAATGAACGACAATATTAGGTGTACAAATAAGTTTACGCCGTTTGGAATGGAAATTTGGACATTTATTGTGAAAAAACGCAACATAATTTTTTGATCCAAGTACTGCCCATCGTTTGCCTCTACTTTTTGTCATCTTTCTGGCAGCATACGGATACCGCGATGAAAGAAAGCTTCATTTCTTGAGATTATCAACGAGTCGATCCAATTTCGGGTATCTTCATGCGATGTGAAGTGTTGGTCAGACAGACCATGTGGAATCCAGGGAAATAAGTGGAAATCAAAAGGGGCAAGGTCTGGGAAATGCGGCGGGTGGGGTATTTACTTCTCTGGTGAAACGTCCCAATTGATCATTTCCAGATAGGTTGGGACCGGCGTCGAAACATGTGGAGGAGCAATTTCACGCAGGAGAATGATTTTGCCGTGCCTGGAGTAGTAATGGCCGCGTTTTTTGTTGCGCGCTCGACTCAATCTAATTAATTGTGTTCGGTAGGCAGCCCCAGAAATGATATCGTTCGGTTTGACCAACTCATAATACACGACACCAAGCTGATCCCGCCAAATACACAACAAGAGCTTTTTCTCGTGAATTTGGCTTAGGTGTAGAAGTCGATGCGTGACCAGGTTGTCCCCATAACTTTCTTCTTTGTGGATTATCATAATGTATCCAGTTTTCATCATAGGTGCCGAAAACTCTTTCGTTTATATCTGGCAAGCAGGATTTATCGTGTCAAAAATCGGAGTTCAACGCGTCTCGGTGTCAGTTCATAGGGAAACCATTTTCCTTCTTTTTGAATTATTCGCAATGATTTCAACCGATGTGCAATTGCTTGTTGAGTCACTCCTAATGTAAGTGCAAGTTCTTCGTGCATTTGACGCGAATCTCGATCCAATTCCGCTTCCAATTCTGCGTCTTCGTACCCTTTTGGCATTTCGCTACGTTCTTTGTCGTTGTTCTCAAAATCGCCATTCTTAAATTTTGTATACCACTCACAACAATTTCTTTCATTTAAAGCAGCCTCACCATATGCTTCTACAAGCAATCGACGCTCCTCAGCTGCCAATTTCTTCAAATTGAAGAACTAAATTAAAAGTTTTCGCAGATGACGTATATTTAGCTCAAAACTCGACACGTTTGCACACAAAAAAATATATTGAGCCGATGAAAAATCACGAATATTTTATGATTATGTTGTTAAGAGATGTCCAACCTCGCGATGGCGGTTTACAGCTGACAGTTCCAACGATAACTTACCGGTGGCGCCACTTTTGTGAAACGGCGAGAACTTATTTGTACACGTAATAATGTCCCACTGTTCGACCGATTCTCGCAGTGCTTGTAACGATTTAACATACATCTCAATGTGCCATATGATCTGTCTTATCGACTCTGCTTTATTTCCTCTTTTCAGCGCCGGAAACTGCAATAATTCATCGAGATACGTTTCTATAATCATCATTTGATTATTGTATGTATCTTTCAATAGCTTCCACGCACTTTCGCAATTATTTTCTGAAATAGTAAACCCTTGTATTACTTGCCGAGCTTCTCCTTATAGTACGCCGACAAGATCTTGATGGATTGTTGTCTCAAAGCTATTTTTAACGGCTGGGTAAGGTTAATTCGGTGAAAAAAGCAAGTTTTTAAGATTTTCTCTGGCGATGCAGATAGTGTAAGTTTATTCAGTTAGTTTCCATATAATAATGCAATATTTGAACAATATTTTCCTAAATTTTCATTGAAAAATATTGAAAATTGAGCGAATAACAGTGAATCTCCGGCGGCGCATCGAAAAAAAAGTTGTTTAGAAAAAAGTCAAAATGCATTTGTTAAAAGAGATGTTTCTCGAGGTTACCACGGGAGGATTATATTTTTTTAGATTTTTTAGTTTTTCGTAGCACATGAATGCATAAAAATACGATTTTCGCTAAAAAAAATCAGCTAATTTGTTGTTGAAAAATTAATAATTATTCTAACAAAAGCGCTCGACAATTTCTGGTGACTATATATAAGGGACATATATCTGGTGACTATATTCTGTGACACATATATAAGGATATATATCCTTAGAAAAGTATATATTTAAGGAAAGACTACTTTCCTTAGTTTGAAAATGCCGCGCTTCTCAGGCTCCGCGCGCCTTTTAGTCTCATCGCCGTCAGATGGTGCGAAATGGGAGAAGAATTGAGGAGAGACACGTTATAGAGCGCAAGTGCGAAATAGTAGAAGGAGTAGAAGAATTGAGGAGAGATGTAATAGAGCACAAGTGCGAAATACCGAGAAATAAAGTTAATAGATAGCGAAGTGATATTAGTAAACTTTAATTATCGTTTCTTTGTTTACGAGTAAGGTTATAAATAGTGTAACTAATTGTTGTTAAATAATGAATAAAAAAAAAGACTCTTCTTTCTTTACAGAGATAACAGATTTTCGCTTGCTATATCGCCCTGTATAATAGTTGCCTTATGCGTGTGCGTGTGTGTGTGCGCGCGCGCGCGCGCGCGCGTGTGTGTGTGTGTGTGTGTGTAGGTACGATTCCTAATAAAGATTAGTACGTATAATAAGGTCTTAAGTTTTTTACAGACTATGATCATGCTGCAAATCAACTTAATATTGAGGTATAGATGTAGCGCGTTTTGCTTTGTTACTAACGTTATGCCTGTAGCAATTAGATTGGATATTCAGATAAATCGAAAGCATATGGCTGATTCCATATGATTTCGATCACTTTTGAATGCGACCATTTTTAATTTTGCTGAAAATTGTATATGTTATGTTATCCCACTAAAAACAATTTTGTGATTTTTTTCAAATCTTTTTACCCAACCGAAAAAAAAGTTATGAATTTTGAAAAAAGTCTTCCTGTTTTTCAACCATTTTCAAACGCTCATAACTTTTTCAAACATTGGTTAATCGAAACGTTTTTTCTTTTCAATTTTTCGTTTTTAAACGTGTTTTTAAAAATATACAAACGAAATATTCAATTAATACTCTATGAAATTTTTCATTTTTTTTAGAAAAGAATCTTAATTTCTCAAAACTCCATTTTTGATCTTTGATTTTCAATTTTGTCTTTAAGCTTTGATTTATTCTGCTTTCAACGGGGGAAATCCAAGTAAAACTTTCAAAAAATGACTTTTTTTGTTGCATAAAACATTAATTTATATCTCTAAGAACATTATGTCAACGTGTGAAAGCTAAATTCGAAGCCATATAAAAGTTGCAGCCTGTGAGCGCGTCTTACCCGCGCTCGCAGCTCGCTCTCGCAGGAAACAGAGACTAATTCCCAGGGAGGGTCCTATTTACGAAGATTTGTCTAGAGAACTTCAAAAATGTGTGGGTGGCCATACCCAGAATGCAAATGAAAGTTTTAATTCAGCCGTTTGGCCCCCAAACATTTACATTCTAAGGTGAAAATCGTTGAAATAGCTGCATTCCTTATGACTGGACTATTCAATGAAAGATTCTTTAATAGTAGGCCAATCTGGATCTTTTTTTTTTGCATAATTTCGTTTTTGTATGTCCTTTTGAAAATAAAATATAGAACAATTATTTGAGGAGTTTTTGAATCTGATTTTTAAGCTTTAAACTAAATTTTTTTTTTACAGTGGGTGAATATTTTGATTTTTTCCAAAATTTGTTATTTTAAACTTCTATCAATTTAACAACTTTTAAGCTTGGGTTGAACGTGCGTTGCCCATAAGTACTATTTTTCTCGATTTTCGAAAATTTGAAAACAAATATTTAATTACCACTAAAACCGTTTTTATCGTTATATAATCTTTTTTTAATTATTGTGAATGAATTTTTTAACTTTTTTGTTGTTAACAGGCGTCTAAAATTAATAATAAGTCATTATAAGTATGTTTATAAATAATAGTAACAAAAGTTTTTATTTAGTTGAGTATTCCTTTAAAAATGTTAAATATAAGATCATTATTTGAACTAGAATACCCTCCTATGTTTTCGGTATCCATCAGAATAACTGATTATGAGTAAAATTTTTTTGTCCCTGTGATTGACTTATCGTAAATCAATCATAGGGGCACAAAAATTGCACTTAGCTAAAACGTACGAGCTAAAAGGTATTCTAGTCCAAATAATGATCGTATACGTAACATTTTTAAAAGAATATCCAAATAAATAAAACCTTTTGTTAGTATTATTTATAGACATACTTATAATGACTTATTATTAAGTTTAGACACCTGTTAACAACAAAAAAGTATAGAAATTTGTTCATAATAATTAAAAAGAGATTGTATAGCGATACAAAACGGTTTTAATGGCAATTAAAATTTGTTTTTCCAATTTTAAAAAATCGAAAAAAATAGTAATTATGGGCAACCCATGATCAGCCCAGGCTCAAAAGTTGTTAAATTGATAGAAGTTAAAAATAACAAATTTGGGAAAAAATCAAAATATGCATGCATTAAAAAAAAGACTTAAAATCTAAAAAAAACTTAAAAATCACATTAAAAAATACCTCAAATAATTTTTCAATATATTTTTTTTAAAAGTACATTCAAAAATGTAAATTTGCAAACAAAAAAAGGTTTAATTTGGCCTACTATTAAAGAAGTTGAGCAAAAAAGCGATTTTGTGAAAATTCGATATCATTTGAAGGGGTAATAAAAAAAATCTCAAAATTTACTACGACGAGATTTTCGATGGGCGCTAAAAAATATCAAAAAATTGAGAAAATAAAAAAAAAGTTTTTGAAACTTGTCCATTTGTCGTGGAATACCCCATACATATTCTCGTTTTTGTATATCTCACCAGTTTGCAGATATATTATTATATATATTCCCTGAGTAAACATCATAATGCTACTTTTCAGGTTTTTAAATGGGAGATTAAATATTTTATACCGGTTGGCATATTGCTAACCTTATTCTTTTTATATTGCCAAAAAATCATTCGAAAATACATTGTTCAATTTTTAAGCAACGTTTGAAAATCTGAATTTGTAGACAGAAATTTCTAAGCAATGGCTTAGAGTATGTCAATGATTTTGCCTTTACACGCAGAATACCCTGTGGAGTTATTAACATTTGTTGCTATCTAAAATAGACTGCTGAGAATTATATAATCTTTATCATGACCTATAAATACGTATTTAAGCATCATATCACTTGCCAATGATCTTTTTTGTGGTAGAGATGATTACATTTGATGTCAAAACGCATTGAGTGTACCAAGAAACTTCGCACGGTATGGATGGAAAGTAACTTTCAAAATACACTTCATATACAACCATGAAATAATGTCTAATTTAGAAAAAAGAGTCCGACGCATATACGATTTGTTACCTCATCCAACCGACCCAACAAAAGTTAATAAAAATCAGTTGCAGTAAACAAAATCAATCCATAAATGAGAGTCACAACAACAAGTGAGGTGATTTGACTGCGTAAAGTGAATCTTTTCAAGATCATTAAATATAACACGCTTCTAAAAGAAGAATAGATATTAACGGATCAAAATATTTTTATTTAGTATAATCAACACATGAGCCCGGTATCAAGGAACATGACCAAAGGTTACACGAACAGACTACCGAATAAATATTTCGAATTTGATGACTACATGTGTGATTAATTAATTATATCTATATTGGTAACAAGAAATATCATAATTTTTTTGAGAGGCTTGTCAACTCGCCCTTCAATATTTGTTCGGTGGTTCGTAGATTCTATTGCTGGCCATTTTCTTCCACCTTTCTCTGTCAAGCAGTATATGGGTCGATATTTCACATCCAATTTTCCTAACTATCGTTGTTCGTACACATTCATTCATTTTCAAACGATCTTACTGCCTTCACTTATGACAGTGTTGTTAATCATATCTCAATGTTGACACCTATAAGTCATTTTCGAGACTCGACGAATGTTGCTGCTTTCTATTGTTTAATGTGTTTTACCGCGTAGTTGATAATCTTGGGCAAGATTTGTCCACATTAGAGATATTTTTTAGCCAGATAGTTGAAGATTTGATTGAATTTTGATGTCTATACGAGGTCATTCGTAACAATTGAAACCGATGGCGTTGAGTTTTTTCTAGTAACTATGAAATTAGAACGAAGTTGAGTACAAATTATATTAAGTTTTGTCTGCGCACCTGAATAAATTTGGCTTCTTCGAGTAAACCAGAGATGGAAAATCTTGCTCCCGTATAATTGGCTCGAGATTCTACCGAATGTGATGCGATCCGAGAAAAAGGACTTATGAGGCAGAATAGGAATTTTTCACCCCAAGCGATTAAAGAAATGAAAACCAATGCTCGCGCTCAAGTGACACAATTTTCAATAATTCATATCTTCTAAAATTATGTAGATAACAAATTTCCGATTGCAGCACATGAAAGATCAGTTCAAAAACTTATAGCATAACGCATAATCCAAAAATTGATTTTTTGCCTTGCAGGTTCCTTTTCTCGGATCGCGTCACATGTATAGTAGGGCAGCGCTTGAATCAATGAGAACAGAAAAACGTGTCACCAATACAACATATACACATATATTTGAAATGTTATTTTCTTTGATTTATATAATCTATTTTGATGTATTTCTTAAGCTGAGGAGAGAAGTTACAACGGTATAGAGCAGTACGACCACGATAGTACTTGTGAGCTGAGCATAAAGTAATAACGGAGCGGGAGGGAGAGAGAGAGAGAGAGAGAGAGAGAGAGAAAGGGACACTGCCACGTCGTCGGATCAATATCGGGTCCCTGTTGAGGGAAGCGCGGGGGCGTTGGTTGCTGGCGTCGGTGCTTCATGTTTCTGCTCAGCCTGCTGCTGCTGTTACTACTCACCGTTACGAATCCAGGATTGTGTGGTGGTGATATGGCGGTTGTCTCGTAGTATTAGGGCCGCATAGACCCAAAATGCTTTGTTGCAGTGTTCAAATTTGTATTGTATTCGTCCATATTGCATATCAATATGTGCATATCAAGCATCGCACACCGTATTGCAATATTTGTACACGAATCGTTATTTTTGTAGAGGCTTAACGTTTTGTGAAAAATGCCTCCCACCGTTACTTCTATTCGAAAACCTTAAAGGTTCTTGTAAAAAATAATGGTTTAGCTTGTTGCATTTTCAATTTCTGGATATAGGCGAAATAATATAAAATTGTAGACGCTAGATGCGTATAAACTTACCCATGGGCTTCAAAAGTCTCTAGGTAGAGAATCGGAACTCTTCAGGACCGTTAGATGTCTTTTTTCCAGGCCATTCCATTTCCATTTTTAAATTTGAATACAGATTACTCATTAATTGAAAAAATCTCCATTTTACGACCACAGTTGGTGTATTTTAAATAAAAAAGAATGCATTAATGATATAACAAATGTGCTATCGCATCAACCAGCCAACTCGCGTTTGAGAAGAACGATCTTTAGTCTTTCTACCGAACTTCTATCTTCTTGCCATTAGTATTCGAATGTAGAGCTGGAAATGGAGTGTAAGTTCACGAAAAAATAAATAAAAATGGTCGATTGAGTAGCAAGTCACAACGTTTTTAGTCAAAATAAAAGTGAAAAAAGACAGCTTTCAGGACATCTATTTGTGCAACAGTTATTATTTGTGAACGTTTCTTCGTTAAAAAAATCTATTATATTTACGCAAAATTGATAAAGAAGTAATTTCTTTTCACCAATTCACCTTCTACGCAATAGAGAAAAAGCAATGTCATATTACAATCAATTACAGTAATAAAAATATCAAGCTTTCGGAGAGGTACAATATTTATCCTGAGGAGAGTTAAACTGATACAAAAATTTAGCTCTGGCAGCGATGCCTTCTCTCCTAGAAACCCTTACCTTACCAGCTATAAACATTTAACAATGGGAAAACACTATTCTAGTCATTTCTCAATAGCCTACTGTAGTTTAAAATCTATCATAATTTATTTGTCTATTATTTCATCTTTCATACATAAAGGATTCTGATGTCAATCGAAGTACTCTCGGCCTTTTTGGCTACATGCCATATATGAATGCGTGTTAAGCCATTAAACATGATTAATTCCTCAATTGTGATCTTTTATTTTAAAACACTGGACTGGTTCATCGCCAAAATTTTTCTCCTTTGTATACCTTAAAGTCAGAAATAATGTCCTTACTGTGAAAACAGGCTCCCAGATGCAGACTAATCCCATTGTTTTCAGTATTTGTTGAGCGAGGGTCATTGAAAATAACGTTTCGTTTACAGAATTCATCTGCCATCTATATGGCAGATGAATTCTGTAAACGAAAATATCTAAGGTGCTAATAGTTATTGAGACACCTTGTTACCTCTACTACAAGGTTCTGATACAAGGTGTCTCAATAACTATTAGCACCTTAGATATTTTCGAAACTATCAGGATGACAGATATATTTACTGAAATACCATTGCACGGTACGAAGGGGGCCATCCAATGGTACCAAAGAACCCACCTCACCTCCACCCCCTTGGCTGGGCGCGGGGCAACGTTGAAATTTTAAACGGGAATCCCCATTCTATATTGCAGATTCGGATTCCCCATAAAAAAATACGTAACTTTGATTTGAAAAAATTTGTTTGATCCGTGATGGATGTCAAAAAATCTCCGAAAGTACAGATAGGCGATAATACTTACAGTTTCGGTAGTAAATACAATTACTACGTTTATAGTAAGTGTTCGAAGTGACGACCATCAGTATTAATGCAATATTGGGTTTTTTTCCGACTGATTGAGTCGCAAGTTTTATAGCGTCAGAACTCACTGATTCTCCAAAAGTCCCAATGTGTCTTTGATAAAATTACTGTAGACATTGCTATGCAAATCTTGGTGACGACTTACATGGTACTGGCGAAATTCGGGACAGTGCACAATGCAATGTACGCCGGTGCCCTGCTAATGCCAGATTCATTTTCAATTTGCCGCAAATTAATGTGAGTATCTCGAGACAAACTTGCCAGCACACCGATTTCCATTTCTTCATTTGTTACACGTTTCTAGAGTACACTACTACGGATACTTAAACTACCGGTTTGCCTAAGTTTATCACATACATTTTTAAATGTTTTACGCGAAGGCTGAGTCCAATGTGGATATCGTTTACATACAAAGCTCCTGCCCTTACAGAATTTTGTCGACAATCGCGATAAATGAGGAGCATATCCATTTGCTCTTCACACGGATACATTTTACTTGATTGACCGATTTATCGATATTAATCTTATCATGTGTATCTTATCCTGCAAATTATTAAACTGTCCTTGAAACAGTGTTTATTTTCGGTAAAGTAAACCATAAGTATTATCGCCTTTCTGTACTTTCTGTATCTGTCGAAGAAATATACATAATAAGCATAACATAGTAAGTACATAGTAAGCATACATAATAACGTACGCATTGATATTGATGATCATCATTTCGAACACTTACTATAAACGTAGTAATTTTATGTACTACTCAAACTGTAAGTATTATCGCCTTTCTGTACTGTCAGGGATTTTTGGTCATTATAGCGCCATTTATCACGAATCAAAAAAACTTTTTTACATTAAACGTATTTTTTTATGGGGTATCCGAATCTGCAATACAAAAATGGGGGTTCCCATTTGAGATTTCAAAGTTGCCCCACGCCAAGTCCAGGGGGTGGAGTGGGGGTGAGCACTTTGGCACCATTGGATGACTCCATTCGTACTATACAATTTTATTTTAGCAAATATTTCTGTCAACCTTATAGTTTCGAAGATATCTAAGGTGCTAATAGTTATTGGAACGCCCTGTATATATATCTGATTCCATATGATTTCGACCACTTTCAGATCCGACCATTTTTCATTTTACTGAAAATTTTATATGCTATATTGTGAATTTCTTCAAATTTTTTTACCCAACCGAAAGAAAGTTATGAATAAAAACGTCTTTCCCTTTTTCAACCATTTTCAAACGCTCCTAATTTTTTAAAAAATTGCTTAATCGAGACGTTTTTTTTCTTCAAATTTTCCATTTTTTAGCGTTCTTTTCAGGAAAAAAAATATTCATGACATACTTTATGAAGTTTTTCATTTATTTAGAGAAAACCTTCTATTTCTCAAAATCTCCATTTTTGATTTTTGATTTGCAATTTTTGTTTTAACTTTGATTTATCCTGAGTTAAATCCACAAGTTTCATAGTGGGCAGATATCTTTTTCTATTTTTGTTTTCGATTGAAGAACAAATTGCTTCAGTTTTTATGATAAAAATACTAATTTTCCGAAAAACCCTAGATATAGAAATAGAAAATCATCAATAAAATATAGGGTTTTTCGGAAAATTAATATTTTTCTCACAAAAACTGAAGGAATCTTTGTTTTCAATCGAAAAAAAATGTGCCCGCTATAAATGTCAACGAAGGCGCTTCTTTAAAAATTCTTGGGAGGTCGCGTGTTACATGGGCTGGAAAGTCTTCGACCTACCAATGAAAGAACGATATTTTTAATGAAAAAACTGTTTTATTCTTTGACATAACCTCTAGCCAGAGTAATGCTCTTATTGTAGCCGCCGTCTAACATTTTAATGCCAGTTTTGTAGTGTCACGCATCACGTCTTTCAAAATAAGCGTTTATTTCCAACTCTGCCACTTCATTTGAGTAAAATCTTTTGCCAGAGAGCAACGTTTTCAATCGGAGAAACAGGAAATAGTCGCTGGAGACTGTCTGACGAATACGGTGGGTGGCGAACTAATTTGTAGCGCAATTCCATGAATTTATTGGTTATATCGCTAGCAAAATGAGTTGGACCGTTGTCATGGTGAAAAAGCTTTCGTTTCTTCGCCATATGCGGCCATTTTGCCTTATATTCGATGTTTAATCGATCCAATAATGCACAGTAATATTCTTTGTTGTCTGTTTTATCATGTCCAAGGTAGTATATAAATATTATACCGTGCACATCCCAAAAAATACTGCCCAACACTTTACCAGATGATTGTTGCGTCTTTGGGCGCTTCGGATGACCCTCACCAGGCAGCAGCCACTTTGCCGACGGCCGATTGGATCCAGGATTGTAGTGATCGATTCATGTTTCATGCATTGTCACAAAACGCCGCAAAAAGTATTTCTTATTGCGCCTAATAAATGATATGATTCTTCTTTGAAAGTTTGACACGATGGCTTTTTTGATAAATTGTTAAGAAACGCAGCACCCAACGGCCGCAAAGCTTCTTTATGTGTAAACATTCATAAATGATATAACCTACACGTTCCATTAAGGTGCCTATAATCTTAGCTAGCTCCTTCAATTTCATTTTGCGGTCATTCAGAACAATTTCACGAATTGGTTTGATATTTTCTGGCGTGACCGTTCCGTAACATTTATCAATCCATTGTTTTGCTTAAATAGTATTGTTTCCCATCGAGAAGCTATGTTTTATCAAAACACGAAATTCACTTTTCTTCGCGGTAAATAATAATAACAGACGCAGCGTCACTTCGAGAGCAATAACTTGAGAACGAGTAAATGAAATCTCATGAAATTTTGACAGCGTTGCAGTTAACATTGGTACAATCTGACAAGCATTTAGATTTGTAGTTTCCAACGCTTATGCATTCTGATGGTCCATTTTTAACAAACACGTAATTATAACGAATACGAGGGAAGACAAACGTACGTGGTATAGCGGTGCTGATAGCATTTGTCACAACTGCAAAGGTAACCAGTACGTAAAGCTGTACCCACTAAAAAATACCATAAAATCCATAAAAATAAAAAGGAGTTGATATTCAAACAAGAATATAGGTACCTGTTTCATCAACGTTCCCAATCCGTGATGGTTGAAAGCTGTATTTTTCTAATACGGATCTCTATTTCTCAAAAAAGATTCGCACGATGGTTCTGTTGAAGGAAATAACTCTGCTTAAACTGGTAGCTGCAGAGCTTTATATCGCTAACATTGAATTTCTCTTTATAAAACTCGTGAACCAGTCATTACCCGGCATCTCATTAACTTTCCAGGATTCTGGTCCAGGACCTTCTGTATATTGTAAAACATAGCGCATGGATATGCGGATTTCTTTACATCATTGGACAGTAATCCAAAATAAATATTAGCACACTTTAGCAAATACTCTTCTATGATTACTCCTGGTTCGGCGTTGAAAATTAACCCGGCTTTTTATAACTCATTTCTACCGGTGCACTCGCTTTCTTTTTTTTTTTTTTAATTTAAGGTTGATACTTAGCGGAGCGACGTTATTTTGCTACATATATGTAATTTCTGTTTTTCTCCATCACGTCGAGCAAAGTCAACTCGTAGACCTCTAAGGATGTCGTCCTCGCGTGGTTCTCCGCTTATACGTTCTCGTACTATCATAAAAAAGACATGCTAAAATAATTATACCGAAACAGTCTTATACGCTGTGAATACTAGCCCCCTCATCCGGGGTAGATATTATCACATTAATAATCACCCCGTTGATTGGTTAGTTATAGCCCGAAAGGTAAACTTTTAGTAATAAAAAATACCAAAGTATTGGTTCACAGTTACGTCGATTAAGTAATGTAAAATTACCAAGTATAAAATATGCTTCTAGGGAAACACAAAATATAATCATTAAACCGTATATTTCAAGAATAAATAAAATAACTACAAACTTAAAAATGTTTGTATCGGCGTAAAAATGTCGCCCGGCATACAACTCATGCGTACGACAGTCGTGTTACGCAAATGGCTCGTAATATGACTCGAATCCAACTGGCGTCTTATAAAGAACTGATGGTTTTCGAATCGCCAGGTTAAGTTTTTTTTATTATCGAGCCTTTCCAGGGCTGTATTACACGTTAGAATCGTAATACGCGTAACGATAGATCTGTTGCCCAGCGGTGTCTTTATGAACAACGCAGTCTTCCTTCGTAGAAAGTATCAGGACCAATATTAGGAGTGAAGCTAATATTATGAGTGTTAAAATACTTATCGAAATGTTGGTTTGATAGATAAGGTGCATTTTCCGTCTTCGGACTTCCGTAGTTGTAGTCGTCAATGTGTTCGAAGAATGAGGATGATCCTTGATGAATACGATGCGCATAGGCGCAGAATCAGAGTTTGTTTAAGTATCACAAGGTTTCTTCGGGTTAACACAAAGGAGATAATCGCGAGTGTTATCACGTAATGATTTATTTAAAATTTGATTACAAAGACTAACACTTCAAGCGAATGCAAATGATATTGTTCTCATTTACTTAACAGTGTTTGAGACTATCATCCCGTTTGTAAATCGTGGAACATTACTTGCGTAGCAATTAATTATACTGAGTTCTAATTAGATGAGCTGCAGAGAGAGGGCCTCGCTGCACTACTTACGATTAACGAATCTGCTTAGCAGTTGTCGCACAAGTCGCCGATGCTCGTTTATTTCGTTGGAATGTGATGGTGGGACAGCTCATAACAAACCTTATCGAGGTTCACAGGACCATAAGTTGTATACGATTGGGCGATGCCAGACTAAACATTCGATGTTTATAACGTACAGAGACTAAGCATTCATTGTTCTATCGCGGCACGCTATATTTCTGATGTATACTATTACTCGATGAGAAAGAAAAACGGGGCGTCATTTCTTATATACACTATTTTTCCGGTGAGAGAACGGTTACATCATTTCTTATAAATAT
This sequence comes from Netelia fuscicornis, assembly GCA_946811545.1. Lineage (NCBI taxonomy): Eukaryota > Metazoa > Arthropoda > Insecta > Hymenoptera > Ichneumonidae > Netelia > Netelia fuscicornis. The sequence continues at coordinate 14,662,187 of OX328013.1, read as the reverse complement.
GTAAGTTTCGAGATCAAAAACTTAACAAGGAGATTGATTAGAGGTTAGAAATCGGACTCGTAAGATGCAGTTTGTAGTAACTGTATTAAGATAAAAACTATACATTAGCCTTAGCTACAACATAATAATGAATAAACGTAAATACTGAAAACTAACCTGAATCAACACAATTGTCATTAACAAGCGTAAATTATAAACTTGATTGTGAGCGTGGCCTTTTCACGAGGAGTTCTCCTCGGGGCCCTCTATCGTACTGACGCTCTGCGGGGAGCGCAGCTCTGATGTTGGTCGTACGTCAGGGCCGTACGACTAAGTTTGACGTGTAACGTTCAAACTTACAAATATATTTATTATATGGCTATGAACATAAAGCATTTGTTCTACTTAAGGCAAGTTTACGCATTTTAGGTGGTTGGCTTAACACACGGACTCCCACTGATGAATCTCGAGCCATGTGGAGTGATCTAGGTGGCGTATTAAAACGTGTGAGAGTTTTAAAGAAACTCGCTTGTTGATACTTACCGCTATTAATTGTAGCCCCGACCTCACCTACTTCGAATTTTGTAACGAAAGCAGCATAAAACTTTGTTTTTGCTTTATCTTGAGAGCGTTTACATCGCCAAAGCGAGCCGCCTGATCGTTATGGGTTGAAGTTCGGGTCGTCGGTTAGTACGCATTGTCGCAAATACTTGCAATGCGTACTTTTGAAGGCCTGCCCATTTTGGGCGGGGTACCCGTTTTGGGCACATCACCCCACACCTATTCATACTTTCTCTTTAAAACGAGACGAAGGTAATGGTAATGTTATGTCTTTCTTTACTGAGTTATCGAAACTTACAATTACTCAAACAGTAACTGTCGTTCATTTGGGCACAATTATCTCCCCACACTCAACATCGACTTTAGAGACGTTTGCACATCAAAACATTTGCTTGTGAGTGTTCTGACTGTCCCAATGGCAAGCACAGCGCACAAAGAAATGTTGCGGCACTGATATATCACGTTGATTGATCACCATAGGTCGGGCCTCAACGAAAACAGAAAAATTATACACATTTGTGTGCCATGGCTATAAACGTGATATAGAAATCGACCCAAAAATCATAATATCATCTCCGAAAATTAACTTCACGTCTATGTGTGCCGCCAATATGTAATTCCAATGGCGTTTCATCATGTTTTTACTTCACGATGCACGGAATCTTGAAATTAAAAATTTTCACCCCAACCATCAATAACAAAAATCGCATTTCTCATCGATAAATGTATATAACGGATATACTGAAATCTTCTTTATGTTAATTATATAGGTATGCAATTATGCTTCCGCCGTTTTCCAATAAGTAACTGTAGCGATAAGTGGTGATCAAAATAAATAGATCGTAGTCAAAATCGTCATAGTCGTAATCGAAACATCGCATTTCTCACCGATAAATATTAGGTATAGTAAAAAGAAATCCATTATTTTTCCAATAGATGGCTTTAGTTATCTGTATCTCGCGTTGTATAAGTCCGATTGGATTCCACTAGATGGCGTTAGAAAGATGAGATTTCGTACTAAAAAACTTTCGTGACAGTTTTGTGATTAGTTGACTCAGTTTTGTTTGAGCGCGTGTCAAAGATGGACACTAGCAAAGATAAAATACGCTATATTTTACAGTTTTTCTTCGAGAAAGACGAAAACGGAAGCCAGGCGGCTGAAAATGTGAATAGTGTTTATGGTCTCGATATTGTAATAACCAATTATGCGCAATTTTGTTTTCGTCGATTCCGCTCCGGTAATTTCGATGTCAAAGATGCACGACGCACTGGAAGGCCAATAGTCGAAAATGTCGATAAAATCATGGACATTGTCGAATCTAACCATCATGTAAGCACTGTTTCGTTTGCTCAAGAGCTAAAAATTGCACAAAAAACCGTTTGGAACCATTTGAATAAGGCTGGATACAAAAAGAAGCTCGATGTATGAGTGCCACACGAGTTAACGCAAAAAACCTCATGGACCGAATTTCCATCTGCGAATCGCTGCTGAATACCAACTAAAGCGACCCATTTCTGAAGCGGTTGGTGACTGGTGATGAAAAGTGGATTACTTACGACAACATCAAGCGAAAACGGTCGTGGTCGAATCGCGGTGAGCTGGCGGAAACGGTGGCCAAGCTAGGATTGACGGCCAAGAAGGTTTTGATGTGTGTTTGGTGGGATTAGCAGGTAATTATCTACTATGAGCTGCTCCCCGACGGCAAAACTCTTAACTCGGAATTGTATTGTCAACAATTGGACCGTCTGAAGGAAGCAATCGCCCAGAAACGGCCAGCTTTGGCCAATAAGAGAGGAATTGTGTTCCATCAGGACAGCACCAGGCCACACACATCGATAGTGACTCGCCAGAAGCTCCGGGAGCATGGTTGGGAGGTTCTTATGAATCCACCTTATAGTCCGGACCTGGCACCAAGTGATTACCATCTGTTCTTGTCTCCATTTTTTGCCACACACGCAAAGCATTCATTATTTTCGCACCACAGACAGAATAAAAATGCCACCATGCTGCATGTACATTTTTGTTAACAATGTTACAGGAAAACATACTTCATTCGCATTTTTGAAAACCGGTTTCTCCGCACATAGCTTCGCTCCATACCAGGCATACAAAATTATATTTTAAAAGCCGGTGCACTTAAAATCCAGTGGACAATTGAATGAATTTTTATCGCATCCTCACATTTTGACAGATCACGTTTTTCTTTTAATAAATCCAGCGCGCTCTGCAGTTTTTAAATAATATTTTTGACTTGTTGATAAAAATATACGTCGCATGGTTGGTATAGTATAGTGCATTTTGGCGGGATCATTTTCATTGTACAAGTTGCTTTACCAACGCTATTCACAAGCGCTTCATCGTCCAATGTGTTGTCGACCTGACCACTCCACGAGTCAACCAACAACAAAAAATCGTTTTCTCCGACGAATTGTTTCCTAAGTTTATGTAAATATTGCCGATCCAGACCTTTTGTTAATTTGCTGGATTTTGAGCAGGTTACGATAACGTTTCCATACTCTAACTCCAGTCGTTCAACTTCTTTGACAACCCTCGGTTCGAATGAATTTCGCATTTCTTGTATACATAAAAATACTAGCGGCAGTAATTCCCCGGAAAAAATCAGTGTGTACTGCGCTGTATAGGAATAAGTTGATTTTGCCAAATGTTGTTTTCGCACGAGCACTGATTTCGATCCTTTAAAATCCAACGAGCGATTATACATTGACTCATACATATGTACATCCTGTTTGATCCGTATTTATGATAATTTCGGGCTATATTTCCCATTATCAAAGTCACTTGTTTGCGGAATCGCTCTGCTGCTCCAACGGTTTCTTCGAGCGTTTCGATGTCGTTTTTACTCACAAATTTTGTGACTTTCCTCTGGTGAATTTGATGTTTCTTCTTGAATTTTGTGACCCGCGACAAACACGCAATAAAAGAAAAACTTTCCGCTAATAACGGAAAAGCGAGGCCTATCGCCCATTACTGGAGTGTCCGCATTGTAACTTGCTCATGGTTCGATCGAAATTCCTTGAATTGTTTAAACTTTTCGGAGTGGATCAAACATAATTTATCGAGCTTTGTTCCTCCTCGTTTGATGTCATGTTTCCATTTCTTCAAATGCTCCTTTCAGTGTAGACGTGAAAAACAACTTGCTTGGAGGCTTTTCAATGAATTATTAGGATGGGCGTCAGCGAAAGTAACGGCTTTTTCCTTGTAGGTGACGAAACATAATCGCTGCATGTTCATCATCATTCTCAAAATCAGTTTTGAAAAAAGAATCAATTTTTTCTTCGTTGAAAGTACACTGTAATAAATGGAGTTTTTATGTAAATATTAATATCGTCTATTTTCGGAAAGATCTTTTACAAAATTATATGAACTTTATTATTATGATACGCACTTTTTCATATGCTTCTTCTTCATCAGACTCGCTATACAAAATGACATCTTCATCTTGAACAATAACGTATTTTTGTAGAAGGCGAATTATCTCGTTAGCAATACACTCTCCCATCGCTATTTCATCATCGCTTATTGACGTAGGTGAATTCTCGGAAATGAGACCTATACTTTTATAAATTAATAAGGCATTTGTACAAGTACCCTTCATTTCTTCTTCGAATAGCTCCTTTTTCTCGTCAATACTTCTCCTAGTTGATGCATCACCGTTATCACACATTTGTGTTAAAAGAGAAACTCGTGAAACTCGGGAAATAAGCTCGATGATCGACAAACGAAAACGAACTGATTTGTGATCGGTGATGGCAACTTGTTAAACGGTTTGTCTCCCCACTCCTCCAAAATAATCAAATAATCACCCTTACAAATATCTTCATCTATTTCTATTGGAGATAAAAGAAGAATGGAGTAGCAGCCGATTCAGCGGAACGGCGCGGCTAATTCGGAATTCCCCATAGCTGCTTTATGGGGACGCTTATGTTTCACGATAAGGACTCAAAGTATTTCAACGACAACTTTTATTACGATTATAATGACGTTGATGGAGATTTGAAGGAAAGATTTATTAAAAACGGAAACAAAATTTACAATAACGTTAAAGGCAATTGCAATGAAATAAAATTCAAAGCAAAGGAAACGTTCCGGTTACGTTCCGTTTTATCGAAAACAGAGCGTAACCGAAAATTTTCCTTAAATTTGAATTTTATTGCATTGCAATTACCGTTTTGACAAAACGGAGGTCAACCGAAACTTTTCCGAAAAACAAGTAATAATTACAAACTAAATGAAAAATATAAGAAATAAAAATAAATATAGAAAATTTTTAAAATGGTAATTATAATCGCGCGAGCAAGAATTTGTAACGTAATACACAAAAATTGGATATAAATTAAATAAAACTAACGGTTACAAGAATATCGATTAAAAAAATAGCAGTAGCAGGGCTCGAACCCAAGACCTTTAGCACACTAACCGAACACATTAACCGCTAGACTAACCCAGAATCGTAGAAGTCTACGATAAGGCGGATGTTCTGAGAATAGATTGCTTCATGCTGAAGCTCTGCCGAAATTACATCGCAAAAATGACCAAAGTTAATAACAATATCATTAACGGACTGTTAAGGATTCGCGAAAACCCAGTAGAGAGGACCGACATGATGGCCTCGGCATATATCCCCCCGCAGCTCTTTATACATTGCGACAAGATGGGAATAGTCCAAGATATCAACAACATCCCGGTTATTTACTACAAGCCGAGACACTGTTGCAATAAAAGCATCTGCATAGATCCGCGGGACTACGCATATGAAGGACTGATATACGACAGAGCACTCCCAAACCGAGACAAGTGGAACCTCAGCAGATTAGACCCGGGCTAGTGTTGGCTACGAGATGCCGAGAGATTCATGGATGAGTTAAGAAGAAGAGCGCGGTTCAGAGAGTGAACTGCAACATTAAAATTCATAGGCACATGCTAACACATCACAAGAACACGCGATAGCAGAGATGCGTCTAGAAGTTTCAGGCAGCCATAACACACTAAATGGCAATAAGAAATCGCCAACGTTTATATAGTTGTAAATTTATAAATATGTACATAATCATACCTCCCGCCCTTTTCCCAGTCCCACATAAGCAGAGTTAACAAAAATGCAGATAGATGGATTTTTCCTGAACCGAGGTTTTTATCATCACTAGATATAAAAGCAGCAGCCCGTGCAGAATATAATGTGCAAGCCTAGGCAGCATATAACTGTCATTCAAAATATTTTTTTTAAATGTATGAACTAAATAAGAATATTGGCAAGATGTACAATGTACATATGTAATAATATTTTACCTAACCAATATTAAGTGACAACTAGCTTTAACCTGTGTTATTTTCGAGGTACTGACTCATCACACAAATTTTGTTTGCTCGATTTCTCAAAAACGAGGGAAGGAGGTGATACTTGGGACCGAACCTTACACTTCCCTGAAAGGGCGTCCCGAAGTCGATCCCAACGAGGGGACTCTCCCTTTGTGAGGCTCATCGAATGGTCTCAAATATTTATGATGAGGCTGCCATTAATGAAAAACCGTGTCGAGAGTAGTTCAACGCTTCAAGAACGACGATTTTGATGTCGAAACCCGGCACGGCGGTGGAAAAGGGAAGGTTTTTCAAGATACAGAATATGAGACATTTATTGATCAAAACCCGTGTCAAATGCAAGAATAAGTGAACAAGCATTGGAAGTGACTCAACAATCCATTCCAAAATATCTTAAAGTGATGGGAATGGTTGAGAATGAAGGACATTGCGTGCCGCGATTTTGCAACATGACAACGCTCAGGGACATGTTGCAAAACAGACTAGAGCATACTTGAAAACGCTGAAATGGCAGGTCTTACTCCATCCGCCGTATATTCTAAGCACTGCTACCTCTATCGCTTATGTTGCGACCTCGGCCTCGTAACATCGGAAATGTTCGACAGTCCAGCGGGATCCTGAAAGTAGAATCGAGAATATTAGGCAGTCAATCTATGAGGCTTGAGTTAATCAGACGTTATGTGACATGCTGAGCCAAAATTTATATTCCTTGTAATCTTTAATGAACTGTCATTCACGTCTGTGAAGTTGGCTCCCCATCTTTTGAAAAACGATTTTTTTGACAGGTCTCAATGCACCCCGAATAGTTCAAAAGTTCTACGTAAGTTTTAGAAATAGTTCCGCCAATTTAGACCGAAAAATTAAATTATAAATATGGGGATTCTACCCTCACAAAATAAAATTACTATATCGACCATAACTTTATAGCCATGAGAAATAATTATTTTTGTCATTAGGATTTCTTGTAGAACTCTTTGGTAGCTACCCGGAACTCTCCATAAAATTCTTACTAGCGCAGAGCCTAGACGAGCTGAGGCCCCCTGAAAGAGAGCCGTCGAGTGAGCCCCTGAAAGAGTGCCCTATTTCTTCTGTCTGGCGCCAGAGGTCCGCGAAGCGTGCCTTCGTCCACCGCTCTGACAGGATCCGGATGTGGTCCATGGAAAGGGGTACGGGGCGGATTTGGTCTGGGTCGATGATCGCGACATCGGCCCTGGCTAAAAAGTCCGCCTCCTGGTTGCCCTGGATGCCTGCGCGAGCTGGCACCCATAGCACTTTGACTCTGATGTTGCAAGCGACTTGCTTCAACAGATCATAGCAGTCGAATACCAGGCGAGAGGTCACCACCACTCGGTGGAGGGACCTGATAGCCGCCCGGTTGTCGCTGCATATGCAGGTGTGTTTGCCTTTGAGGCCCTTGCCTAGGATGCACCTTACACAGGCCCAGATAGCATACACCTCTACTTGAAGGATCGAGGCCGTCTTCCCCAGTGCCAAGGTTACCCTCATCCTGGGTCCGGCGTTGCAGATCCCCGCCCCAACCCCTGTCTTCGTTTTGGACCCGTCCGTGTACCAGACGAGCCCCCCCCCCCCCCCCCCCCCCGGGGGGGACAGGAGGTCTTTTTGATTCTCTATCCATTCCTGCCTACTTGGAAAGAGAACCTGGAAATTGTGGCAGATATGGTAAATCCGTGCACAGCAATCTCCGCCATGTGCTAGGACCTCGTCGAGATCCCTGCCGCGTTACAGGAAGGACGCGTGGCCCGTTCCTGTCCTCCGCCAATTTCCATTGTATCGGAGGCGTAACGTTGCGTTCCTGGCGTTAGCCTCTGCTGTTATGTGAGGGGGCACCACATACAGTAGGACCCCCATGGCCAGGGTCAGGGTCGTTCTCATCGTCCCCGTTATTCCTAGCCCTATCAGATGGTAGACCCCGTCCAGTTTCTTTCTGTTGGTGGCGCGCTTGAGTGCGGGCCACCATACCAGAGAAGCGTACGTTAATTGGGGTACAAGGATGGCCGTGTAGATCCACTTGACCACTCCCGGTTTTAATCCCCATGTTTGTCCAAACCTCCGCCTGCAAGCCCAGAAAGTGGCAGTTGCTTTCGAAGCCTGTCTGGCGATATGGCTTTTCCATGTGAGTTTACTGTCCAGGGTGACGCTGAAGTAGCGCACTTCCGAGGAGTAAGTAAGCTCTGCTCCAAAAATAGAGGGTGGCCTCGGTTTGAAGCCTCTCTTACGTGTGAAAATCACTATCTCTGTCTTGCCCGGATTTACCCTTAGCGACTTTGCGGTGCACCATTCTTGCATGAGATTGAGGGCACGTTGAGTGCGCCACGTCATCTCTGCCGGGTGTGTGCCTTTGACCATGATCATCACGTCATCGGCATAACCTAGCACCTTCACTCCGAGCCTTGTGAGCGCCTCCAGGAGCCCATCCACGACCATTATCCACATTAGCGGAGATGTGACTCCCCCCTGCGGGTAACCTCGCTTTACTTGTGCTCTCACTGTCGACCCCCTGAGCCCTGCGGTGACTATCCTTGTTCGTAGTATTAAGTGAATCCATTCGATGACAGATTCATCTACTCCGAACTTCCTTGCTGCTACACAAATGGCGTCGAAGGATGTGTTATCAGGACAAAGTCCGTCTGCAGCCTTGCTAGGCCCCTGCTCAGGAGAGCAGTGGCCGCTTTGCAGTGCTGCAGATTTATTTGTGAAACCTTGGTGAATTCCTGAAAGTGATTCCGCTTGGCCTCCTCCTTTGTGGGCGGTCCGTGTGACCAGCTTGCGCTGATTCCTCTTCCCCCATGGCAATCTCAAGGATGGCCTGGTTGCAGCCCTCCACCTGGCCCACCGAGGCCGTAGCCTCTGCGTTCCTAGGGCTTGGCGCTCCCAGTTCCATCGTCAGGCTTGGCGAATAGGCCTCTGTTGAAGCCACATCGTCGGTTGGTGCTGGTTTTTTACCATCAGGAAACATATTCATTATTGCCCCACGAGTAGTCAGGAACTCAGTAGTCCGCCCTCGCACAGCCTGTTGCGAAGTTAAGGCGAAATGCGATGGGGTGTCGCCCGGTACCCCAAAGGCATCGTGAAACGCACTTTAACCGAAATACCATCCAGCCCTCGGCACGATAGCTCCCACCTTGGCTTGGAAAGTGGTCCGCGACGGGGCCTTTGGCCCCCATGACCGGATTTTATCCCGGCAGGCTTCCTTATAGCACCCGCTACGCAGAGGATTCCGCAACCCCCCGTCCAAGGTCGCGGTGACCGTGTGGCGCCCCGTTCCCCTGTTTGTCTAGTGGTAGCTTCACGCTCTGGATATCCCTCGATCCGCCACCTGAGGATGCGCCCGGTTGGTCTCACCCCCATTCCCCGCCCCTCTTAACGGGGGGAAGGGAACCCGGGCGTACAACCGTGAGAAATAAACCATTTTGTCATTGGGATTTCTTGTAGAACTCTTGGGGTGCTACCCAGAACTGAACGGAAAAAGTACATACTCCGGAAAAAATCTTTGTGCGCAGGAATTGTTTCGATTTGACCGCCGTGAAGGCGCGAGAACTCCTTGAACGGAATGCTGCGTAAAACTGAACGAAACATTTATTTCAAAGATTAGATTACTCGAGGTGCTGTAGTACATATGAGAAATCTGGAATATATCATGAAATTTGTGTGATAATGATCTCTTATGCAATCTCGAAAGTGTAAATAACTGTTACGTTTTTATATTGTAATTTCATCATATTTGTGCATATAATATCTTACTCTCAGGGTTACCCGGAGCCAACGACGGGGACGTCGTAAGATCTGGCTCCGTTATTTTTTAAATATTTTTTTGTTTTTGTATATTTTTTGTGTTTTTACGTATTTTACATAAAAACTAAAATTTCAACATCTTTGTTATTCAAATACTTACACAAAAACAAAAACAAAATATGTATTTTTGTTTGTTTTTGTGTAAGTATTTGAATGACACAGATGTTAAAATTTTAGTTTCTGTTCAGAACTGTTGAAACTTATTACATAGCATATGATATTCAGTCTTGAATAATTGTTGGATTATTGATGGGTACATACATTAATATATGTGGCTCAATTCCATCATCTTCCGTTGCCGTTCTTCTTTTGGGCAACGTGTCGCCGTACATGTGCCAACGATTTGCGTTGTAAATGTACGCTGTATAATGCCCATTATTTTTATCCATGGCGTACTGATGGTAATACATGACTCCACCGATGAGATATTGTTGTTCGTTAAGTTTTAATATTTTTGAAACGGAACCTAAAGTCGCACTGTTTTTTAACCCCTATAGACTCTGCGTATCTTTTGTCCGTAAATACACTACAGTCTATAAGAATGTGAGAATGAAAATCATATTTTTCAATTACAATTTGATGGCACTTTTTGTACCTTAATTTGCGTTCTTAGTTTGCGTCTAATATAGCATTCTGTAAATCAGAGAAACCGCTTTATAGCAATATATTGCGGTACCGACAGTACCGCAATGTCCTTGATTTTTTCGAAATAGCAATTATCACATTTTTCATTTAATGTCATCGTAGGAAAATCTGCGAATAAAAATTTCGCGAGATTTGTGACATTGTAATTTGCATTTAATTGCATAACATTACCTCTATAAGGTTTTGTTTAAAAAAATGGCACGTCCTTGAGGATTTTTGCGCGTTGTTCATAAGTATTTTTTGTAATTGTTTTTGTATTTATTAGTGAAATACTTTGGGCGAAATTACGAAAATTATTATTTTTCGTGGTGACAATGTTAGCAAAAATGGGATTTGTAACTATGGCGTTTGATACTACTTGCGTAAGCGAATCGAACCCGCAAGTTTCCCGAACCACGATGGAGTGATCACCGCAACGAGATCCTTTCAGTGAACTGCCATCTTTTAATTGGGGGATCGTAATTCTTTTCAGAGTTGACATGTGATCCTAATCTGGGCAGTCATCGAGGTAAGTCAATTTCTGTTTTTTATGTTCTTTGATTGTTTGTTTAGTATTCACATCGATTTTAAGTTCCTTTTTTGTCAAGTCTCTCGAATTTTCCACGACGTCCCACATATTTTCCTTTTCCTTTGCTTTCTCCTGTGTGCGGCATATTGTTATTGGAAAGTGAATAAAACCTTTCCTTGTAGGGCATCGATGTGTCGAACGATAAATTTCTCAATTCGCATTGGCAATTCACCTTTAAATATTCTGTGTTTCAGATCCGCGAATGCAGCTTCGACGGACGAGGACGTGGCTATTTCTTTGTCGTAGCAGAAATGAGAATTCATAACACCTGTCCACAATGGCAAATAAGAAATTAAGTTTTTTAATTTTTTTGCAGCTTGGGGATTGTAAAATGCGTTTGCCACAGAACCTGACGTATTCTTTGCTGCTGCAGTTTTCGTCGATTCAAAAATTGCTTTTGCCCATTCTGTCCATCCATTTTCCAAAACTGAATCTTCATTGGAAACGTGTTCTTCGATTTCCAATTCTTTTTCGACAGGATCTTCAATTAATGTTCCTTTAATGACATCGTTAATCGATCTCAAATGCAATTCCGAATTAAGGTTTTCAGAATTTGTATCGCAGCCTATATCTTCGCCCATAGCAACTATCATCAAAAATATTAATACAGTTTTTATATCTTGTACATTTGTCATTTTATAAAGATTGTCGTACGCCGCTACTCGGCACACTCGTTTTTCCGTCGAGTATTTTATCAGAAACACATAAATTTCTTAGCATAAATAATAGTTACCGAAAATTAAAAATACCAACCGGCGCACCAGTCAGCGCTCGCTCTCGGTCCCAGTGCACCGAATATACCTATATCGTGCCCGACGCACGACCGAGGAGCGAGCCATGCGCTGATTGGTGCGCTGGTGGGTCGCCTGGGGGTATATAAGGAGCTCAGCCGCGGGCCCGATGACCACTTATCTCGAGGAGAGAGCCGAAGTAGGTGTCTCACTCTCTCAGACCTAGTACTCAAATTTCCTATCTTGAACAGTTTACTTGAAAATAAAGTTCCATTTTTTAACAAAAAGAAAATTCAATTCGTCTCCGAGTGGCTAATTATTCTCTACGACTCATCCACTCTTCATCGATGCCCAAGAAGCGACATCGCACCGCGTCCTATTGCCGCCGCCTGGACCACCGTGCCGAAGTTTGGAAGGCGTCCCAGAATAACTCTGTGGCGCATAAACCCAACGGACCTTGTCAGGTCCACACTAACGTCGCAACCCGCTCGTTCCCGAGCGACGCAAAGGCTAGGGATGGGCGATCTCGATTCGATTCTGCCAAGATCGATCCATGAGGTCCAAAAAATCGATCTTTTGAATCGATTCTTTATTGTCTCGATCTTCCATGAATCGATCCTTCATGCTTAGAATCGAATCGACTAGTGGGGCCTATCCGGCCTAAAGGCCTATAGGCGTATTTGCGACTCTGCGGATGCGCGCGCTGCGCTGAAGTTATGTCCGGTTCTTGCACTTTGCGAGTTTCCACCGTCTAGGAAAAAATAGTAGGATTGAAACCCAGTGCAGCCAGATCGCGCGTAAAACTTACCCCCTCTCTAGTCTCTTACGCCTCCAGTTCACAATCATACTGGCGCGTGTCCGTGAGCGAGCGACGCTCGGATATGTTCGGAAAGAGCCGAGCGCGAACGTAGTTTCCCGACCGTGCCTTCGGCAGCTACACGCTGATGGATGCTGCGCACGTTCACATTCGGCCATGTATTGGTGTAGCTGCCGAAGGCACGCTGGCACGGTGGGGGAACTTCGACGGCACTCCGCTCTTTCCGAACATATCCGAGCGTCGCTCGCTCACGGACACGCGCCAGTATGATTGGTACTGGGCGCGTAAGAGACTAGAGAGGGGGTAAGTTTTACGCGCCATCTGGCTGTACTGATTGAAACAAGACTGGAATTGAACCACATTTACGTATTTACGTTTGCTCAACATTCAACGACTGTTTCTTCAAGTAAAATTTTTCTGTTGGTGATTGTGATCGCATCATTATTTAAAATATTAGGTATGTATAGAATTATAAGACTACATTGTAGAAATATTATGTTTGATATGTATTGGTTGTGGTATTTTTATGCTCGTCTCATGCACTTTCACTTACTTCCCTCAACAGCATTTTTGTCGATACCTGCCCCTGTTTCCTAATTCTTATAAAACCCTTAAACCTTGAGTGTTGAGGTGAATTGGTTTTGAGAAGTGAAAAAAGTAGGTACATTTTTTACTTTGATCACTAATTTCATAAACATCGAACCTCACCTAACCTAATTTTTTCCAAATTTATATATCTATATTCGAAAAATTTGTATAAAAAAACAAAATTATGTTTCGATATTTTACTTTAGTGGCACCGACAGCAAAAAAATCAAGTCCTGTATGGCATTTCTTCATAAAAAATTCTAATGGTGGCATTTGCAAGATTTGTTCGGTTGAGGTCAAATCTGGTGGATGCGGTGGCAATACCACAAATTTAAAAAACCATTTGATCCGCAAGCATTCTCATAATTCGGAAGTAAAGCAAATAATTATCAAAACTATGACTGGCGCAATTAATAAAACGCAACAAACAGATAATTCGGTAAGTGAATACCTTAAGATATTTATTTGTACGTAATGTTTATTATTTATTTTGTCGTATTTTAATCTAATCTGTTTTTATTTCAGGACCTTGTAAATGACAATTATATGACTGGGGGATCCATCGCGGAATTACCAACGTCGCCATCACCAGCATCAACGATGTTTTCATCGGAATCACTGGAATCAAATTCAGTGATCCATAATTAAATCCCTTCTTCACCAGCACCTTCAGTGACAGAGTCACAAACATCCGGGAGCTTTTCTTTGTCGGATAGACGAGTTTCTGTTCAACCAAGAATTGACTCCACTTTTAAGAATATGAAATCATTTGAAGGTAACATATTTAAAAATATTCTGACAACTCTGCATGAATCTTTTATCAAGAGATGTAGTAGCGTCTCTTTCAAAGCGTCAATTTCATTTATAATGATTTTTTTCACATGTCGGTTCTTACCAAATACTAATTTACATTTTTTACATTGAATATGATGAAGTCATAGTGAATCTCTTCACAGACAATGGGAGTTCAGACTGATTAAAATCGAATAATTGTTTTAAAATTTGTTAAAGCACAATATGAAACAAAGTTCCGGTTATCACAATGAAATTCGTTAAATAAACGATTTTTATATAACTAACATTTGTTCATGGGTAACCGTTATTTTGTTGCCAAACATTGCGATTCTTGAACGTAGAATTAATTTCGTATTTAATGCTTGTTCTTTCGTTCTGATATTACGTGTCATTAATAAGGCAATTTCGATTACATATTTTGAAAACATATTTTTTTGCAGACGGAGGATCAAAAGCTGGAAGCATAAGAAATGCCATACTATTTATGATTGCAAAAGATAATATGCCCTTTAATATTGTCGAAAAAGAAGGTTTTAAGTATCTTTTGGCGACAACAGTCCCTCTGTACAATGTTCCGGGAAGAAAATCTATCACCGCATACATGGAACAGAAATACGAGTACTTGTCATCTGTTGCAAAAGATAAACTTAAAACCGTCCGACATTTTTCACTCACATGTGATCTCTGGACCGATGTACTGAACACCGTTAGTTATTTGGAAATGACAGCACATTACGAGTTCGAAGGAGAACTGCAATCCACACCGATAGGTGTAACCAGAGTAACGGAACGACACACAGCTGAGGTCTTGGGGATGTGGATTGAAAAGATAATGCAGGATTGGCACATCGATAAAGAGAAAGTTGTTGTGGTGGTGACGGACAATGCAGCAAACATCGTGAAGGCAGTTCACGATACATTGGGTTCCGATAAGCATCTTCCGTGCTTTGCCCACACATTGAATTTGGTTGCTACTCATACGATGGACTTCGACGATGAAAAAGTTTTGGTGACAAAGGTTAAAACGATGGTAACCTTCTTTAAGCAATCAACAGTTGCTGCTTCTGAGCTACAAAGAGTTAGCGACCTCAAATTAGTTCAATGTGTTGATACGCGTTGGAACTCCACATACTTTATGTTAGAACGCTTCATCCAATTGGCGGAATCAGTTGGATCAATTTTATTGAAAATGCCGAGCTCACCGTTGATGTTGACAGCAGATGAGCTGTTACTGGCGAAAGAAATCATTCAAGTATTGCGACCAATTGAACAAGTGACGAAAGAACTGTGTGGAGAACAATATGTCACAATCAGTAAAATGATTCCAATGATCTATTGTTTGAAAAAAAAATTGAAGCACTCTCAATGCGCTTGCAGACGCCAATCGCGAAAACGTTAATGGATCGCCTCCAATTTCAAATAGCAAAAAGATTTGGAAGCATCGCAGCCAATCGAATAATTGCAGTATCGACGATACTCGATCCTCGCTTCAAACGACTGCATTTTCGTGCACAGGATCTAATTTCATGTGCGAGATCAGTCAATTACATCGCTAAATGCATGTCAGAAATTGACCAGGCGAATATTTCTATCGGCGACGCGATGGAGACTGACAACATAAACAATCCTGAAATTGTCGATGATCTCTGGGCGTATCACGAAAATCTTGTTAGAGGACACGTTGCAACTGTCGAGAAAAGAATCGAAAACGAAATGCCGTCCAATTTGAGACATTATTTAGATCAACCGTTATTAAAGTTTAAAGAAAATCCACTTTTCTACTGGTCGAATCAATATAAAACGATTTATCCGATACTTAGCCAAATCGCTAGAAAATTCTTGATTGTGGTCGCAACGTCGGTACCTTCCGAGAGATTATCTTCCCGAGCTGGTAATATTTTAACGGAGGACAGAAACCGACTCTCTCCAGATCACTTACAACAATTACTGTTTTTAAATTCATTGACGCTCAAAGAATGGCAGATAAAAGATTAATTCATTGGCAAAATAACAGTTTTTTTTCGTTCTTAGAATTATAGAATTTCGACGTGTATATTGCATACAAAAAACACTCCAGTTTCCATTACTTTCGTTGGTTCAAGTGACTCCATCGATGATAAAGTCGCGGTGTAGCGCTGCCCAGTTATACGCCATCAGAAATTATGTCTCGCAGCAGACCGGATAGTCAAAACTCGACGATCGTAAATGACTGAAGACAGACAAGTGGTACACGCATAAGTTTGCCGACATCAATATTGTGTAATGAATGGTGTATAAGGTAAATAAATTTACAGAATAGTTTCAAATTATCGAATCGCATCGTTGGCATTCACTGTCCTGTACATTGGTTCGCCGGGCGAGAATTATTTGGTTCCTGATCCCAATCTCGTTTTTCTTACGGCAAGTTTAACGACACTCTGATGTCGTTACTGTTTTTAAATTCGCTATCGTTACTGTTTTTAAATCTCCGAACCTGAAAAGGCCACCTGACTGTCCCCCCTAGGGACCGAGTTCCCCCCTCTCCATATCCTTGGGCTCCGACCTAGGGGTTGTTAGGGAGTTGGTAGTAGGAACCTGAAAAGGCCAGCTGACTCTCCCCTGTAGGTCCGAGCCCCCCCCCCCCCCCCCCCCCCTTCTCCCTTGAATCGTCCGAGTTACGCATTGACCATTGTCGCTACCTTTTGACAAGATGACCGATGCATCTTCAACAAAATTGTCGAACCTTTGCGACTTTACCACGAAGGCAGTCCCACCTAGCAATAATGCCTATAAAATGACTAACATCAAGTCGAATATAACTATTTGGTAATTTCTGTCTTCTTTCTAAAATTACAATGTTATATAAGACTTGTAGATAATCCTGCGTATCCGCGCAATTTGCAAATGCTTTTAATACTGCCAGCAAAAGAGCTTTGCTATGGCATTATTGCTAGGTGGGACTGCCTTCGTGGTAAAGTCGCAAAGGTTCGACAATTTTATTTAAGATGCATCAGTCATCTTTATAAAATGACGATGTACAACATATAAAATCCGTATTAATATTTTTGATGATATTTGCTATGAGCGAAGATATAGGCTGCGATACAAATTCTGAAAACCTTGATTCGGAATTGCATTTGAGATCGATTAACGATGTCATTAAAGGAACATCAATTGAAGATCCTGTCGGAAAAGAATTGGAAATCGAAGAACACGTTCCCAATGAGAATTCAGTTTTGGAAAATGGATGGACAGAATGGGCAAAAGCAATTTTCGAAACGGCGGAAACTGCAGCAGCAACGAATACGTCAGGTTCTGTGGCAAATGCATTTTACAATCCCCAAGCTGCAAAAAAATTAAAAAACTTAATTTCTTATTTGCCATTGTGGACAGGTGTTATGAATTCTCATTTCTGCTACGACAAAGAAATAGCCACGCCCTCGTCCGTCGAAGCTGCATTCGCGGATCTGAAACACAGAATATTTAAAGGTGAATTGCCAATGCGAATTGAGAAATTTATCGTTCGACACATCGATGCCCTACAAGGAAAGGTTTTATTCACTTTCCAATAACAATATGCCGCACACAGGAGAAAGCAAAGGAAAAGGAAAATATGTGGGACGTCGTGGAAAATTGGAGAGGCTCGACAAAAAAGGAACCCAAAATCGATGTGAATAGTAAACAAACAATCAAAGAACATAAAAAACAGAAATTGACTTACCTCGATGACTGCCCAGATTAGGATCACATGTCAACTCTGAAAAGAATTACGATTCCCCTATTAAGAAATGGCAGTTCACTGAAAGGATCTCGTTGCGGTGATCACTTCATCGTAGTCCGTGAAACTTGCGCGTTCGATTCGCTTACGCAAGTAGTATCAAACGCTATAGTCATAAATCCCATTTTTGCTAACATTGTCACCACGAAAAATAATAATTTTCGTAATTTCGCCCAAAGTATTTCACTAATAAATACAAAAACAATTACGAAAAATACTTATGAAGAACGCGCAAAAATCCTCAAGGACGTACCAATTTTTTAAATAAAACCTTATAGAGGTAATGTTATGCAATTAAATGCAAATTGCAATGTTACAAATCTCGCAAAATATTTATTCGCAGATTTTCCTACGATGACATTATATGAAAAATGTGATAATTGCTATTTCGAAAAAATCAAGGATATTGCGGTACTGTCGGTTAATGTTAATATATTGCTACAAGGCGGTTTCTCTGATTTACAGAATGCTATTTCGAAAAAATCAAGGATATTGCGGTACTGTCGGTTAATGTTAATATATTGCTACAAGGCGGTTTCTCTGATTTACAGAATGCTATATTAGACGCAAACCAAAAACGCAAATTAACGTGTAAAAAGTGCCATCAAACTGTAATTGAAAAATATAATTTTCATTCTCACATTCCTATAGACTGTAGTGTATTTACGGACAAAAGATACGCAGAGTCTATAGGGGTTAAGAAAAACAGTGCGACTTTAGGTTCCGTTTCAAAAATATTAAAACTCAACGAACAACAATATCTCATCGCTGGAGTCGTATCTTACCATCAGTACGCTGTTACGTCCTCGATGATGATTCGGAACAGCACGGTCACGCCGTTCTGTTGACTCCGCCGATATAGTTTTATCGGCGCGAACTACGAAGAGTACGCTCAGTTTGATCAGAATGAATGAGATATTCTGATCGAGCGAAAATTCGGAAATTCGGAGATTCGGAGATTCGAAGGTTCTTTATGAAATTCGACCCCTGCTATGCGCAGTGGAAGAGAACAACACGATGAATAACAGTTAACAATTGAGGTTATTCAAGTTGATTTAAAGTGGTAGAGTAACTCTTAGATTGTGTCGGCTTAACTGAACTGAACGTCACGCAAGACGTTTTACAGAGTCTGTTTTAACTGAGGACTGAGAGAACTCGAGTTGTGTAATAATTGTCTATGAGTCTAAAAAGACGAAGTCTATAAGTGGCGTTTTTTTTGGTCCGAGCGTGTCTTTTTATATGTGCTCTGGCTTTGGGTGGAAGGGATTTTTGTTTAGGGTGGAGTTTAGTTTAGGGTGGAGTTTGGGTTTTCCTTTAGGAGAGGGTCGGAAAGTTCTTGTGATAGGCTGGGTTTTCCCTACCGTCTCTAGTATTGAGATAAGTCATACTACTTACTTATCAGACAGAACTATCTGGTATGTCGGTACTAGGGGTAACTACGCAGAGCGCCCTTTTACCGACTAGAGGACATATGCAACCGACGTTTGGTCATGACTGAATTTTGAAAATTGACTGGGCCTCTAATGTCGGCCAGTACGTAACAATGCCACGGATAAAAACAATGGGCATTATACAGCGTACATTTATAACGCAAATCGTTGGCACATGTACGGCGACACGTTGCCCAAAAGAAGAACGGCATCGGAAAATGATGGAATTGAGCCACATATATTAATGTATGTACCCATCAATAATCCAAAGATTATTCAAGACTAAATATTATATGCTATGTAATAAGTTTCAACAGTTCTAAACAGAAACTAAAATCTTAACATCTTTGTCATTCAAATACTCACACAAAAACAAACAAAAATACATATTTTGTTTTATCAATATATAATAGAACAGGGTCTGAGCCAACGTCGATGTATAAAAGGATAATCTTCAATAGATTTAAGTACACGCGTGTTAACGATAATTCTTCGCTAGAGAGAATGGCCAAGGAACCGGTTCCGGTCAAACACGAGGCGCGAACCAAATATTAAATCGATTCGTGGGTTACTTCAAAAGATGACTAGTTCCTTCAACGCAGGATTCATACAGCCGTCCGAAAGATGGGAGAAAGTAGTGGCCAGCGATGGACAATACCTTGAATCGTAAATGTTTAACCAGTTTTTCACAATAAGACCTCGAATGTGAAATAAAAAATGGCGAAAGCAAAATTGTACACCTAATATCTATACATGAATCCTTTCAACTGATACATCACATGTTACCTGCATATTCTACACAGGGTCACTCAATAATTGAGCGAGCAAGAGAAAAGTGGATAACATAGGTAAGAAAATATAGAGAATAGACAGTATGCGTCTTGTTGAGAGGAGGGGAAGGTGGTCCGAAATGATCCCCCTAAGGGAAAACAGCTATAAAACGAGTGTAGGTATGTAGCTTTTTCTTAAACATAAAACATTTGAGGAGTAGCTGCTATTCGAGCGAACTGCAAATTCGAGCGAACTGCAAATAATTGTTATTAATGTTTCCCGAAAGTCTACTAAAGGATCAG
The DNA here is from genome assembly GCA_946811545.1 of Netelia fuscicornis. Classification (NCBI taxonomy): domain Eukaryota; kingdom Metazoa; phylum Arthropoda; class Insecta; order Hymenoptera; family Ichneumonidae; genus Netelia; species Netelia fuscicornis. Next base: position 14,642,092 of record OX328013.1, on the reverse strand, counting down.
TTTGTACACCTGGATGTTGTACGCCTTTTGGATACCGAGGTGTACAAGATGATCCCCCGGGTGTATCCGGATCAAAATGATCCCCGGATCTTTTTACCCCACTATTCAAAATTTAAGAAAAAAGGAAACATTTATTAATGTTTTTTGGTAGTTTTATTGTAGATTCCGTCTAAGCAACAAATTTACACGATTCTATCTTAATAATAATACGGTAAATTCTTAATTCTCATAAATCTGTATAACATCAATAGCAGTTTTATAGTATTATTGATCGATCAAACGAACCCGCCAAAGGCGGGCGAAGTTCGATCGAAATTATATGTACAGCCTCGTTCGAAGAGGTAAGAAACGTGTAGTGACTCTCGAGTCCACTAGATGGCCACAACGTACAGAGTCCTATATCGAAAAATTGCTGAGTGGGGGAACTAGGCCCAGCTCGTGGTGTCACATCCGCCGCTACCTCATATCTTTAGAGTAATTAATTATTGTTGTTTGAATGATATAGGGATTGAGATTTATTCAGGGTGGGTTCTAATCTCTTCGAACGAGGCTGTACATATAATTTCGATCGAACTTCGCCCGCCTTCGGCGGGCTCGTTTGATCGATCAATTATATTTCCCGCCTCGTTCTCGAGATTAGAAACGTGTAGTTGTTTAGAGCAAACAACAATCCACGTACGTGTTTGTATTCAAAGGATTCTTTATTCTTATTTTCTTAGTTGACATAGATTTGGTTATGACTAACTCGGTGTAACGCACACCCCATTAAGAGAATATCGTCTATATTCTTCTTCCTTTCTTTTTTTTTTTTTTTTTTTTTTTTTTTGCTTATTTATCCGAAATATCAAAAATGGAGTCCGCAAAAACGGTTGTCTTTTCCTGAATTGGGCGGTTATAGAATCTTGCAAAAATCTCCGAGCTTTCTGACCAGCCTGCAGTCATTCGAATGGTATCTATGGAAACGCCTTTAGCGCAGGCCGCGGAAATGGAAGCATGACGAGTCGAGTGGGCCGTGAAAATGTTTGTGTTGATTCCACTTTTCTCCATTACTCCTTTAATCCATCTACTGATGGTCTGGGACCCTACTTTCTTATGCGGTTTCTTCGTTGCCAAAAATAAACTAGCTTCTGTTCCCCTGTAACCTGCAGTTTTCGCTAAATATTTTTGAACTGCCGATGCTACGCACAATTCCGGTCTTTCTTTAAATTCGGGGATTATTAATACCGGCTGTTTTCGTCCTGGGCCAGATGTTTTTATTAACCTTGTTATTATTATTTCCAGCTCCTTAGTCGACTTTCTTATGTTACTGATTTCAATGGCAGCGAGTGTCTGCGCTCTATGAGCTGTTGCTAGAGCTTAAAGCATTACCGTCTTATCGGTAAGGTCGATTAACGATAAATCATCTAACGGATGAAGTTTTTCCAAATAATTCAGTACAACAGTCACGTCCCAAGTTTCATTATATCGTAGCACCGGGGGTTTTAATTTGTACACACCTTTGAGGAAACGTGTAATTATTGGTCTATCCCCAATTTTCTCCGTGGAGATTAAGGAAATTGCTGAACGTAGGCAATTTAATGAGCCGTATGAAGCTCCTTCTTTGAATTTGCTTGATAAAAAACGCAACAGGCTTTTTTCCCCTGGATTGAAAAATTGCTTTTCCTCTGCTTTGCAAAAGTCCCACCATTGACTCAGCGCAGACTTATACTGCTTCATTGTTGTTGTTGATAGGGACGCTAAAATGGTGTCTAATGCCTCTGCTGGAACCTTTTGTCGTTTAAATGCCTTCCTGATACTTTTGTCGCTATCAAAGCAAGATCCTTGGCCCTCTGATGCACGATCGACCTACACGGTAAATATAATAAATCAGTAGTTGGTTCAAAAACTATTTGTTCTCCAACAGAAAAGGATCTTAACAGTGGATACCAGACTTGATTCGGCCAATCGGGCACCACTAAAATTCCCTCTGCTCTGTCCCCTTTAATTTTTGCGAGTACTCTGAGTATAAGCGAGAAAGGAGGGAAGGCATAAAAATATATATTGGACCAATTTATGGTAAAAGCATCGATTATACTCGCACCCGCTTCCGGGAACCAGGAGCAATATTGTGTGCATTTGTTGTTCCGGCCTGAAGCGAATAAGTCTATATCGGGACATCCAAACTTTTCAATAATCACAGTAAACCTCTCTGGATTAAGGGCCCATTCCGTATCCATGTTCTTTTGCCTTGATAATTGGTCTGCCTCAACATTCTTTTCTGATGGAATAAATGACGCCAGGAGAAAAATGTTTCTCTTCTCCGCCCATTGCCAAATCTTACGGGCCAACGCATTGTATTTTAAGTACCTTGTACCTCCCATTTTATTGATATAAGCAATTGCTGTTGTGTTGTCAATACGAAGCAGGATCTGACAGTCTCTGTGGTTGTTAACTAATTCCTGAAGGGCCAGCCAAACTGTAAACAGTTCCTTGTAATTAATGTGCCAGCTCATCTGACTCGCAGACCAGAAACCGTAAATCTTTTTATGGCCATTAACAGCTCCCCAACCTGAGTCTGACGCGTCGGTAAAAATTGTCGTCTGAAAATTACCCGATTTTATGGTACTATAACCACTTTTTAAGTTTTCTTTCCACCAACCGAGATCTGAACAAATTGACCGCGGAATTTTCATTTTGGAATCATAGTTTCCATTGTTTGCTAATAGAGCTAAGGATTTTTCTCTCTCCATTTTCTTTGTATACAGCCAGCTATAATCCATCGCTAAACATGCAGCCACAAGTTTACCTATTACCTCAGAGAATTCTCTTATGGTACAATGTTTCGATGTTTCTAGTTTTCTAACAGCATTAGATAGTCTTTCTCTTTTTTCCTCAGTCACCTCAATCGAGAATCGTTCCGAATCTATAACGAAACCTAAAAATCGACATTTCGTCGAGGGTCTCGTATTGCTTTTCTTTATTAATAAGAAAACCCAAAAATTCCAGCGTTCCAATCGTTTCACGAACGTTGTTTTTACACTTTTCTGCATTTTCTTCTATACACAAAATATCATCGAGGTAAATAACCGACGAATGACCTCTCAATCTCAAATGGCGAATCACTGGCTTCATAATGTTGGTAAAGATGAAGGGAGCCATAGAAAGACCGAAAGGCAAATAAGTGAACTGAAATAATTGACCGTCGAATTCGAATCTTAAAAATCTTCTACTTTCTTTCTCTATTGAGACTAAATAATATGCGTCCTGCAAATCTACCGTACCCATGTAAACTCCGGGAAAAAATAATTTGGCTGCTGTTCGAATATCTTCTAATTTAAAATGGGGAGCTTCAATGAATTTATTCAACTTCTTGAGGTTTAGAATGAGTCGAAATGAACCGTCTGGTTTTGGCACAAGAAAATATGTGGATACAAATTGATCTTTTGTTCTTTTACATCTCTCCATTTTCTCCATTAATTTATTTATGGCTTCCCGGTAATTCGCAAAATGAGTAGGTGGAATCTGAACTCTTGGAGCCTGATTCTGATAGGGTTTCCAATAAATTCAAGTCTATAGCCCTTAATACAATTGAGAACAAAAATATCGTTTGTTATCTGATACCAATTATGCAAAAAATTCGTCAATCGACCAGCACATACTTTGTCATTTACTTTCTCGGTGGCCTTTGTCTCTGGTTCGATGCTCTGTTGTACTCTTGTTGCTTTCCTCTGAATTGTAATCTTCGCCGGCCCTGTGCGTTTGCACGATAATTGCCCGCGTAGCTGGAAAATGGTCTCTTTCCCTGCGGGCTCCTGAAGTTTAAATGACTTCCGCTGTGACGAACTCGACTTGTTTTCGGCTGGTCCGTATTCCGGACGCTGCGGCCCATCTTCTCCAAGGCTTTTGTTTCCTTGATTTTTTCCGCCAAGTTCTTGCTGAACAACTCAGTATCCGATTTGCTTTTTTCCAACAAATCTTTGAGAGGCTTAGATACACCCGGTAGAATAAGAGCTTTTCTTGACTGGTTGAGCTGGAAATGAGTTTCTGCAATAAATTTTGCAGCGTCATTTAGATTTTCTAAAAACGCCAGTTTGTCTATGCTCTCTGGTTCGTCAAGCAACGTGGATACTGCGGCTCCCAGGGCCATTAAAGCTGAGCCAGCTGCTTGATGGCATCTTGCGGCGTACGCGTCCCGTCTTACGGCCGATTCCGACATTGGCGGAATTAAAACTTGATTAAGTTCAGGCGCAGTGAAGCCTTCCCTTCGAGGATATTTCTCAAATAATTTTTCTTTTTCCTCTTTTTTTACGCCTTTTACGACCCAATGTCTCCATCGACTAGCTATCGATGAGTGTAAATCAAAATCTAGTGCTAGCGAAGCCGAAGGATCTTCACCCAACACCTGAAGAATTTCATCGTCAAGTTCTTTCTCTTTATTAACTTCAGTCTCTTCGGGGGGGGGGGGGGGGGGGGGGGGGGGCATTCTCGTTCACACGTGGTGCTTCGTTTTCTTTTTCTTGCTCTGCGTCAGGATCAGGGCATATATCTATACGAAGAAAAGGTCAGAAAAAGCAAACACTTACCACAAGTCTAAAATAAAATAAAAGCAGATTTCGCTGCATCAAAACCATCGTCTCGTCTCTCGTACGAGCTTAGTCTGAGTTCGGTGTAGCTGTGTCGTCTCTCGCACGACCTTAGCTAACCTTGAGTCCGGCTTGTCATGTCTCCCGTACATGCGCGTCGGCTATGTATTGCGCCGATATCGTCTTGTCTGTCGTACAAGCTCATCGGGCTCGCGGATCGACTGTGTTTTGCCTCTCGTGCAAACTCGTCGTCCAAAAAAGCTCATTATTTAAATTTTCCTGTGCCTACCGTCACAACCAATCGACTTTCCCTCTTGTGAGTCGCCATCACTCTCCTCGTGGATAGATTCATCACTGTCGGACTTTTCCTCGACCGGGTTCTGCAGTTCCGTGATCTCTTGCTGCAGTCTCCTTATCTTTTCCTCGATCTCGCTGATCACGTTCCTTTTCCTCTTCATCATTCTTTGAATACAAAATACTCTGAATAAACTCTTAAATTTCTGTACGAAGTCGCCTCTAGCGCACAACGAAAGAATATGAGGTAGCGGCGGATGTGACGCCACGAGCGGGGCCTAGTTCCCCCACTCAGCAATTTTTCGATATAGGACTCTGTACGTTGTGGCCATCTAGTGGACTCGAGAGTCACTACACGTTTCTAATCTCGAGAACGAGGCGGGAAATATAATTGATGTTTCTGGAATGAATCTTAACAACAACACTCTCTTTTTAACTAGTATCATTGACTTAAATTCACCCTTTGTATTAATTCTTCATATGGAAAAAAAAACTAAAAAATATTCATTAAAAGTTAACTGAACCCGATTGGAAGTAGGTAAACAGAGGATAAAATGATCCTGGGATCGTTTTGCCCCAAATGCCTTTTTAACGAAAAACATTAAAGCATAACCTGTATTTTTCGAATACTGTAACGAAGGACGGTTAATTCCATTGTCAATTAGTATCAGAAACTGAGACCCGCAGATCTATCACATAATATGTACGCAGACTAAAGCAACATAACGTCAAATAATGGCTTACCTTAGATCGATCACAGTAATTTTTAATATTTCACGATAAAAACTTTCCCCGTGAAAATAACGCCACGATACTGGCAGAGATATGTATAGATCAGCCGTAAGAACACGAAATTCACTTAAAATATTTTAGATGGCGATAATAAGTCGGTATCACCGCGGGGAATCGTTTTACCGCGAGGGATCATTTTCTACCACCTTCCTATAAATGAAAGTAAATGAGAGGCAAAGGAATAAGAGTTAATAGGAGCAAATGAGTTATGATGAGAATAAACGAACACAACGATTTGGAACAGATAGTGAAATGGTACGGAGTAAATTAGAGAGGGAGCCGGAGCCGCACAAAGTGCCGTTGAAGAACTGTGTGGAACTTGCGGTACAAAGAGCTGCAATAACTTCTTAACCAATGACTTTAGGGCATAAGTTTGTTAGTACTTTTATGTAGAGAATAAAAAACCTACATCGATTGGTACAGTCAACAATTTAGGTTTCTATTTTTAAAAAAAGTACAGTTATACTTTTCTGATGCACTGATGCACAGAAATTGATACACATAATTTCGTATTATGTACCACTTGATACTATTAAACGTTTATCAATAATATTTCCTTCTATCCTCAACCGTTTAGAAGGTACGTCTCATTACAGTTGCATTGTCTAAAAAAATAATACGTAACGAAACGTTATCTCCCTCTATTTCAATTTTCGCAAATATCCTTTTAAGAAAAATTTGTCTTTTCCCACCATTTCACGGAAGGTATTGAAATACCTTCATACGGCAAATCTTTGTATTATCTTACTAGCGATACCCAGCCTGCATTGCAACGCCATTTTTATGTTATAATTTACTTTACAGCAAATGTCAATGAAAGATTTTTTTTAAATTATATTTATTCAACTACTTTTGGATACGCAATGTTTTTTGTTTTTCCATCTTGTACGTACACGAATAAATCTGACGATTTTCCTATGCGTGGAGAGGCCACATATTGCTGTCCATATGTAAAGCATGGATTTTTCAAATTTAATCCACACACTTATAGCGATTGTTCCTGTACTTTATTGATGGTCATTGCAAATGTGGCAACAGTACATCTTTTCCTTACAATTTTCCATTTAAAATTGTAGTTTCGCTGATATTGTTCATCATATTTTTCCGTGAAAGCTGAGGACCGTTGCAGAGTCGTGGTGGATTGATGTTTCGTACAAGAATAATAGGCGCGCCAATTTTCAATGGTACAGCGTGCGGCGATATGCGGGGGAAATTCAGCGAATTCAAGAATTCAGTTAAATAATTAACAACTTGTTCTTAAATCATACAAGCAGCAATCGACGCATACGCTTTAGCTTCTCATGGTAGTCTGTTTTGAATTGTGAAATTTATATAATTGACATTGGAGCGTTTGCTGCTAATGTAGTACGTTTCTTTAACTACTTATGATTTTGTAATTATGCGCAATATTTTCAAAAACTCTGTTAATCAATTCTTCTGTTATCGCTATTATTTTACGGAAGTTCGTACGTTGTCGTACATACTCTAACGGTTTCGAGACTGGCTTCTCGTTGCTCGTTTGTTTCTGACAACGAACCTCGAAACGTCTTTTTCCTTTTTCACTGACGTGTAGATCTGCCAATAGCTGCCCGTTTTAGTGTTGTATTAATGACATTCGCTGTCAAATGAATTATGCAAATTTGCTTTAAAAACTTAAAATAAAGAATTGCTCATTCATTTTCAATCTCTCAAAATTGTTGGTCGTCGGTTAATTTAAAGTTAAATTTACAGGGTTTCGCCGACTCAGCGGCCTTTTATTTATTACCACTAGCTTGGTCTTTCAAATTTGAACAATTATGATTTCAACGGCTTCACTCGAACATTCCAATTCGCTTATCTCGGAAAAAAATGTAAATATCGTCTCAGGTACTCGCTATATCTTGTTGTTAGCTTACTATGTTAGTATCACTCTGAGTTCGGTCGGTCGCTGGGACAATGGTAAGCTGCAGGAGGGGAATGTGACGGTACGCGGTACTTCGACGAGAAGTTGGGGACAGGCGGGGTATGCGAGGATCGCGCGATGTCACACGTTCGGCCGCTGTAACCGTCGTTTGAATTCGTGACAATCGGATGGGGGGGGGGGGGGGGTACCATGATAGGGGCAAAGGGAAAATATGACTGCTAATATTATCGCGAACAATTTGATTCGTACTTTTGCTTTCTATAATTTTTACGGCCGTCCCATACGGTTATTTTACTCAAAAATAAAACTTGGGCAGCATTACTTAGATGGGAACGTGAGACTGTGGTTAATTGGAATATCGAGATATCGCCGTGTGCTGGTGCCACCTCGGTTCTTCTTACGTCATTCAGTCGATCGATGTCTTCGTGACAGAGATAGACGCGTGTACTTTTTGAAAGGTGGCGGAGTTTGTGTCTTGTGAGAGTGGTCGGGCAGTTAGCCAGGTAGCCATCCTAACCCGATGTCTGGTCACATTTATTGACATAACTTTATAATGGAATGGTATTGTTTAAAACTTTTTTTGTTTAAAAAATCTTAAAAGTATTTACAATGAGTTAACTGTACACAGTGAAATTCTCACCAAGTTTGCGGACGTGTGCCATACGTGATTTTTATTGATTGGATGTCTCACATCCTTGCAGCTATAGAAATGATGGTGTATCACATCTATGTCTCTTAATTTTTTGGGCGTTGCTTATATTGATTTCTTTGCATGTTCATACCGCGTGAATTTCACTGGCGATTAGCGATACAATCCGATCAATCATTTAATCTATGAAAAATTGTTGACTTCAGCATCAATGAGAAAACAATCTTCATTCCTAAGTAATCAAGTCTTGAAAATATCTAGTCGAAATCGGAAAAATATATCAAATATGCTACGATGTAACGCAGTTCAGGATAAATATTCTAGAGATATTTCGTCGTTCCTTGCATTTGCGCAGTGCCCACAGTCCATAACTCTATTGTAATAGCCGACAATACGTGTTGTTTGTTGAAATTCGGTTCGCTCAGTTATGTTGCATATGAGACTATAAGCAGTTGTTTGTAGGCTTAAGGATGTATGTGGGATCAAGAGATTATCCCCTCCAACGACTAGCGCGCCAATCAGCGAGCGCGGCGGGTATTACCCCCAGCGACGAGTCAGCAACCAACGAGCCGCCGGTACCACACTATAAAGGGAAGCGCACAAGGCGCAGCAGGCCAGTTTATCCGGACCGAGCGTAAGAACTGTTACCCAGCCAAAGTAAGACCTGTCGCAAAGCAAGACCTAAGAGAGAAATGTATATCCATTCGGCACTCATCGATGTATAATCCTTGTAAATGAACCACTGTACATCTTCATAAATAAACTGTAGTTATACCAAACATCTGTATTAAATTACTACAAACTGGGGGCTCGTCTGGGATCAAGCAAGAAACCGGAAAACGCCGGGATGGAAAACCAGGATCGGAATAGAGATAGTAACCTCAATAAGTGGACAGTAGCTGAGCAGAAAGAGGAGCTGTGGCAGCAAGGACTACCAGTCTACGGGCTGAAAAAGCAATTGGTGCGGAGGCTGAATGCAGTAATGTTGTTGCAACGAGATAAAGAACAAGCGACAAGAAACGAGGCCGGTGACATTATAACCGATGACGATGGGGATGACGAGAGCAATGAGGTTGACGAAGGCGGTCAACCTAGCAACAAGTTTTTTAAATTTATTTCGTGAATGAACAGCGAGCCATTCGAGAGAATTATTTTCTATTATTCCGAGTGGCAACCCGCATACACGGAGTACGATACATCGATAGAGTTTCGTGAAGGTCTACCTCAGAGTGTCGATTATGCAAGCGATCCTCAGACAATACTCATAATAATCGATGATTTGATGCTCGGGGCGTCGAACAACAACGTTGTAGATCTTTGCACCAAAGGTAGCCATCATAAAAATCTGAGCGTTATTTTTATCACTCAAAACTTATTCCATGAAGCTCATGGCCAGCGTGATATTACGCTGAATACCAATTATATCGTAATTTTCAAAAATCCCCGCGATCGTGCTCAAATTCAACACCCTTGCGCGTCAGGTATACCCGGAAAACCCGCCGTTTTTACAAGAGGCCTATCGCGATGCAACTTCCAAACGACATGGTTATTTGTTACTTGATTTGAAACAATCAACACCTGATAACTGTAGATTTTGCTCGTGTATTTTCCTTAATGACGCCCATCATTTTGCGTATATATCACGGAAAAAGTTAAAAAGCAATTCCGGCACATGTGAATTATCCGTTCAACGCGTGTAATGGCAGTAAAGCATCGTCGTGTTACGAAAAATTTATATCTATAAAGGTTTCAGCAATCCAACACACCGTATAGTACATCTGAAACGCACAAAAAAAACAAGTGCTAGTCACACCGCTTGTCAGTGTGCGATGTACATTCTTAGGGGCGGCTCAGCCCCAACGACGTGTAGTGCAAAGGGGTTTGAAAGGTGTGATACATCAGGACGGTATGCAGCTCATCAGACGTAATTGCGTGCGGTGGGCTACCGCTCTGCACAAAACACGTTGCGATACTGCGTGCTCTTCAACACCTGAATAAGGAGCAGCGTGAGGCTGTTTTGCGCAAAGTAGATCCAAGCATTATCTGCTGTATTTGTGAGTGTGCACTGATCGTTCTCTGCGGTAATGTACTACTGAAGACCGGCCAGAGAAAAAAAAATTACGTCGATACTCACAAGTTCTCCGCCGTTGAGCCTCAAAAAAAGGATGTTGCAAGAGTAAAAAACGGTTTGTTGTTCAAAGCGACGGGTTTCTACCTCTCTTATCAGCACCAATACTAGGTACTGTTCTATCGAATTTGATTAGTGGCCGTGGATAATGGAGCACGCAAGAAAAATGGTACTTGTGCCGGAGGAGCATCTAACGTGGCTGAACACATAAAGTCATATGTAGCCGTTTTTCAACGCGAATGCGCCTCACACTCAGCCAGAGCGGGGTATTCACGCTACGCTGACTCGATTAGATACGGACATGAATGAAATTTTTCATTCCAGCGCATACAAGGATGACAGGGAAAAGTGGACAGCGTACTTGACTCTACTACAACGTTATCTCCACTTCATTGATAATGAGAGAGCTCTGTAGTACCGCGACCTTATGAAGAATAAACACTGTGTAGAGTCTGATTATGAAAGAAAAAAAAGAAGACGAAACCGGTGACGGTATGAGCGATACCGTCATAATTGAGAGTTTAGCAGCTAAATTTCGCGTGAAAGCGAAACTGCTGCTTCGCTGCTTGCGTGGTGCTCAACGATCTAATTTTTCTTGAGATTTTTACGGCGTCGTGTCAGTCAGCGGGAAACCAATAAAGGACTCAAATATTGTTGACCTCGTGAACGATGCTACGAGGATTAGGAAAATATCTGACCCGGCTGGACGCAGTGCCTTTGCCAAACTTGTGCGAGCGACCAAGGCACCTCGGGAATTTATCGATAACGAGGAGTTGTGGTCGGAGTCTAGAGCTAACATGCCACAACGTCAATCGCAGGCTGATGATAGTACTGCAAGCAGTGAGGGATCACCCGATACGGATCAATTAACGTTTTTCAGTGGCCATGAGAGTGGATCACCACTACGACAGATACAGAAAGATAAGCAGAGAGGCGGTGGCTATCATTACAAAAAAATACGTGTAACTTAGGCTAACTTGAAATTATAGTCATGAACATCTTCAAAAACGTGTACTTTAACCCCGCCCATGACGCATCGTTTTCAGGTGCTAATAAATTGTTACGCCTGCGGCGTCAAAAAAACATCTCCCGTGTGAAGACTGTACAATGGCTTGAAGCACAGGATACTGATACAAAACATAAATCCGTGCGACGTCATTATCCGCGTTCTTTTTACAATGTCCTAAACATTGATGATTTCTGGGAGGCTGATCGCGTGGATCTTCGTTCGATTAAAGATTATAATGATCGTTATGCTTATCTCTTAGTCGTTATAGACGTTCTTCGTAAATTTACGTGGGTTCAGCCTTTACGTGACAAGTCTGCTGCATCTGTAGCCAACGCATTTGAACTGATTTTATCTAAAAGAAATAATAACAGCCAAAAGGGTAACAACTTGACCGGTGCTGCATTCCAGGCTCTCTTAAAGAAAAAGAATATACAGTTCCATGTTGTAAGAAACCCTGATATAAAAGCGGCTATTGTCGAGAGATTCAATAGAACGCTGAAAGAAAGAATGTGGCGGTATTTTACGTATTCTAAAAAAAACGTTACCTTGACGTTCTGCAGAACATGGTTTCGTCATACAATTACTACACGCATAGTGGTATAAAAATGGCTCCTGTCTCAGAGACACACGCTACAGCGGCTAAGGCCCGTAATAAGCTGATACAGCGGTATAAAAGAACCGCGAATAGCTCTCCCAAATACAGCGTGGGCACCATCATGCGCATCAGTAGTGCGAAGGCCGTCTTCGTAAAAGGCTATGAGGGTGGCTGGAGCAGCGGATTATTTAAGATTGTCCGCGTATCGCACCGTATTTGTCCGGTGACATACACACTCCGTGATCTCTACGGCAAGGATATCGATGGTATATTTTACGAACCTGAGTTATCGAGAGTGCAAACGAAGGCGTCTACGCAACAGTCGGCAAAATGAAAGAGGAATTTTACATGGTTTTACCCAGTAACAGTAGTATGAATTATTATTCCGATAATATGACAACAAGGTATACCATGCGTTTACCCCAGTGTATGTCTCTTCATGGTAACAGGGCTGTTTCTCTAGCTGAAATAGACATACCCACGACAATTTTGCATGTGCCACCCGAAGATGAGTGGAACTTTATGAATGTCATAACGAACACAGTAGCATCTGGTAGCATGGCAAGCACCAACTTTAAGGAAGAGCGCGTCTGCGTACCGCCTGGTGTATACCTCAGCATAGACACATTACTCGAGGCTATTAACAAAATGCGTGTGTTGTGGGTTATCTGAAATTTAAGCATTGCCTGAACGGCTATGTGGCGGTTACGCGTATCTGTGAATTGTATAAGAATGTAGAACACTCATTCTACTTCGCCGACGTGTTGAACACGATTTTAGGATTCACCGAGCCTAAGGATGTGGTAGTCCAGAGCGTGTACACTGCTTAGAGACCTGCCAACCTAGCCCATGAGATCCCAAATATGATGTACGTTTATACGGATATCTGTGAGCCCTATATCACCGGAGATGTGCATACACCGCTGCTACGGGCCGTACCAGTTGTTGCCACTGATAATCGTAATTACGGATCGGTGAAGATAAGAAGCTTATCACCACCGCGCTATATTTCCCTATTACGTACTAGTTCTCAAACAATAACGATTGATATAAGGGATGAGTTTGGCAAGCCGATACGACTCGAGTTCAGGACGTTACAGTTCGAACGTACAGATTAACCTGAACCAATCTAAAATGGCGTACTATGACGAGTACTTTGATATCCAAACGGGTGGCGGTGGTGGCCGATCAAAACAGCGTACCACTATGCCGACACGCTCCATCTCCCCTCCTCAACCCGGGCACCTTTCCCCTCGCAACCGCGGTCGCTCGAGCTCTCAGCGAATTCGGCAACCGCGGAGTGAGGGAAAAGCAGTGGGGGTCGCCATAGTGGCCCCTATACTACTGATGTCAGATTGAAAAAAATCAAGATGGCGGCCAAAAATTCCAAAATTGGTTAAATGTAAACGAAATTCTTTACATGAAGGATTTTTAACTCGCTGATTACGAATATGAAGTCAAAGTGCTTAAATACCTAAATCCAAGATGGCGGACTCATTGCGACGAATGAAAAAGTGTCGAAAACCATCTGAATTCAATATTTTGTACCTCATGTTTGTAACTTTCGATTAAGATTATCCGAAACTAACGACGTAAACTTGGAGAGCTCCTAGTTCCTCCTTCTTTGTTTTGGTTTTTTTTCTTTTTTTTTTACTTTCTTTTATTTGTTGTTTTATATTCCCGTTATCCGTTTTTTTCCTATGTGGTATTTAGTGTCTCTATCTCATCTTATTTTTCATATTCTCGAATGCATATTGGAAGATATAATCATTGAATAGTTTCTTGAATTAGTCCATCATAACGATGCTTGACATATGGAACATATCCAAAGCGATCTTTGCTCGTTTTCATTAGAGCTACAAAGAGCACAACGCCGTCAATTCAAAGCAGTAAATTCTTGAAGGCATTTTTGAGCAAATGGTTTGAAACCAGGGACTCGGAAAACTATTCTTATGTACCCTAATAAATATACTGCGGAAAATGAAGCAACTGAGCAGGGCTATTGGCAGCAGTCATTTGTCACATATTATTTCTGATATTCTGTTCAATATGAGTAACTCAAATAACCTTCCCACGTATGTGTTGATAATTCTATTTTTGTACATAAGAACCATTTGTACATAAGTTACCAGTGATATTGGAAACTGTCAATTGTCAAATACTACTTCTAACACTGGATTCGTAATCGGTGACCCAAAAAACCCCATGAGAAATACTCTTAACATATAATACTCCCCAACATAAGGCGAGTTGACGTTGTTTTTGGCAGTTCTCAATTTTCAAAAACTTCATTTGACACCAAATTCGAACTCAACAACTTCTAAAACACCATGACACTTAATCAAAAATGGAAAAAATTGAATTTCAATAACCTTTAATGTTTCAACCTTTTCTACCCTCTGGCATCCTTTTCAGGAGTGGATGACACGGAGTCCAATGGATTCATAATGTGCAGTGTCCCTGATGGGTAACCTATAAGAACGAGTATTTATAAAACCGCGTTTGTTGACGAAATTGGATCCTCTAGAGTCGCGGGGAACGTTTTGGTCGGTAGACTCCGTTTTCACCCCACTCAAGGGTTGATACGCCCTCGGAGAGGGAGTTCATATAAAAAGGAAGTTAACAATCGAAAAGTTAATACATTATTAGCCCTATGAACATATTAGTTATAGAAATTCCTCAGAAATCCGACTTGGGAGAGTTCCGTAGAACGTTTCGGTCGATTGGGCGTTTACGAAAAGATTGTTTTGTAGAAATAGCCAGTTGGATCAATTATACGGGACCCGCCATTACAAATTTAAAAAATCTGACCGTATATTCGGAATCAGCGATCCTTGAAAGCCCTGGGTATCAATTTCTAACCAATTTAGTTGAATATAAGAAGTTTAAAGTGATAATTATATAGGTGGGACTGTAGCAGTCCCACTGGGACTGATAGGATTATATAGAGGGGGAACATCAGGAAATAACTTCAGGTACTCGTTCATTTAGCCCCACTTGAGCCAATTTGTCGATGCTGTTCGTCGGCGGGGAAGAGGGTGTCTGTATCTGTCCCTCTCTGTCTCCCTCTCCTTCCTCTTCCTTCCGCCCACTTTGAAATCGCTCGTTGTCCCAACGTCGGTTTTGAAAATACATAACAATCGGTTTGCACGCTGCGCAGCATGCATATAATTCGATAATATTTTTAAGGTTCATCCTCTATGTGTTATTATTACAATTCAATCTAAAATATCCGATAAGAAAAAATCTGTTTCAGTTCTACGAAAAAAATTATACTTCAACTATCGAATGCTTTTGGACGCCGGTATTTATACAAATTTTTGGTTCGTGTTCTTACAAGGGCAGTGACCTTCATCGTTATCGCTGATTTCCTTCGGATTCACAATATACTGTAATGACTTTCGCACAGAAGCGCTGTTCCGTGGAATATCGGTGTATATCCTGTATATTTTATGGAATATTTCATGAGATGCGATGGTGAGGAGTTAGGCGAGTGAGTCCTCATATCGCTACCGATCTAATAGTCAGACGCACGAAGACATTTGAGAGATTAACATATAAACGATGTGTCCTGCGATACTGTCAGAGAGTGATATTGTGGAGCTAGATACCTACATATACGTAGAATTGTTTCGCGCTCTCACCTATACATTTTTTGTAACACACCAAATGGAAAAGATAAGTAGCTCAACGAATATGATCTAAAATAGAATTCAACGCCTCTCTAATATGAATAAATAAGATCTTCTATCGATGTGCAAATATTAATTGTTCATTATAATTTATAGATATTTCTGTGGATCATACCTCGTTTCGTTTTATTATATGTGTGTATAATGCAACCCGATTGCTCCACCATTATTCATTGCCTAAATTATTATTTTAGTGTATTTTCTCTTTGTATTCTGATTATGCCCGTACATCTCGATTACGTAATCCCACCACTAATCGTCTTATTAATTGCAATATCCCTGATAATATAGATACGTCAGGATAATAATAGATCAGATAATCAGATCGTCAGATAATAATAAAATTTTAAGTGCAACGTCCAAACTAAAAAAACATAAATAACACAATACGTAGTACTGACTAGAACTGAAAGTGACGTAAGTTTGAGCTCCAGATGTCCAACCGTTAGTTGGTTATAAATATTTTTGGCGCGGATTGATCGTACATAAGGGTTATATGTAGCATTATTTTTAAGTAATGATTGCTCCAGCGGCAAGTCTTCGGATTCGTAATGCGGGAGTCATGGGTTCAAGTCGTCGTGCTGAATTGAAATAATGCCTAATGTATTGTATATATTTATATTGCCACAAAAGGCGTTATTATTTTAACAGGCGCACAATTATGAACAATTTTGGCTTGTAAATAACTTCCCAAAAGCGAATATCTAATTAAGATAGTTCGATAGCAAAGCCCGATTTCTTACGGAAATTTTGAAAAAATATGTGTTGCGCAGAAAAAATTAATAAAATCGGTTAAAAAAAATCAGTTCTACTGTATAGATTTTTAAATATAGCAAGTTAAAGTTTTATGGTTTCCTCATCTGAACACATAGTAATCATCACGCAAGAAATGTGTATTGAGATAACTTGAAAACGGTGTTTACGGTTTTGATTTAAAAAAAAACACAGTGCTGTAGTATCTTTTAAAGAAAATATTAAAACAAAAAAAGACATCATCTACCATCTAGTTTTTGAGAAAAAAATTATTGTAATAAAAATCGTATGAGAATCTGAGTGGGAGAAATTTCAAGGTTCGCGACGTGACAACGCTGTCGCGTAAAAGAACGCTGGTTTCAAGTGAATTTTAAGTGAATTATCTAAATAATAATTCATTTTATCCGAAGGGCCTGCAGCACTTTCGAAGGACTCTGCCGGGGTTTAGAAGGCCTCCTACAGCCTCCGCAGTGCTTCCGAAGGACTAACAGGGTTTTAGTAGGCCTCCTACAGCCTCCGCAGGCCTTCTCGGCAATTAGTCACTTGCAAGTTTTTCCGCACCAAGAAATTTCTGGAATAATCCTATGTATTTTGGCCGGCTGGATTTGCTGCTAGTTTTGCTGCCCAATTTTCCGAATAGTTTCAACTTCTGTTCTGTCGAACAAAAAAAACATAAAATTTCGACGAGTTTAAACACCGCAAATAGGAGGCTACACGTTACTCACTTGAAAGTTTTTCCGTACGAACAATTACCCCGTTAACTTCGCTATTTCTACTGGTTTTACTGCCCAATTGTTCACTGCTCTTGGCTTTCGTGACTGTATTACTTTTCCTAGGCTTCTTCTTCTTCTTCTTTTTATTTCTTTTTTCGTCTTCTTTTTATTTACTGGCAATGACACAGTATGGTCTTAGGCCATAACCAGGTAGTTTGAGAGAGCGTGGATGATGTATGAAATCCTGTTCGTTCCAAGGGTTATTTGATGTCGATGAATTGTTACGACGCGACTATGTTCACAGAGTTCATAGACGAATCGATTGCATTTATTTTACACTTGAAACGGAGTTGCTTTGAGGAAGTCAAAAGGCAGGTGTGACAGTTTGGAGTTTGGTTTGTAGAGGAATAAATTGGTGTGGAAAGGAGGAAAGTGTTTTAGTTTAATCAATTTCTTGTAGAGGATTTAACGAGATTCATTGAAGGAAGGGCAAGATTAGAGGAGGTGGTCAATGTCCAAGGGAAGACCGCAGTTGCAAAGGTCGCTTGAGGATAGATTTTTCCTATAAAGGCTAGCTGGGAGAGAGTAATCGTTTCTTTTTATTTAGAGGGTTGGTTTCGTAGGCGTATTTTCTTTGTGATTCGTTTTCATATATTATCAACGTATAGCAATTTATTTCGAGAATGGAAGCACACAACTGCAGTATGCAAAGATGCTCTGCTGCTATCTCGACAAAGTCTTTCTTATTGTGTACTTAGAGACGTCATCGGCTGGAGGTAGCACCGCGCGAGGATCGTATTCAAGTTCGATAAACTTGGCCGCCCCTATTAAAATATCCAATTTCTTTTAATGCCGATTGATTGTTACTCGTTTGTTAGTGTTTGTTAGACAAAATCTAGCGGTTGTTAGAGTTTATTCGTTAACTAATACGAAAAACAACTGTCCTGCCAAAGTTAGCCGCGCGAAAATGATTTTCAATGATTTCGAAGTTTTCTTCGTAACCAATCGTTCATTAGTCGTTTGTTAGTATTTGTTAGTTTATTTTTATAGTTTGTTAGAGCTTCATTTTTAGTCGATCGTTGAAAAACTTTAGACCTACAGCACACTGCAAGCCGCGTAAAGTTGGCAGCGTTACCACGACAGCTGAGCGTCGCTTTGCCGCATCTGTGTTGCAGACCTGAAAGTTTTTTAACGATCGAATGAAAATAAAGCTCTAACACACTATAAAAATCGACGAACAAACACTAACGAACGGCTAACAAACGATCGTTTATGAAGAAAACTTCAAAATCATTAAAAAAAATTTTCGCGCGGCTAAGTTTGACATGAAATTTGTTTTTCGTATTAGTTAATAAATAAAGTCTAATAAACGCTAGATTTTGCTTAACAAACACTAACTAACGACTAACGATCGATTGGCATAAAAAAAATTGGATATTTTAATAGTTGCCGGCTAAGTTTATTGAGCTTCTGCCATGGCTACATGAGCTCTGGGCCATGTACACACGACCAACGCACGCCCAAAAAGAGCGCATCTCTGCGCGACAGCGCTTCCAGTGGTCAGAAGTGAAACCAGTTGAGAACCGAATAGCGTGACCATCTTTTTTGGTGGCAACGTATTATGTTCGGTCTTATACAGACTTCTTATACAGACTCCATAGCTGAAATAGTCGCACCGAAAAATAGCAGTGGGCCCTAACGTAGTGTAAGAACAGGATTACCGTTCGAAGTCCCATATGTACCGGTTAACGCAACGGATCGCTACCGAGTTGTATCAACGCAATATTATTAATAAACCCAAATATCGAGTATGAACCGAGGCAATTTCGTGGTTACGTTCATCTCATCTTGATTTGGTTATTTCAACTATTAATTGGACGTTTTTCCCATCCTTTTGTACAGTAGTCGTTCGTGAAAATAAGTAAACAAAGTGCACGTGTTACAGTCCTTATTCTATCATATCTATATTTCGACCTCGTTATCGTGCGTTAGTGGTTATTTACAAAAATTCAACCGCAGTTATTCATTAAAGAGCTTTCTTCCTACCTCTGGGTTAATTTCCTCCTTTTATTACTGGCTTTTCTTAACGGGGTGCCCCGCGCAGGGCGGGGTTATACAGTACAATGGCTAGTCAGTCCTCTTCCTTTGTCCCTCCAGACAAAAATCCAACCACCAACACTAATGAAGATCACTCCCTATTAGATATGTCCCCCGTCGTCAATTTATCCGAATCTTTATATAAACAACTAAAAAAAATCAATTCACGACGTCACCGATATCTATTCTGCTTCTACGAAAAAGAAAGCACAAGATCCACAAATTCAATCACCATCTCTGAACCCTTCGCAAAAAACTTACAAATACGAAAATGATCATCGTGGGCCATTCCAGGTCATCATTCAACCCGATCCTTCCTCCAACATTACCCGTCTCCATGACATAACAGTAGGTAAGTGGCTCATCCACTCGTATTCTAAAGACATCATTGAAATAAAACAAACCGGCAAAAACAAAATTACGATAACCTTAAAAAGCGCCCTTATGGCAAACAAACTAATATCAAACCCTATTATCACTCGCAAAAATCTAAATGCTTTTATACGAAACGATTTGCAACAAAACTGGGCGTAATGAGGGGGGGGGGGGGGGGGGTCCCCACGGACATCGACGAGTACGAAATTCTCGAGAACGCCGAATCTCATTCCAAAATAGTAGAGGTCAAAAGATTTTCCAGAAAAACGATAAACAACAATGGTGACGTTACACATTTTCCCACCCATGCTCTGCTCATCACTTTCAGCGAGCAATCTCGCCGTTCCAATATTTCAATTTATAAAGTGAGATACCAAGTTGAGGTTTATATTCCACAGATCCGCATGTGTTATAACTGCCTTAGATTTGGACACGTTAGCGAAATTTGCAAGATTGCATCCAGATGCGCCCACTGTGGAGGTTCTGGTCACTCGAAAACCATCGACTGTCCAAATATCAAAACATCCCCCAAATGCGTTAACTGCAATGATTCGCATGAAGCTATTTCTAAGGATTATCCGTCCAGGGCCTTTCAAGAACATATTCACAAACTCGCTGTAAAAAACAATTCTTCCTTTATGGAAGAAATGATCAAACATAAAGAAATCAAACGCGCCTCAAACCAATTTAGATTTGTCGATTTCCCCTCGTTATCTATCTCCGATATCGCTATCTCTCCCCATCCAATAACTATTATGCAGCCATAACGAAAACCAAACCTCACCTCACCTTCAATTAATAACATTCTAAAAATCAAATCAAATCCACCAACCCCTTCACCAAACATCCCAACCCGATTAATCCACAACACCTTGCTTGTCTAATTTCCCCCAACGACAGAGACCCAATTTCATTTACAAAAGGCGTCAGCATCCCCAAAGACACTAATCAATCTGTACCTCCTTCAATTGAAGATACCATCCAACAACTCTCTGTAATAATGAACTCCCTCCAACTCCTTTATACTCATTTCGACAACCTCCTACCTAAAGCAGCATCTATCCACGATTCTATCTCACCAATGCAATCTGATATAACTTTTAACTCTTCCCCTTCTCCAAATCCACCAACAGCTACCACTTTTCTCTCTCTTTAACCACACAAATATGTTACTCTCTCACAACACTAATTCAAAGTCCATCAAAATCTTTCAGTGGAACTGTCACAGCATAAGCAACAAAAGAGACCAACTGTCTAATATATGTAACGATTATGACATTATTATTTTAGTTGAATCTCGTCCTAAGCCCAACAACTTATTCAAACTAAAGAACTTCAATATAATACGTAAAGATTGTCACTCCCACGAGGGAGGTGGTGTCTGCATAGCCCTAAAAAAATATCTCAATTAATCAATTCTGAATATTTATCCCAACATTAATAAAGATCTCGAATTCCTATTTCTCAAAATATACTTTCATTCCTTCGAAATATTAGTAGGGGCTGTCTATCGCCCTCCTAATGTTTATATTCAAGAAAATGAATGCAGTATCCTTTTTAACGCTATCGCTAACTTCCTCGCAGTCTATATTGGAGGCGATTTCAACCGCCATCATATAGCATGGGGCTCATTCTATAGTTGCCCTAATGGCGACCAACTGCTCCTTGCTATCTCAGATTCAGACTTAAATATAATCAATGATGGATCAAAAACTTTTATTAATATTATCAACCACTCAGCCATCGACATTTACCTCATTTCATCCTCCCTACTCACAGCCTTCAACTGATCCACTTTCGACGACTCTTTATCCAGCGGCCATCTTCCTATCATGTGCACAATTTTCATCCAACACCAACCATACCACCAATCCTCCACTCAAAGACTCAATTTAAAACCGATAAACCTTACCAAATTCCGCTCTTCCCGAAATAACCTCCCCCACAACCTCCTCTCCATTCTTCCGAATCATGATCCTTCAACCGCATACACAGACATTATATAACTTCTCAATGGAGCCATCTGTTCCTCCTTCAAACCATATATGTATAACCCAAACAGAATCGACCCCCCCCCCCCCTCCGCCATTTGGCGGGACGAAGAATGTAGCAAATCTAACTTCCCCTAACCTGGAAATGTGCATTGAATATAAAAAAAAAAAAAAAATTATGCCCGAACGAAGAAAGTACTAAAGAAAATAAAACAAAGTAAATTCATCAAATTCACAGAATCTCTTACCCGAAACTCGTCTCCTAGTATGATTTGGAAAACAATCAGGAAATTCAAGCACAGATATATCCCAAATAAAGTACTTCAACCTGAAAATCTCCAGACATTAGATCACATCCACAAATTTATCAATAACATATGTCCACCAACTTGCAGTTTATTATTCAATCCTATCCAACTTAACGCCTCCTCTGAAAATCAACCATTATCGCTCCCCCTAACATTTACTGAAATCAAACGAACAATAAACTCAAGAAAAATACTGAACCGGGCTTTGACGGATTCAGTAACGAATTAATCCAACTTCTGCCTGATAACTTCATACGTCTACTATTAAACATAATCAACAATGAGAGCAGATTTGTATCAGACGATTGGAATAAATTCCTAATCCACCTCCTCTCCAAAGATGCTCCAAATAAATTTCGCCCTATTTCGGCTTCTTGCTTTCTCAAACTAACTGAAAAAATGTTCTATAATAGACTGGTCCATTATCTGGAAAATAAAAAATTATTACTCGGCTGCCAATATGGCTTCTGCCCTAAAAGGTCATGCACAGATTGTATCTCTATCCTTACCTCAAAAATTTATTACGACTTCTCTACCAATCAGGTTGTCTGTCTCTTCTTGGACATTAAATCTGTATTCGACAATGTCTACCCTCTGATTCTCAACCAGGATCTAATAGAAATGGATATTCCAATTAATTTAAGAGCATTCATTTATAACATAATATCTAATAGAAAATTGGTTTATAAAACAAAAGATCGTCTAATCATAACTGTCTCTACCATGGGCATCCCACAAGGCCTTACCTTAAGTCCTATACTCTTCAACATTTACACCAGAAAATTCCATAACCACATAGACCAAAACTCCAGCATAATTCAATACGCCGATGACACCTTTATCTGCTCCACTGGAAGAAATATCTCAGACTGTATCCAACCTCTCCAAATCAGTATTAATTGTCTAACCTCATATCTGCTCGATAGAGGCCTTGAAATTTCTTCTGAAAAGACCAAACTCTTAATACTCACTAGAAAAAAGAAAACCAGAATAGATCCCACTATTAATATCCTGGGCTCAATAATCAGACCCTCCTCTTCTATAAAATACGTTGGAATGACTTTTATGGCATCTCCACATCAATTATATAACTGCCAAAGCTTCACACTCACTCAACATCATCAAGTGCCTACGAGGTACATGGTGGGGTGGATATCCACAGATTCTTTTAAATATATATATAAGGCTCTCACCCGCAGCATCTTGGACTATAATTCCTTCAACGTGGCCATCAACAACAAACACCCTTTTATAAACTACACAAAATCCAATACAGAGCTCTTGGATATCGAGTATCTACCCCGACCTATGTCCTTTAGTCCTTTCCGGTGAAACCTCCCTCGAAACAAGGTCCCAAATTCTAGCTGGAAAATATGTCTGCAGAGTTTACAGCCTCAACCACCATCCACTCTTAACCACCCTACACAATTTACGCAAAGCGCTCCAAAAATATAAGCGATATAATTTATCATCCAATCTCCCCCTTGTCGTAGCGTATAATGGAACTTCAAACAAACAAAAACACATCTTCAAATCTAATATACCTCTTAATTAATTTCAATCCAAACGCCTCCATCTCATCTGGTATTGAAATTAACTTCCACAGTAACCCCTAGTTAAAAATCCTACAACTTATCAATAACAGTTTTAATGACCATACTCGTCTTCTATACGGATGGCTCCAAAACCAATAATTATAACTATGGAGGGATTGCAATCTATTCTCCTACACTCAATAAACACTTTAAATTCAAAACCCATTGATTCGCTTCCATCTTCTGCTTAGAAGCTTTGGCCATACTATTTACTGTTCGGTTCATATTCTCCACGAAAATTAAAAAAGCCATTATATTTATCGACTCGCAAAGCGTCATCTCCGCTCTTTCCTCCTCGGCATCCTTCACAAAACTCAATTTCCTTACTCTCAAAATCAAGCTGTACTTATCCCTCGCCCAGTCATCCCAATTGTCAATTAACCTGGAATGGCCACAAACGCATCCGAGGCAATGAAATCGCAGACACATTAGCCAAAGAAGCGCCAAGAACTGGAAAACTCTTACAGTCTCCCCTGCCGTTCGAAGACCTTAGTGCTTACTTCTTCGAACTTAGATGCACGCGATTCCATAATACTCTGAAACGCACCGGTGATCACAAAGGCTCCATTAGTTCAAGCACTTCTACAAGGAAAACGCAAAACCATGGTTTAACAATTTCATAGCCCGTCGTTCTTTAATAGTCCAAATGAACAAACTCAGATCTAACCATTACTCTCTCCCAGCTAGTCTTTATGGAAAAAATCTATCCTCAAGCGACCTGTGCAACCGCGGTCTTTCCTTGGATATTGACCACCTCCTCTGGTCTTGCCCTTCCTTCATTGAACCTCGTAAAATCCTCTACAAGAAATTGATTAAACTAAAACACTTTCCTCCTTTCCACACCAACTTATTCCTCTACAAACCGAACTCCAAACTGTCACACCTGGGCCGCGTTCAGAAACGTTGTGGGTAAGATAAAGTTTACCCAAACGCGTTCAGAAACACCGGAAACTCGCAATGATGCCCATGGAGCGGGATAGAGCGGGTCACGTGACGTTACCTTACCTTCACCCGCGGGTAACATTACTGAACGCGGCCCTACTTTTTGACTACCTCAAAGCAACTCCATTTCAAGTGAAAGTGAAGTAAAATAACTGCAATCGATTCGTTAATGAACTCTGTGAACATGGTCGCGTCGTAACAATTCAACAACTTCAAATAACCCTAGGAATGAACAGGATTTGATACATCATCCATGCTTTCTCAAACTACCTGGTTATGGCTTAAGACCTGATAATGTCATTGCCAGGGGGCTCATACTGCCGGGTCTAGCGTGTCCTCGTTATTGTCGCCACGTAAAATAACCCACCATGCGGCGCTAGTAGTCACCCGCACGACCCCCACTACGGGTGCGCAGCGTCTGCTCAATTTACATTCGACCCGTTTGGATAATTCGTTATTTAGATTAGAATTTAAAAGTATAGATGTATATGGGAAGGGATGCAATATTTACACTTGTTGAAATATGATATATTATAAAAATATTTATTGAACGAAATACACCGCTAACTGTGAACTAGTCACGTTGTATAATGTTTGGCAATTTGGCAAAAGATGACGAAATAATACGGCGAGGCGAGTGAGGGGTGATGCGTTTTGTGGAGTGAGGGTAACGCGGGTGACTACTAGCGCCGCATAGTAGATTAGTTTACTTGGCGACAATGTGGGAACACGTTACGATAAAGCCCGGTACGGACTGCGCGTTCCAGGGTACGCGTACAACGCGTGTACGGACTGCCGCGAGTCTGAACGCGAGCCACAGCGATCCACTCGCGAGGCGAGACAGGATTCACGCTGGTGGATACGTGTTATTCATGTTTGCTGTCTGAACCAAGCGTATACGTCCTCTTTGACGCGCGTCAAAAAACCGACTGTCGATGGCTCGTCACGAGCTTGGCTCGCGCGACACGCGTAGTCTGAATGTGTACGCGTGGATGCAGGTAAGGATTAGGCGTTCCAGGATACGCGTAGTCGGGTACGCATACCCTGGAACGCACAGTCCGTACCGAGCTTATGAGAATCCCAGTGTCAGCCTCCTGATTTCGACGTTTCTTCATTTTAAGTAATTTTGCTAGTGCCGCCCTCCGATCGTGCATTCGCTTTTAAGGGTTAGCAAAAGTTTCTGTGATTTTACCAGAATTCGAGAATAGATTTTGTGGACATCGCGCAGACATTTTTCTCCTTCTTTTTTTTTGCAGCCACGGGACTAACCAATCGGTAATCACAGGACTCCGAGAGACTATAACAGCATCTTTTTGGAGCCTTATGAGCTACAATATTATTAAGACTCTCATTGCCTTGACTTGATGCAGCCATAGAAAACTTTGTGGCTTTACTTGCACATTTTTCAAAAATCTCCTTTAATGCGTAGAATCAATTTTGGTCTTGCAGAATTATTTGTATTTTGGCGCTACATAGCCAGCGAAACATTTTTTCAAATATGAAATTTTTGTTTCTGTCCCATTTCTTTCCATTTAGGTTTAATGGAAAACAAATCTCCCATGAAACGTTTACGCATATGGTTAGTGTCTGATTCGTCAAACTGTTGGCGATTATTATCGTCAATTTGTGCCTCATTGTTGTTTAAAACGTCAATATTTTCATTGGAATCATGTCTCTCATCGCAATTCATTGAAGAACGAAGTAAACTGAGATCGGGAACAATATCTTTTCTTATTTCTTCTGCGCTGAAAAAATACAGGAAACGGAAACGTGGATTGAAAAACAAAATGCAATTAAATGATTCAGTTTCATTGGTTTATTTTATGTTCATATGATATTGTTATTCATTCTTTATTTATTTGTTTCATTATTTATTTTATTCATTTTATTTTTAATGTACACATTTTCTACTTTTTGTTACGAAATAAGTTTGTTTATATGTAAAGAATATTAAATTTTTAATAAGTTGTATATAAAACAGAATTGACATAGTTCGAGAGTACAGTGAAGTCCAAAAATTAAATTTTTGATTCGATCATGTCCTTTTCTATTCTCGATTCGATTCTACAGAAGTGCGTGCTGACACTCGAGCTATCTCAATCATAACCAAACGCAAAATCTTACAACCCCAAATATAACTCGTTAATTTAGTCTATCACGAATCGGCGTTCCACTTGCGCTGCTCGTTTGCATCTGTCTTTGGCAACATTTTCGATTTCGGGACCAACTTCTCACTCATATTTTTCGAATGAACATTTTTAGTTTATTGGAGGAATGTCAGCACATACCAATACTTTATTTAAAGCCGTACACCCAATCCCAGCATAAACGGCACCTGCAACCATACACATATTTTCATTCGAGTCTCGATCAGCAAAATAGATTCGAAGAGTAAAGAACAAAACTTACCTAATACCATTTTCGAGGTTATGTCAGCATGCTTCCCCCCCCCCCCCCCCCCCTTTTCGTAAAATGGAATTTGCTCGATGAGACTTGATTCATTGCACGACAACCTTCACACAAAATGTCGAAAACACATGTCAATCCAAAACGCCGTTCATTTTTTATATTTTGGAGACTTAAAATCATTCGCATTGATAGTACATTTCAGATTTTTTGCTAATTCATCTACATCAATGATACGCGCGCCATTGTACATCTTGCTCGTCAATTCTGAATTCTGTGAATCTCTTGTTTTTGATATTTCTTCTTTTTTGGTTTGTTTCGCTCTACTCATACCATCCATTGCTTTAAATTTTTATTCGCCACTCTTTCTCGGACAACTAACGAGCCGTTAAAACGAAACTGCGAAACTATATTTACCGCTTACTGCAGGACACAGCGCTCGCCTTAGACAGTCGTCTGTTTACAGTTTTACCACGATTCACGTGATTCAGAGCGTCCATGCCATGCTCGTATATGTGCATACGGCGCAAAGATGTATTCTAGCAGGTACGTACGCAAAAGAAAATATATAAAAATTCCAACATCACGAGTAATTATGAAATTTTAGTAAAATATTGTAACCACATATTTATTTACTGATCATTAACGATAATTTAAATGCGTTTTTAAACGTTTCACATCGAATAATGTTCTAACATAAAGGGGGCTGAACCCTATTTTTTATATAGCACTCAGCTATCGAACTACCTTAAATGTGGGTGGTGCGGCGCCGAATGGTTTAATGTAGGTAAAATCTATGAATCGGTCTCTGACGATCAAATGATCATCAATAAAAAAGACCAATTTCACGTTGGCCAATCGTCTTAATTGAAGGTGGTCATTTTAACATCGTTTTTTAGAAACTACAAATTTATGTTACATAAGCTTGCTGAAACTTGCTGCCTGCTGAGGAGGAAATTCCGCGATACCATTCGACAGCTGGTTTGCTTGATTACTTCTTTTATTGTCTACTAGAGATAAATATAATTTTACAAAGATGAAAAGGGTTAAAATATCTCATTTGGATACCAAAGTATTTTTACGGCAGGCGAGGGCGAGGGTAAATTGTAGTTTTTTTTACGAATGTTGTGAAAATAACAATACCTAACAAATTTGTGAAACTGTAAAAGCTTTTTACGCATCGTAAGATCGTAGCAAATATCCAGGATCCATGTGAAACTCTCACAATCAGAGCCTGCCGAGTTGACGACGTGAACACGGAATTGTCTATACATATATATATATATATATACACGGGGCTGTATTTT
The DNA here is from genome assembly GCA_946811545.1 of Netelia fuscicornis. Taxonomy (NCBI): domain Eukaryota; kingdom Metazoa; phylum Arthropoda; class Insecta; order Hymenoptera; family Ichneumonidae; genus Netelia; species Netelia fuscicornis. The sequence continues at coordinate 14,613,981 of OX328013.1, read as the reverse complement.
TTAATGCCTATCGAAAAACTCTTCGTGGTAAATTTTGAGATTTTTTTGATTACCCGTTTAAAAGATTTCGAATTTTCAAAAAGATCGCTCTTTTTTTCACCGTTTGCTCATAACTTCTTTAATAATAGTCCAAATAGGGTTGTTCACACTTATTTCAAATTCTTATGAAGTTGTGTTTTTACGGTTAATGGGAATATTTAAATGCCTAAAATCATACTCTACAGATAAAATTAATCGTATTATATTAAGTAAAATAAATTTAGAAAACTATAATTAATACCCGTTATCACGTGAGTGCAAACGTCAATCAGAGCGCATGACAGCATAAACCTCTAAACAAGCCCGACAAGTAACCATATTCAAATTGAAATGTCATTGTGTGAAGTATTTGTCCCCATAATATACAACTTACTCGATAATATCGATTACATTTACTGCGATGAAAAGTCGATGTGTATTTTAAACTTCTATCGATTTAACAATTTTTAAACCGAGATAGATCGTGGGCTTTCTATAATTACTATTCTCTTCGATTTTTGAAAATTTGGAAATTTGTTGTTTTTTTTTTTTGTAAATAATTATTAAAACCATCTTTACAACCATATAATCTTTTTTCAATTATTATGAATTAATTTTTACATTTTCTTGTTGTTAATAGGCGTTTATAATTGATAATAAGCCGTGCCAAGCGTGTTTATAAATAAAAGTAACAAAAGTTTTTACTTATATGGGTATTCATTTAAAAAGTTTGCAAGTATGATCATTATTCGAACTAGAATACTCTTTAGCTCGTATGTTTTCCTTATCCATTGGAATAACTGATTATGAGTGAATTTTTGTGTCCCTGTGATTGACTTCTCGTAAGTCAATCATAGAGACACAAACATTTCACTCATTGTCAGTTAAAACATACGAGCTAAAGGGTATTCTAGTTCAAATCGTGATCGTATATGTAACATTTTTAAAAGAATAACCAACTAAATACAAATTTTTGTTACTACAGTAGTGTTTATAAACATACCTATAATGACTTATCATCAATTTTAGACGCGTGTCCACGAGAAAAACGTATAAAAACTTATTCATCATAATTGAAGAAAAATTATATATTTATAAAAAAAATGGTTTTAATAGTTATTAACAAAAAAAAAGTTTCAAATTTTCAAAAATCGATAAAAATAGTAATTATGGGAAACTGACGATCTACCCAGACTTAACCCTTTTCACTCGAGACACTTTGCTCGCCACTTAAAAGTGGTGACTGAGGGCCACGTCTCGAGTGCAAAGGGTTAAAAATTGTTAAATTGATAGAAAATAAAAATAAAAATTTGTCAAAAAAATCAAAATATGCACTCACTTTTAAAAAAAGATTTAAAGTTTCATACTTAAAAATCACATTCAAAAACACTTACTTCAACTCATTTCTCTATATATTTTTTTAAACTACATTCAAAAACGACAATTTTCAAAAGAAAAAGATTAAATTTGGCCTACTATTAAAGAAGTTATGAGCGATAAAACAGCGATTTTTTGAAAATTCGATATCTTTTGAACGGGTAATTAAAAAATCTCAAAATTTTCCATGAAGAGTTCTTTGGTGGGTACTAAAAGATATAAACAACAATTGAGAAAATAAAAAAAAGTTTTTGAAGCAGTCCCGTTTTTCGTGGAATGCTCCCCATATATATGAAGTATATATATGCACACGTACGCGCGCACGCACACACACGTACGTAGTATACGTGCCCTCACAATTCTAGCTATAGCATAGTTACGAAGAGGAGACGAAAAGAGTACTGTATCAGAGAAGCGTAGGTGAATCCCAGCGTTCATACACTGAACCAAGAAAGATGCGGCACGACGCGCCGGCTTCAATTACGTTGAAATAGTGCTTCCGGCAGAGCAGAGTTGCCCGACCAATCTACTCCTCGCCACGTTATATACTCGGGATACCCATGCGCTGCTTTGCCATCTGATTTCTTCTTCATAGATCTCTACTGATAATAAACTTTGCCTGAAGACAGCTAGATCATACTTTCACCACTTTGATCATCGACAGACCCTATAGAATTGTGTAACACATAATATTCACATTATTAAGGTTGTTTGTAAGTGTAGGTTCCGCAGCCCCCTATAACTTTTGTGATCATACGCTACTATATAAAACAAACTTGTACGAACACTTATGATTAACGAATATACGCTTCACGTATTGTTACGGATGCCAGCGCGATGATTTATAGCCAACGCTTCGCAGTACCAGGCAGTGACATTTAATGCTAATTGGATCCACGTTATTTGTCTCGACGATGATTGCTCGAGGTCTTGTACGTTAGATTGCCTATACCAATGTTGAAGATCGAAGCTTTGAAACGAATTTTGTTCTACGCTGTTGATGCTCTATATATATTATACGTGCAACTTACAAAAAGACAAGTATTAATTTATGCACTAAAATAATCATTTTGTTAAGACCTGCGCAAAGACGTATCACAGCCACGAAGAACTTCCCTCGCCATCACAGTCGTCATAATCTAAAAGAGGAAAGAGCGAATGAGGAAAAGAAAGCAGAAAGGAAAATACGGAAAAATAACTTACCTGCAAATCCAGAAAGCACCCCAAGAGTCAGCCCCAGCCACATGCCCCATCGACCCATTCCACACAAAAGAAAAGAATTCGAGAGAGAAAACACTTGCATAAAATCACATCACCTGTCAAAAATTTACAAACTCCTGTCCCCGTTGCGAAGCCATCGATTGGCCGAGTGACGTTAAAAGCACGGAGGTGGCAGCAGCGTACGGCGATATATTGATATCCCAATTACCCGCCATCCCACATTCTCATGTACGTAATCCTGCCATATCGACCGTTCCGTAATTATATCTATATCCCAATAGATCTCCCTAGTGCTGCCCCGACAAATATCGATCATACGCTTGATCGTTCCCCTATTGACCTGTGGCGCTGCTGCTCCAATCCGCGGAGCTAATGATCGACCAATCGAAGCTCGAGAAAAATTCGCAAACTTCCGGCCGACCACGAGGCTCGTTACTTTGCGACGAGTCATTAGAGAGAGTAGACGGGCGAGGACTTTAGAAAATAGCGAGAAAGAAAAATTGGTGACAATGAAGATTTCCGAGTTGTTAGAGTTCTTGAGAGAACGAGTGCGGAGATGAGAAATAACGGAGTGTAGAATGTATGCGTCGCGGAAGAGAAAAGGAAATCCCGGAAAGTGAAAACAAGGAAAGGGAAGGAGACAAAGGAGACAGGAACGAGGAAGGGAAGAAAAGAGAGCGAGACGATAACTAGAAAATCGTAAGTGTTTGCACATATCATCGTTATTGGCACAATTAGTAAAAATTATACCCCCCTCTCTGCGTGTGAAATATAGAGCAGGTTACCTCCTTCCTAGTTCGCGTATGCATATCTTATTCGTATCATTGAAATTAGAAGTGATTATATACGCGTTGGACGGCTGTAAACATTATCCGAATTATAAAATACGCATCGTTTTCTTTTCGCATTACTATTAACGGTCGTTTCCCTCGTTAATCCGTCAGTACCGATCACCTGTCGAGTCATCGCTACCAATCCCCCTCCCCGACTCATCCTCCCAAGATTCAAACGATGGTTACTGCAATGTATATCGAGCCAAATTTGATAACCGTTTTTTTCTTTTCTGTCTCATTTAGATTTTGTTTCACTTTAGTATATTCGAACTTGTCGAACCTTTAAAAACGTTATATGTAGACTTGATATAATTACATTTATATACGCCCACATGTTTAAGACAAATTAGTACAGAAATAACGTAAATGTACATTAGAGATCTTGAGAAAGTGGAAATGCTTTGGAGCAACGCATCAATAATATTCTGTTTAGTTCTAAGGTATGAAGAAAATTATTATTTAACACTACTTTTTTCCATATTATGTTTGACAATGAAATATTTCTGTGTCATTAGTCAACACCAAGATTGTTGGTTAATAATTTAAGTACTTGAGCATTATCATTATTTAATTTCGTCAATTTGATTTTAGTCCTTTTGAAGTGTACTTATGGTGGCCGTCTTAAAAAATAGAACGATTCGAAAACCGGATTATTAAGAATTTTTCAGTAAAAGTTATGGCTAGTGAGTGGGAATAGAAAAGTGTGTATGTGGATTTTCACGATCACGTTTATACTATCGGACATACGCGATAGCGTGACAATTGACACTTCGTAACTCTTTTTATTAACAACTGAAGATCGAATTTACATATAAATGAAAGCATGTTTGTTTATCCCGTATGCGTTGTTATACCATTCATCCAATATACGATATATATGGGGCATTCCACGACAAACAGACAAGTTTCAAAAACTTTTTTTCCAGTTTTCTCAATTTTTGAATATATTTTAGTGCTCATCAAAAAACTCCTCGTAGTATATTTTGAGAGTTTTTTGACTACCCGTTCAAAAGATACCGAATTTTCAAAAATCGCTCGTTTTCGGCTTTTTTGCTCATGACTTCTTTAGTAGTAGGCCAAATTTAATCTTTTTTATTTTGCAAATTTTCTTTTTTGAACGTACTTTTCAAAAAAAAAATATAGAAATATTATTTGAGGTGTTTTCAAATGTGATTTTTAAGCTTTAAACATATTTTTTTTTAAGTGAGTGCATATTTTGATTTTTTTGAAAATCTGTTGTTTTAAACTTCTAGCAATTTAACAACTTTTAAGCCTGGGTAGATCGTGGGCTACCCATAATTACTATATTTTTTCGATTCTTGAAAATTTAAAAACAATTTTTTTTTTGTTAATTACTATTAAAACCGTTTTTTATAATTATACAATATCTTTTCAATTATTATGAGTAAATTTGTATAGTTTTTTGTTTTTAACAGGCGTCTAAAATTAATAATACGTCATTATAAGCATGTGTATAAATAATAGTAACAAAAGTTTTTATTTATTTGGCTATTCTTTTAAAAATGATACATATACGATCATTATTTGAACTAAAATACGCTTTAGCTCGTATGTTTTCGGTATCCATCGGAATAACGGATACAAGCTAAAGGTTATTCTAGTCCAAATAATAGTCGTATACGTAACATTTTTAAAACAATATCCAGCCAAATAAAAACTTGTTACTATTATTTATAAACATACTTATAATGACTTAGTATTAATTTTAGATGCCTGTTAACAACAAAATAGTATAAAATTTCATTCATAATAATTGTAAAAAGATTATATAATTATTAAAAAAAAGACGGTTTTAATGGTAATGAAAAACAAATTTTCAAAAATTGAGAAAAATACTGATTACGGGCAGCCAACGATCTACCCAGGCTTACAAGTTGTTAAATTGATAGAAGTTTCAAATAACAACTTTTCAAAAAAATCAAGATATGCACACACTTAAAAAAAAGATTTAACGTTTGAAACTTAAAAATCACATTCAAAAACACCTCAAATAGTTTTTCTATATTTTTTTTTTAAAGTTCATTCAAAAACGAAAATTTTCATACAAAAAGATTCAATTTGGCTTACTATTAAATAAGTTATGAGCAAAAAACCCGAAGAAAGAGCGATTTTTTGACAATTTGATATCTTTTGAATGAGTAACCAAACAAATGTCGAAATTTACTACGAAGAGTTTTTCGATAGGCACTAAAAAATATCAAAAAATTGAGAAAATAAAAAGAATGTTTTTGAAACTTGACCGTTTGTCGTGGAATGCCCCATATACATGTACAGAGGTAACTTATACTCATCCGTCTCGAATACATATACGTTTATATGCATGTTGTATGTAAGTATGCATACAGCCAAAACATCGGGGTCGGTTCACGGGACGGGTGGTCTTTTGTTTTCGCTTCACCCCCCCCCCCCCCCCCCCGTCTCAGACGCACCTTCACTAATCCTTACAAGACGCCGGTGTACGGAATTTTTCTGATTACCGACAGTGGGAGACAACGCGCTTGATTCCCTTACAGAAATTGAATTGATCTTGCAACAAACAAATTTGAACTAATATTTCATTTTCAGAATATATTTGTATGAATAGAATAAGTTTAATTTTTAAATATACCATATTATATTAGTTAATAAACTCGCTCTCGCAAAGAGCAAGACGTCAGCGACGTCTGCCGCTGTTTTCCTCCGTCCGCTACAATGGACGGGGAGAATTTTAGTAGATAAGAATTGTTAGTTGATAAATATGATAATTTCGGTTCGATAAATATGTTAATTTTAGTTCGATAAATATACCAAGTTTAGTTCGCAAGAATTATTAATTAACACGCATGTTAATTAATAACTACCTTGCTGAAGAGCTAGGTCACAGCGACGTCTGTTGCTGTCCTCCTCCGTCCGCTAAAACGGACGGAGAAAGTATCAGTTTATAAGAAGTGATGGTCATATAATATGATTGCCAAAAATTGATTCGTGTATAACAAATATTTGTTTACAGAAAAGAAAATTTTAGTTTATAAGAATTATTAATTAACAAACGTGTTAATTAATTATTAACTATCTCGATGAAGAGCTTGGTGACAGAGACGTATGTTGATATTCTGATCATAAACTGATCATCATGTAACATGATTACAAGAAATACATTTTTGTATAATACATATTTTTTACGGATGTCTCGACGTATATACCTATTCTGAGATAAACACACCTGTAACAGAAATTTATAATATTAGTTGTGGCAATTCTCTCAAGAGGGCGACATTTCGCGTAAATAAACAATTCCGAACAACAATATAAATACCCGACGAATATAGCAACAAATTACCTTCGAAAGCACGGTCTCGCCTTCGGTGCCTTACCGCTTACTGTTGACGCCCAAATTTGCTGCCCTGGCAGACAAAACGGGAATCTCGACTATCAAGCCCGTAAGATCACCAATACCAAAGCGAGTGGTCTGTGAAGTAAAGTTGAGCGAACTAAATAAAGAAGTAGTCAGACTCACCTACTACAGAGAACACCACACCAGTGTCAGCGCAGTACCAAATCCACCGCAGAATCTGGATACCGTCAATTCAAGCACCGTGGCACATATTCACTACATACCGTGCCAAGATTCACGTGTCATCGAAGATCTCATCCTGACGCATCATGTGGAAAACCAAAAAGTAATCACAAAAAGGGGACCTGAAACGAAAAACATATAAATTAATTGTTCACATTCAGAAAATACTATCGGCGCGCTCACCTGAGTCCGCAGGTCGGTATCCTCACAAACACACTCTCAAGAAAAAGAAAAACAAACTCTGAAAAGAACAAATTGTAAATAAAGAACACTGCACTCATCAAAACTAAAAAAACGTAAAAAAAAGCACAGGTACACAGAACTGTCACTTTCCTGGCAGACGCCATATTGATTTTCTATCGCGCGATCATCTATCGAGGAAAATTGCAACAAGTGGCGCATGACTGACAGCGCCAATGTCCACAATTCAAATCACGCCCGAAACGAGGTACTATATAATATCACACCTCGATTACTATATAAAAAGGGTGACCGATATTATCCTCTTCTCTGAAAACTGTAACCAAAGCTCGAAAATAAAAATATTTCATTTTACCCGAGGTTCCACATTTATTTATTTCTTGCTCGAGAACCAAACGAAAAACCATTTTATGAAAAGGGTATTACCCATTTTAATACTTTATATATATACTTTTGTCGTTGTTGCGCATATGTATCGCCATACTCAGAATTGTTATAATTCTGTTATTGATTGCTCTGACAAAATTTTAATTTATAAGAATTTATAATTAACAAATGTGTTAATTAATAGACTAGGCCGTGTGAAATAGGGCAATGCCAACGAATTTGTTATTGTTGCGTCGTATCTATCGACATGCTCAGAATTGTTATGATCCTGCTATCTGTTATTCTAGTAGTATATTCTAGCAAATATTGTAGCAAAAAATAAATTCTTGCAGTGTACCTACACGCGTGTACGTTACGTATACATGCGCGAGCCTCAGTATAAAATTTTTGGGCGGGGCGGATCACGGCTGGCCCTGCTATGAGGCCGGGCCTTCGGTCCATTTCGTTGTGCCGGAGCTTCGTAACATATAGAGATTCGGTCTTCATATGATAAGGAACGTAGAAGTATACAAGTACTACGCAACAATGATCTAAACTTTATTGCTACTAATAACTTTTATAAATATCATAGTAATTGTGAGAATAGAAGAGCACGGTGATAACTGTTAGGCGTCCGCCGCTAAGCTGTCCTCTATGGGTAAAACTCCCTAGGTAGAAATCTCTGGCTGCACTCGACACGCTGCGTGCGGCCGTCTCACCAACCTGCGGTCTCGTACCGCCACAAGCATGTGGCGGATTCGATTCCATGACCGACACAAGTCGGAACGCGCCAGCGACGCCACCGGCGGAAACACGCACTAGTTCCACGCTTCGGATAACAGAGTGGAACCTCTAGCGTATACGACAGGTGATTAACCTACCAAAAGATCTCGTGGTCACTCGCCTAAAGATGGACGGTCGGGCCAAGCTGGCGGCGATCAAACAGACAAAAATATGTCAACAATCGGTTTACCTCAGAATTTTGACCCGGACTTGGCGCGCAGTGCAATTCCAGACAGCGGGCAATGCCACCCACAGGATCACAAGCCGGTTATGACCTCAGTTCAGATCTTCCCTGCGACGCACAGGTGATAAATAACGTGCGACTACCAACATTCCTAGGAAAGGTTCCAGACATTTGGTTTAACCAGGCAGAGTCGATCTTCAGGAATCGCCGAATTGTCAGTGACACGCGCAGATACGACCTCGTGTTCGAAGCTCTGTCTCCGGACATAATGGCGCAAATGTCCGATTTCCTTCGAAGACTTCCCGAAGAAGATAAGTATTCCGCGCCAAAAAAAAATATTACTATGTCGTCTTTCCAATTTAAAGGAACGCCAAATACAAAAATTCTTAAACGGGTTACAACTCGGTGACACACGTTCGACACAATTGCTGCGCGAGATACGGGAGATTTCTTACGGTCACGGTTCCTCCAATGCATGCCGACCAATATCAGGACAAACCTGGTTGGCTGGACGGATTCGTCGCTATCGAAAATAGCAGAGACGGCGGACGCAATAATCGAGAGCTGCAGGGGTGCCCGCGTCATGGCCACGGCATATAATCAAACGGTGCCGGAGATCGCAACAGTTCATTCAGACGAGTCGTGGATTACACTCATGGAAAAAAGTCTAACGAATCTCATCGCATCCATGGAATCACTCAGGACGGAATTGCGGCAAACAAACAACAATAACAACGGTGGTTATCAACAACCGAACAGTTGGGGCAGCCGGAAGAACAACAACAATAGCAGCTCCTGGACCAGACGACCTCGATCTCCCGGCCGCTCGCAAACACCATCAGACGTGTGTTTTTATCACACGAAATTCGGAAACAACGCAACTCGCTGCAATCTCCCATGTAAGTTCAAAGCATCTTCTGAGTCGAAAAACTAACGGTGCTGACCACGGAACAGACGGTCGCAGGCAGCACGACTCTTCTACTGAGAGCCGAAACACGTGTTTGACAAAAGGCCAAACGTAAAATATCTCGTCGACTCAGGATCGGTGGTTACTGTTGTGCCGCATGATTTTGCACTGCACTTTAATATTTAGGGATCTGATAGTAAAGGGTTAGAACCCAAATGAAACACAAAAGTAAAATATAAATGGTTTATTCACACTTTGAATAAGAGTAAGGAAAAACGAACTCCTTGCGCGAATCCGTCGTGCCGCACGTATAGGTTAAAGATTAATTTCAGACTATTTAAATGTTGGCTTGCTGGTCCTTTTATACAGTTATAAATGGAACAGCTTAACCAGCATCGTTTTGTTATTTTGTGCTCGAAATCTGGTTTACATTATTTCGCAGATTTGGAAGTTAACTTTTTTCGTAGAATTTGTCTGGGTCGGCGTTCGTGTAGCCGAAAATCGAAGTCGGATTTAATTGCGTAATGCAATTAAAGCGGATTATCGGCATACTCGATTATTCGTATTACTTACAAGAATGTAGTAACTCTCGATTATCAGGGCACAACATTATGATCCTACCTCGCAGTATAGTGGAAGGAAAACTTCCTGCTAGAGTCACATAAACTATATGCTGCCAACGCAACCGGGATTACTATCTACGGTACAAAGGTAATATCAGTAGATTTGGGACCTCGCCGTGCATTTGAATGGGATTTCATAATAGCAAAGGTAGGGTCAGCCATACTTGGAGCAAATTTTCTCGTACACTATGGTCTGCTTATAGATCTAAAAAACTGGCGGTCGATTGATTCAAATACAAAGCTCTCGACGTCAGATTTGACATCGGTGATAATGATCCATAGTATATCTATATGTTGCTTGAGCACAGCGCCACGCACATACACACACGTCCGCGTGCACGCACTCACGTGAGAAGCAAGGGGATTACTTACGTGAAACCAACTCTCGAAAGAGAACAGAATTCTAATACGTTCACGTCATTGTTCCTGAATGCGATCCGAGGATCCACTTCGATACTCTTAGAACAATTAAAATTTATAATACACAATTCGAGAAAACCTCACATATAATATCATATAATTTTAAGAACTGCCATCTGACGCATTATTTGGTACGTGTATCTAATAGATATGTATGCAGCCATATTACAATAAGAATTGATCCATTTTCTGACTATGTACCCCGCGAACCCGAGTTTTTCACAGAATATTTGCTGATGTCTTGCTGAGGTGTTATTTCCGCTCACCATACGTGAGGGTCAGACAAATGCAACAAATATCTACACATGACCATCGAATAACTCTTCGCGGTCAAAGCAATGATACCATCTTATGTCCACCTCGAAGCAATAGAACTTTTATCCGACACATTTTATTCTAAAATGTACTATTTCCAAAATAAAAGGGTTATACGGGTCGTTTGAATCACCCTGTAGATATATATTTTAACCAAATGAGTGTGTTTTATTTTAATTATCGTTTTCGTAGCATAATTCATTTGGCAGTGAGTGTCAAATTGATCATGCCACCAAAATGATAACCGATTGGCCAATCTACATCTCTATCAAGAAAGAAAAGAAAATTACATGCCGGGTACCGCTAGTAGATTATAAAGTTGTTAATATATTCAGTGACTATTAGCGATACTCGCTCGCAATCGTAATAATTGTTGGCAATCCCTCCAAAATTAAGAATAGAATGAGGCCAACGTTTTTCAAATAGAATCTTCTGTTTTAAATCAAAATTCATCATATATAACGGTATCAATACTTGTATTGACGGTAATTTGGTTTTGTTGAAGATAATGGTATCAACATAAAATGTATCTTATTTAGCATGAAGACGTCGCTGATAGGTACTTCCCGTCTCTAAAAATAAAAAAATTCTATTTTGGCCAATCATATTAGTAGCTTCAAAACGGTGTCACCGCCGAACTTCGAAAATCTCATCACTTTTCTGTTGTCTATTCTAAGAAACCGAATGGAACCAGGAAGATCGGAAACATGTCCGCCTTACGAAAATGCCAGACATTTCTCAACACATCAGAGTGGTTGCTACAAAATTTTCACAAATTTAACCGTGGTCCATTGGGATTTAAAGGCTCTAACTGTTTTAGGATCAATTGCTATTTCTGTAAACTCAATTGTTGAGGTCCATGTGTAGAGCTTGACAGTTCATACATGAGATAGAATCAATAAGCAACCAATTTTATTGTACTCTTTATACTGGCCATGAAAGTGCGATGTATTTTCATTATAAAACACTTCTATTCTCCTTATCCTGACGAAGGCGCACGATATCAAAATCTTGTTTATCTCGCGCTCCTTTTCTCCCATTCGTTATTTTACCACCCATTCATCAGGTTTACGTGGCTGCTCTCTCTTGCTCCCTCCCTCGCATTCACCTCCTCCCACTTACCATACGCACCCTTCACCCCTTCTCTCTCACTCTGCCTTCCTTTCTGGACTCGTCGTTGAAATGCTGCGCTGATTTCGCCATAAATATCGACAATGACGATCATAAAAACTGTTGACACGGATGGACGTTCCCGTTAGTCGAGCAGGTCAACTACTTCCCCCTTTGTCGAACCCTCATCATGACACGTACAGCTCTCCCTATGAAGCTCTATTGAACTCTTCAGTATACTAGAGAACCCATATAATCATACTACTCTCTTTTCTCTGCGGCTCGTATGGGCTTGTGGGGGCTCTCTTCATTGGTACTCATGGAGCTTATAGTATTCTCGTACTGTTTCTTTCTGCCTTGTTCAACGAACAGCACTATTCCTTCTACGTAGCATTTTACCTTTTTTACATGTACTATATGCGGACGACTCTCGTCCTTCGCGAAAATTATAACTTACATGGAACATATTTTTTCGCAAGGTACTTCATGTCAAAAGACAATGATACTAGCGAGACTGCGACGATATCTTCGAACAACAGTTATATGTCATTAGGTCCTCTATACCTCATCCCCGTATATGCCAACACGCTTCCTTCTGATAATTTACTACTTAGACCAGTCAATCAAACAAAGACAGTATAAATTAAGAGTATCCGCAATTGGGCTACTTTTAATTGTCGTCTAAATTGATTTTGTCGTTATGTTTTTTGGTATAAAACGGTACTGAAATGTTAGCCAGTTTAAATAAAAAACCTTTTTGGCATACGATGCTAAAAAAGATCTACGGGCCCAATCTTAAAGATAACGAATAGCTGACATCACCCTTATTGAGTTATAATATCTTGTTCCAGTTTTTATTTTTATTTACGTTAATATATTATAGGGATCGCAATTAAAAGTCCATCGATTTAAGTTCTCGTCCTCATTTGATAAGGGATATTGGCCAGTTTGGTGTATGGTGGGAGAAGTACTAAACTTCTGCTAGTACTAGTAGGTACTCTAGTAAGTATATTAGTTGGATAGAGTTAATCCATCACCCCGATCCATGCAAGTTCAAAGCTGAGCCGGTTGTAGTACTTTCTGCTATATCGAAGTTATAGTTCATTATGCGTTACATATGTGATGTGCAATACCAATACTCCTATTAATTATTTATTTTTATCTTCAATGCTTGCAGGCTACCACCTCCGCAGCAGCAGGTAACAGTTGGGTCACTAGGCAGTGCAATAGGAACTGCCAGCGCTGGCCCCGGACTCACCAGTGTTCAGGGCCAACCTCTAGTGATGCCCGGGTTTCCTTTGCGAACTGCTGTTGTTCCCCACTACTCACCATACTCACCGTCCCGTTTTCACATTGATAAACGATGCCAACACCGATGCTCATGGAAATGCTTCTCCGTCGCTCTAATTCTATTGGCTGTTGCGCTAACCGCAATTGTCGCCTATCTTGCTGGTAAGTGGAACGCATAAAACTTTCTAGCAATATTTTAAAGTCCTGGTTTTTTCTCTTCACATACCAGTACAGATTTGGTTGAACAATAAGATGGTAACTTGACACTTAATTGAGAGCTCAATGTGTAGCTAATGCGTAACAGAATAAGTATGAACTTGCACATCAATTCAGGTTGCTGTTTTTGAAATAGCAGTTGCCAATTTAAAGGAAAATATATAATCTCGCTGTAACAGTTTTCCGCGGAAGTGAACATAAGGACAAAGAATATCTTTTTCTGTATTATTGTCCTCTAACACTTATAATAAAGGAGCATACTTATTTATACAGGTGATTTCACCTACTACCTTAAGGATAAAAGGTGTTAACGGTTATGTAGTCTGAGATAACCTATCAGTGCATGCCACGTTTTGAAATTTAATCTGTTCAAATGAATCTGTTCAATTAGGCCTAGCAAATAAACTTTGTTTTGACAAAAATAGCACCCGATAACGGCGAGTGCCTTCAGACGCGGAACAGCCTCCCGATCATAACTGACCACTTTGCGACTCCCGATTCCCATTTTATTTTTTGTTATTAACAAATTAGTGAAAAAAATCACATTTTTTTGCTTTTTGCTTATAAAACATAAAATAATGAAGGAATCTGTTTGGACCCAATGGACGAATTGTAGGCAATTGAAATACGCATAAAATGAGCACTGAAAGAAGCCGATCGGTCAATAATTAAGGCAGATACACTGACAGAACCGAGAAAAAAAACGCTTTTTTTTTTTAATGTATAACTCCGCCATTTTTAAAGTTGTAGGCCAGGCTCTGCGCGAAATAGTAGGCATTGATACGTACTTTTTGTGTGCGAAATTTGGGCGCTGTCGGATAATTAGTTTTTGCGTTATTGCAATGAACATTTAATTCTGCCATATTTTGCGGAGAGGCTCGATGCTCTGGAGGTCGTCCGATTTTAGTTTAACATGGGGCTTTTGAAACTAGAACTGTTGACCTATAAATCGTCAATTTTAGATTTTCGTTTAATTGTGTTTAAGTAGGTGAAAATCGCGCCTAAACGTGACCAAAAACGCTCGAGCGCGCGAAAGTGGTCGAGTAGTGGGGGTAGATCGGCAACCGCGAGAAAGCCGCATATATAGTAATAGAAGCGCGCTCGGCCTAAGTTTCGTATCTATTTATTTAATTATTTCAAGAACCAATGGGGCTATTTTAACATTTCTTTTTTAATTTGGGGTAACTCGGTCACCGGAATCTGATTCTTTACTCAGGTTTCATGTAAAATGAACGAAAAACTTGTTTTCCGATGTTTTAACCTACACGTCCTCACATTAATTATAATGCAATTATAGTTTCTTAATATTCAATGTTTCACTTCGTACATTAAACAATTAAGAATATTATTAAATATTATTCGAATATTATTCAAATATTTCAAATATTATTCGAATATTATTCAAATATTTCAAATATTTGAATATTATTATTATTATTATTATTTGAATATTATTGGAATATTATTCCAATAATATTTAATAATATTCTTAATTGTTCAATATATATTATTATATATTAATGTGAGGACGTGTAGGTTAAAACATCTGAAAAAAGGTGTTCGTTCATGTTACATGAAATCTGAGTAAAGAATCAGATTCCGGTGATCGAGTTACCCCAAATTAAGAAAAAATATGTTAAAATAGTCCCACTGATTCTTGAAATAATCAAATAAATAGATACGAAACGTGGGGCGAGCGCGCTTCTATTACTATATATACGGCTTCCCCGCGTCTGCCGGTCTACCCCCACTACTCGACCACTTTCGTGCGCTCGAGCGTTTTTGGTCGTGTTTAGGCGCGATTTTCACCTACTTAAACGCAATTAAACGAAAATCTAAAATTGACGATTTATAGGTCAATAGATCTAGTTTAAAAAGCCGCTTGCTAAACTTAAATCTGACGACCTCCAGAGCATCGAGCCTCTCCGCAAAATAAGGCATAATTAAATGTTCATTGCAATAACGCAAAAACTAATTATCCGACAGCACCCAGATTTCGCACACAAAAAGTACGCATCTATACCTATTATCTCGCGCAGAGCCTGGCCTACAACTTGAAAAATGGCGGAGTTATATATTTTTGAAAAAAGCGTTTTTTTCTCGGTTCTGTCAGTGTATCTCCCTTAATTATTGACCGATCGGCTTCTTTCAGCGCTCATTTTATGCGTATTTCAATTACCTACAATTCGGCCATTGAGACCAAACAGATTTCTTCATTAGTTTGTGTTTTATAAGCAAAAAACGAAAAAAATGTGGTTTTTCACTAATTTGTTAATAACAAAAAATAAAATGGGAATCAGGAGTCGAAAAGTGGTCAGTTATGATCGGGAGGCTGTTCCGCGTCTGATGGCACTCACCGTTATCGGGTGCTATTTTTGTCAAAAACTGGTGATTTTAGAGGTCTATTGCTTGGCCTAAATTGAAAGTAGTTCATAAAGTATAACTGTACCTGATGTTCGGATAGTGATATTTAAAGCTTCTGAATACCATTGTTTTAAATTTCATACGTCATATACTATATAATGTTTTTATCATTTGGTATGGTTCTAAACTGTGTTTCAACATTTATGCCTTGTGCAGTTCAGGGAGTGTCCACTTATATAAATTCGAATTTGTATAGGATTGGTATCTATCACGGCTTGCTGAAAAGATTCAGTTGTTGTGAGGCTATATGTCTCCCGCAAGCGATGAAAAAAGTTTTTATTATTATTATTATTTAATGGGTTGATGCTATTGCTATGCGAGCTACGCTGGGCATCGCGCTGATAAACAAAATAAAAGTAAAAGACCATATTTGCAAACCAGTTCATCAATAGACATGCTAATCTCCGTGATCTTCATGCCTTTTACCATTTACCATAGCGAACTTCTAGAAATGCATCAGAGTAGATTAGAGTATTAACCGTTTATATAAAGTTTGTCAGATCTCAATTTGTCGCTAATATCAAATAAGTGTAATTCAAACTCGGGATTTATCTTATTATGGATGTAAATCTATTCATGTATTTTAAAAGAACTATATTATTGTTCAGATTCTATATTTCGTGTATGTTATAGGAATTATCACAATTTCTCCGCAGTTTTCATTACTGTTCTGTATGATATTGACCGGAAAGGGTTGGAGTCATAAACCCTTTCAAAAAATTATAACTTCTCTACCTGCATCGTGCCCAATATTGATCCTGGTTACTTATGCACGGCGGGTAATTAACTATGAAAAATTCTCAGTTTCAAAATTTTCATAAGACATTATTGGTATTGGCATGTTATCACTATAATATATAATTTGCTCATCGGCCATACCATCATTACATTATTGATTTGCTTACGCAATCTTGTCAGAACACGCTCAAGTCGAAAGCCAGCCTAACCCAATACGGAATACGTCATACTCGACCATCCCGAGCTAAACGCCGTGTAATGGTTGTTGAAGAATGATAAAACAATCAGTCTTTTCTCTGGGAAATTCTTTTGAAAGCTTGGATCCATATAGCGATGACTTTTTGTAAGTCTATAAATAGCTTGACCGCTTCCATGAAATCCTCTTTGAATTAAATTCTCGTAAATGCCTTACCCATGAAATCACGGGCTATTTTATTTAACTCCGGTTTTCGTCTTTCGTTATTACTCACAACGTTGGGAATTCTATTATTTTCTGCTTTCTATTCCAGTTCTTGGGGCATAGTTTTTGTTTTCCATACTTCACTTGATATACATGTTCGCTTTATGAAAATTTGTATGCGGATGTAATTTCGTTCCATTTCATGAACATCCGAAACTATTTTTCAGAACGTTCACAATTTCTCCTATTGTGTAATGAATCCAGAAGGGCCGATATAAGTTGGACGACCATAACACAAAATTGAATCGAAACGACGTAGTTTATACCTGGCCGCCTTCAATGGAATATCCGTGTCATCTTCTCCTTCATTTTGGCATCCAACGCTGGTGATAGTGGCGAAATCTTTTTATTATGGATGTCCTCCCAGATTGTAGGCCAAAAGTGAGAGTAATATCTCCGCGACTAACGTTACTGTGTACTTAGCCCGTCCAAAACTTTATCTCATTCATGATTGAAACGCTTTCGTCATTGCATCGTTTTGTGACGTTTGCGTATATTCTTCTTCACATATATTCTACGCTGTAATCTTCTTATTATTGAGGGTATTTGCCAATTACTTGGACACAGAAAATTCGTATATAATTGACGTCAATGTAACCAAAACGGGTTTTTACATTGTTCTGCGATGAAAATTGGCTGAGATATTAATTCGTAAAGTTTGAACTATAAACTAACAATGCCATTAATCGGCTTATTCATAAATGCCAGTAATGCGTGTTCGAGCTCTGTTTAATATTATTCTTGCTCATTTTTTCCTTTTTATGAATGTATAGTACTGACAAAATAACTACTAATAACCGAACGATGAATCGACATTCTAGAAAAAATTTCTTTTGTCTAACTCAACTACAGGGGGCTCAATGGCATTGTTCAATCTTTCAAACTTTGCGAACTAATATCTCGGCCACCTTTTATGATGTACGTCAATTAGAAAAACATTTTACTGATGTCAGTTACTTAGGTATTTTCTGCGTCCAGATAATTTGCGGGCACTTCGTTTGAAGAAGTAGCTGTCACTAGACATGAAAACCCAAGGTGAAAAATAATAAGAAGAAGAACGTATCCTTGACACCGATTTCATGCTCAAATAATGCATCGTCATAATCGAATCACTCTTGATGCTTACATCGGAGTGTGGCCCGTTGCCATACCTCAAGCACTGTTTAGGTGGGTTGCTGTATTCCCTCGGCCATTTCATATTGCGCGTAAGGCCTGGAGGCGATCAAGCATGCTACTATTGCTGCTGTAGATAATTCTCTTTGATAGACATTGCCTTCTTAAAATTCTGATAGGTGAATTGATAGGTCGCGGTAAAACTGTTTCTATGAAAACGAATTAACGCATTTTGTCAGCAATGAGTAACATTATATTCAACCATATTATCTTTTGTAATGACGGTATTCTCGATCAAAACACTACTCTCTGTAAGGAGTCCAATACCAAAGACGTTTCCGAAAACAACAATATAACGATGATTTGGTACATAAATCTTCCAACAGTAGGGACAATAGTGATTTTTTCAAACTATAAGTCTTACAATTATAAAACATAGATATTATAATTCTTATGTTGTTAAGGACCGATATGCCTAGTAATAACTGGCTAAAAGAAACCATAAATCCACGTGCGCTTGAATCATCGAATTCCAGAAGGCGTTTAAACTCGCCATGCAAAATTCCGTCACAATGCACCTCGCAAAGGCGCTGCGGAGCCACCTAGTTCTTAAGATGACGATTCCCCGATATCACAACTATCGAGCGAGCAATCGACGAGAATGAAACCGATCAATTCTTCCCAATCGGTAGCCCGATTACCACCACAAGACTCCCATAGCACCGTTCCCACATTGGGTATTGAGGATCCTGATCGACCGATCACTCATCAATCTTAAAATGAATTAGTTTCTACGACTTAACAGACGCATCCATTGGTGAACCGATACTCGTTCTTTAGCGGCAAGTTCACTCGCGCACTTAGGGGCTTATAAGTGTAATAGTGAGTTCACGGAAAACTCGGGAAAACGTCTTGAGGATCGACTGAGACGCCGGAAAGAAAACTCAGCACAAAAAAGGCGAACAAGAAAAGGCGCCATAGTAAATACAACTCGACATCATCGGGCTGTGACTGGCGGCATAGTAACAGCGGACGTATAGACGAGAGAAAGAATCGTTGGAATCAGCAGAAATCACATGAAATCGCAGGTTATCTTATTGGTTCGGAAATCACGGGAATCACAGTGGAAATCGCAAAGAATCTATTCCTTTTGGAAGTCGTTGTACTAACAAATCTGCGAGTGACCAACCCGTCGGGTAAATGCACATATTAAGAAGATGATACAAAAGTCGAACGTGGATGAGTGGCTGTGCGGTAAGAATTTTGGGGAACCACTGAGGAGCGTGAAGTCGCTGGAACGATCGTTCAAAGACCTCAAACCACCGCCCAAAAACCAGTCGGCAAGGAATCCACAAGGACTCCAGAGCTCCACTTGTTATGTAGAACCAAAAACCACAGACAGCGATAATAGACAGAGAGAAAGGGCCTGAATCGGAAACAGCCAATACTGATCTTACCAGTTTACAGGGAGAACAGAAAATTGTGTGCAGCCTCAGCATTGGAGACGTATTTAAAGAAAACTGAGAGAATACGAAATAGGAAAAAATCATTCCTTTTATCATTTAAGAAACCCTTTCGCGGGGGCCGTAGTCAAACTTTAAGTCGCTGGGTCAAAAGCATTCTAAAGGAAAGCGGCGTAAATACAGAAACGTTTATGACGCACAATACGCACCATGCCTGAACTTCGGCGGCAAAAAGAAATGGAGTGGACATAGAGACAATAAGAAAAACAGTTGGATGAACGGCTGGATTACTCACTTTCGCTAAGTTTTACAACTTCAATGTTGTTACGACGTATGTGTAGTTAGCATCTCAACTGTCAGCATCTCAAAAACAAACTGCATATAAAGTGGCATTCCGAATAGTTCTACACTTCTTGACAAGTTTTAACAATAGTTCCGTCGATTTAATTATCGAAAACGTATTTCGAAAAAATGAGCCAATTTCACAAATCGGATGTTACCATCTCATCGGATTTCACAATTTTGAGGGTACTAGAGGTGAAATTAATAAAGTTCTACATCCTAAACTTATTCTACACACAGTTCTACCAGGTTAAAGTAATCAGGATTGCTATTAATCGTAATACCCAATATGTCCATATAGAAGTGAGATGCTGGGGGGATGCGTTAATGACCAGTTCTGGGTCGTATGGAGATTGCAGAGGATAACGAGGGGTCCCTTATATCAATTCCGGAAAAATTCTGGTCTTTTTAATACCGTGAAAAATTATCGTTTATTGATATAAATATTAGATGCATGAGAAACGTGACATCCATAAAAACGTGAGATGCAGTGTTATAGCTAAGGTTTCTGCACAGTAAAAAGGACTTAAACGATATCTGGAAGTCCCTTGCACAAGTTCTTCAAACGTCCCAAAATATTAGGATGCATTGTTAATAATAAATATTCATATATGAGTAAGATGCTGTCTCATAAAAGCTGTTTCTGAGTTGAATAAGGGTTTTAGATAATAAGTAAGGGTCTGTTACATAAGTTCTGAAACATCCTGAGTAATTGTGGACCACAGTTATAAACAAAATATCCATACAAACGTGAGATGCTGAGTTATAACTAGGTTTTCTGCATAGTAGAGAGGACTTATTATAAATAATAACTGGAAGTCACTTACACAAGTTCTGAAACAGTTCTGTTTTCTAAACATGCTCAAAATTTATATTTCGTTATTATAAACAGCATATCCATGCATGCGTGAGATGCTGTGATACGAGTACAACGTCTGGGTCGTATGATTGTCTTAAATGTTGCCGAAAGGTCCTTTATTCATTCAGGAAACCAAATCCTGAATCCTTTGACGTCCTCGTTGTACCCCACGAAGTATCCTCTAATAGCTTTTGAGTCCAGCTTTCTCCTCTTCTCTTTTGGCACATGCGCATATGCAGTCGCTCCAAAAGTGACCAGTTTTTCCAACTTCGCGGCTCGCCCAAACCACCACTCGAATGGAGTTTTTCGGCTTTTTGGACTCGTTCCGAGTTGAAGGCAATTGGGTGGTCTATGGGAAGCGGGCGTGAAATCTTGCAAATATCACCTTAAAAGAGTCATGGGCAACGATCTCTTCACATTCGAAGAATTAAGTACGGCCTTAATTCAAATCAAGGTTTGTTTAAATTCCAGGCCTCTTTCTTCGATGTCATCTGATCCGACTGACCTTCAGCGCCTCACGCCAGCAGATTTTTTGATAGGGGAAGCTCTTACGAGTCTTCCGGATGTTGTTACGATTTGAGAATCTTTTATCTTTATACCTATCTCTAAACATTTTCAAGCCTCGCATGGTGTACCGCACAACGTGACGTATCGCACCGATCGCGTTACGTATCCACTATTTCTATGCCAACCTCCAACGATTCCGAGGCATCGCACAATTCGTCACCTGCCTCGCGCCAGGTGACCTCACCTTAACGCGCCGTACCTCCGAACCCAGAAGAGCCACGCGCGAACTCGGGAAAGCCCTATGATAGGTGTCACGGTTTGAGAATCCGTTATCTTTATACCTATCTCTAAACGTTTTCAAGCCTCGCCTGGCATGCCGCACAACTTAGCACAACGCACCAATCGCGTTACGAATTCCCTATTTCTGTGCCAAACTCCAACAACGCCGCGGCACCGCACAATTTGTCACCTGCCTCGAGCCAGGTGACCTTGCCTCCACGCGCCGAACCTCCAAAAGCCAGAAGAGCCTCGCGCGAACTCGGGAAAAGCCCTCTGATTGGCTCGTTGTCGCGCGTACACCGTGTCGCGGACGACACCGTTCGCTATCTTTATCAACGATCTATTCACCCTAAGCACCCTTCCACTAAGTGACTCATCACACCAGCCCTAAGTAGCTACCAAAAAATTAGTATAAAAGGGCGACTTTTTGCACCAAGTAGTTAGTTACAATTTCAACGGGGACCAGCAACGCAACCACTTTGCGCAACAGAATCTGCGGAGCATTCTTGCTCGTCGTCCGTTTGAGTATAAAAGTTGTAAACTCATCGAGACTAAGCTTGCATATTGTATAGTAATCTTAGAGTCAAAAGTAACGTGCTCGTGAGAAATAAAAAGTCTGATAACTGAACTCGCGTCGACCATATTCTTTTCACTCCTCACCGAGACTACAAGAATCATCGTCACATCGCATCGAGCTTCGTCAGATCACCAGCACTACACGACCAGCGAAAGAGTGAGTCGAATCTTTCTCATACAACCTTTCGTATAGGTCAAGATTGACCATCGGACTAATCGAAAACGACGGTGCCGACCTAGTCGAAAACCCCTCCGACAAATTGTAGTAAAGAAAAGGCGAGATTTCCGTCCCTGAAGCAAAGGGCTTAATTGCCTTGCCTCGAAAAGAGAAATCGAACCGTGTTACGCATTCCCATACTCGATAGAGTTCAGCGGATTGTAACAATGTCGACGTTACAGACATTTCGACACACAGACTATATTGCTGGCAACTGATTCAACGCATGCGTAAAGATTTTTGGAAACGGTGGGCGGCTGAATATGTCAATCTTCTTAATTCCCGCACTAAGTGGCAAACGACTAAAGACAGTTTACAGATCAACGATCTTGTCGTCATAAAGGATGAAATTCTTCCCCCGCTCAAATGGAAACTCGCACGCATTGTTGAAATGCATCCAGGCAGCGATGGACTGGTTAGAGTGGTAACCGTGAGAACAGCCAGCGGAAATTTCAAACGACCGATTGCGAAATTTTGCAAATTGCCTGTAACCTCCGATTCTGATCCTGAAGTCACCTGCGCTAATTTGGTGGGCAGTATGTCGATCATTACATCTTAGGGTAACACGCGCGTTACATTCTAATTTTTTTACAATCCGAGCACTTAAGTAGACCTCGATCATCGTTTGCGACCCGTGGAGCACGTAGCGCTCTACCCCCGGGATAGCGTTCACTCTCAACGTGAGTGTCATACAAGCAGGGCGCATCTTCTTTATTTTCAAATATTTCACTTATAATATTTGTATTATTTTCACAATAAATCTAGATCACTGTAAAGCAGTGCACCTATATATCTTTGAGATATGCAACAGAGATGTTTAACAAAGGCAACAAGCCGAGTTGAGACACGATCGAGAATTTTAGATTTGCGTTCGCACATCTGTATCTCGACAGCATTCGTACATTTTTTAACACGTATTGGAAAGCGTTGCAGCTTATAAAAACGGTTCCCAAAATAATATGATTCTTGAAAGAAAGAAATTATTATTTTATGCAGACATCTGGATATACATATAGACCCATTCAGAAAAATGTATATATTGTGTGACGCCATGCGTCACATACGTCACGGCCTCCCCTGCAGCTGGCTCGTGCAAGGGAGCCGTCCCACGCCTGCAACAGGGAAGAGAGAGATAAGTATGAAAATTACCTAAAATTAGAGTATAAAACCTGTGCAACACTCACCTGAGCGCAGTCAGTCATTATGACTGACCCCGCCAGACCCAGCAAGTCATCATCGTCGTCGTCGTCGTCGTCGTCGTCGTCGTCGTCGTCGTCGTCGTCGTCGCCGTCGCCGTCGCCGTCGTCGACGTCGTTCAGGACCGGCCCGCCATAACCTGAAAAGAAAAAAGGAAGGGATTACCAACGCGAAAATAAGCAATAAATTAATGAAAAAGAACTCACCAGGACCGACCCGACGACCATCTCCATCCTGCCAGCCGCTTCTGTCGCCGCTCACCACCCCAAACAACGATAAATAAATAAAACACACTCACTGCACTCGTTCGCACTACAAAACTCTCCACATGTCAAAACTACTGCCACCGTCCGTCCCCGCACACCGGCCATCCATCGGCCGAGCGGCGACGAGAAAAGATGAGAGTCGAAGATGGCAGCAGCGCACGGCGATCGCGATATATCCTCCTTACCCGCAATAATAAATTCCCGTTCGCAATTATCCCTATTTACCGACCGACCTAATTACCTGCCTGTCCCCAATAGATCCCGCTCGCGGCAATCCTACAATCAATTACCCGTCTGACCCATCTATATCGACCCGTGACGCTGCTGCCTCGATGATCGAGAGAGCCAATCAACGCTCGCGAAAAATTCGCGAGCTTCCGGGACACCACGAGGCTGACCACTTTGTGACGAGCCGGCGAAGAGTATAGAGCGAGAGAAAAGTAATAGAGTAGCGAGAGTATAGAGTGAAGAGTGAGTGTGAGAGAGAAAGGCGATTGAGCGACGAATTATACGGAGACGAAATTGGAACGAAATAGGATAACGAGTACAAGGAAAAGGAAAAAGGAACACGAAAATACTAGGACGAACCGGCGCGAAAAAGGATCTCGAGGATAAGGAAAGGACGGGACGAGGGAGAAGAAAGTCAGCAACGGTGAGTGTTTGCACGGGTTACCCCCCCCCCCCCCCCCCCCCCCCGAAATACTGCCCGGCTCAGTTTGCTTTGAGATTCGCGATCATAAAAATCATTGCGTGCAATTCCTCCCATTGTCCGGGTGTGTCGAAAAATTCGTACGTTTCTTTTTTTTACTCTTCTTTGTGGTTGCCGTGTGGGACGGCAGTTAACGTAGGAATTAACATTAGCGAACTTCAGTGTAACGGTCTTTCCTCCCCGCCTGACCTCCCTTCCCCTCCCATCTACGAGCATCGACAAAGGTCCGTCGATCGCGCGAGCCGCGCGATCGATCTCGCCGTCACCTTACCCGACCGGCCAAACAATTCCCCTATCCCCTCGCATACCCCCTTTCCTCGCGTCTGACCGTGTTGCTCTGATTGTGGTAGAATAAGCAAGCGTTGAAACGAATAAGACTGAATAATAAATTTCCAAAGCCAGTGGTAATAATTAAGAGGCCATTGAGTCGGCGAATCCTCCCCCTGAGATTTATTCCCGCTCGACCCCCCTTTTCCTACACGCTAGTCAACCATCCCTTCCCTTGTAGATTTTTTTTTATATTATTTTTCTTTGTTAATTTTATTAGTGAAAGAAAATTAACTGGCGTCCAAGATTTTGGAGAGTTTTGACTTCTCGTGATTATCCCCGGAGATAGTCCGCCGTACAAATATTGTGTAAATAAAGTTGTTAATGTTGTAATTAAAATTTTGTTCTATTATCTCGTTAACCCCCAAAATTTCCCACTACCCCCTTACAACGGCGTGAATTGTAACGGTCCAACGACGAGTGATCACGTGATCTGTAAAGAAAACAAAATAATATTAACAAAATAAGTTCAGTAAACGGTCACAAGATGGCGAATGAACAAATATACTCGCGCGAACGAAAAACAATCCAGAAGGATATAAAGTTAATAAGATGAATAAAAGAGAACCGGAGTCGCTTCTGATCTAAGCAAACCTCGCGAAGGAAGCTAAAGCCACGGTGGAGCAAACCGAACTCAACAACGTCTCGCAGTGCTACATTGGCCGGTAGCATTGCCACCGATGGTACCTGCAACGGAGCACAGTATTCTGACCCTTACGGTACCTGGGATAATGTAATTGTACAGGCTGTGGTCAGGGTAATGATACAAGACTATTACGCTACCGTCAACATAAACACCAACGTAATAAATATGCGTTCTGGACTTACGTGTCGATTTACCGGAGGGAATTGCGTAGACGTCGAGGGAGGATATACGTACTGGGATGCGATTCCCTACGAAAATTGCCGCTTCGACCGGTACGATGTTCTATACAATGGTCCAGCAAAGAAAATAAAAAGCACCTTAGAATAAGCCGGCTGCAATACCGGCGCCCCGCCATGAGGTGCACCGTGCACGAGGAGGAGCGCAGTTTTAAGATTACAGTCGAGAGTGGGAACCTCTCGTGCCACCGACGTAAGTGCTCTCCTATGCCCGCGATGCCCATGGGGAAACGATTTTCGGTGTACTCGCGAGATCTCATGCAACATCGATAATGGCGATATCTTGAAGGTAAGTATTTCGCCGAGCGAGACCGCAGTAGTTCTCGGTGAAAGATTTCAGATTTGATAAAAAAAAAATTTGATTGGCTGTTAGACAATCGTTACCGTGTCGCGCTCAAGACCAGGTGTCTCGCGAAGGATTATATAGAGAGAAATGTCTCTGTCTCGCGTGCGCGTCATGCATATGCTTCGCTCTCTTTTTACGTACATGCTCCCGTGTCGCTGGGCGATCGCTCTTGAGAATGAGAGGCCCGATTTCCCGTACGCGCCATGAGGAGTTCTATGTATATCCGGCTCCCTGTGAATATTTTAGTTTCAGTGTGTTCCCGCTATATAAAAATTGACGTCGCAAAAAACGACGCCAAGAAATCTTTACAACAACCATTTAAGGGAACCCGGTGGTCTAGCGCACGAAAATGACACCTATTTTTACGATTTTTTTTTTGCTATTAAAAATTTAAAAAACGATGTTCTAACTTTTCGAGCTTATTATTACGTTTATTAATCATACAAAAAAAATTTTTTTTCATTTTAAAAACAATATTTATTATTATAAAAATGCCGCTAAAGATGACCCTCTCGAAAAATCGGATCCGGACCGCGTAGGTGATTTCGAGACTTCTACTCATCTGAAACAAAAAATCCAAAGACATTCTTAATCAGAAAGAGTGCAGTTATGGTCGGAACTAGAACAAATCGAAAAAATTGAAAATTGACAAAATGGCGGGCGTTGAAAAAAAAAGTTCGTAAAATCGGGTTTTTTTCACTAGTTTTTTAGTGTAAACAATAGGAAATTATTAAAATAAAATTATAATTCTAGTTCCGACGATAGCCATACATGTTGTGAACAACATATCCAAATTTCAAGTCATTCGGTTGAATAGTTTTTTTATTTTCACCCCCGCCGTGCCGAAAAAAGTCGTTTCGAGATAAATGAGTTTAAAGTTTGAGGTACAGATATTTTCAAAAATTGAGCAAATTTTGAATACTTACAGTTAATCCGCGATTCCGGCACCATAGAGGATCCCTTCGGAACGTTTGTATTCCTCGATTTCGTCACTCCTTTCATTTTTTCGAGCTGTTCGAGCTTCTTTGGAGTTGTCAGTGCTCCTACGATTGGCGCTCCATACTCGCCGCTCGTCTCGGTTTCGTGCGAGTTGCTCCGCTTGTGGCCCGATTGTTATGCCCATGGTCTCCATTATTTTTAATAGCGATGCAAAGCCCTCGTTGAATATACACGCGGAAAAATAGGTGGCAATTTCCACGATTTTTTTGCCGGCAAACATATGTTTCGGCGCAAGGTGCCACACACAAGCGTTGAAACTTTCGTTGTTGTTCTGCGTATTGCTGCCAATACACCTTTCCAATAAATTTTCGGCGGTCAATTCTTCATAAATTGGTTTTAATATTTCTTGTGCATCATCGTCGAGAGCAGGTGGATACTTGTAGGTGTCTAAAGTACCTGCAGCCTCACTTTGACGCCACTTGCACCACGATTCGGAACCTGGAGGACAGTACGAGTGTTGCGGATTTTCATCTGTTGAAATTTTGTGATAATATGCGGCCCATATTTCACTTCTCATCCCTTCAGTTGAATCTGAATTACGTCTAACTGCTAGACCGTAATAAGTGGACAGCTCTTGCAATAATTTATTCGTCAATTGTTGACGCTTCGGTGTTTTATCTTTCGGTTTTTTAACTTTCCGCTGTGTTTGTTTTTCCTCTTCTTTTCGTACCAATTTCTTTGTTGCTTTTTTTATTTGTGCATGAAGGGAAGGCTATATATAGATATATAGTATATAGTATATACAGGTATATATTTGCGGAGAAGGGTCGGGACAGCTGCCGCGCTCCGAGTGCTGAACCCGCGTTAGGAGCGCGCGGACCGCTCTCTACCTGGTTAATGGGCTGTAGAAGCTATAATATTGGGAATTTCCGCATGAAAATTTCACAGTATATTTTTAAGATACTATACTTTCGAAATATCGAAAAAAAAAAAATCGATTTTTTGAAATTTTTATACCAGGAGGTTCCCTTAAAGGACCATACAAAATTCTCGAACGAATATGTCACATATTGTTTTTAAACTTTTAATCAATGACAAGCCTGTTAAAGTTTACACGAATAGATAAGGGATGGATAGATTAAACGAGCCTTTATAGAAAACATAGCAGAATATCCTAATGACGTTCGAAAAACACGTCAAGGACGACCAAACCCGCCATAACAATCAAGACCAGCGCGACCGCTACCTTCGACAGATCTATCGCCACCCAGTCAATCGATTATATCTTCGCTTCCTCACCCGGTATCCTACGCCAGACACTTGCGCGTCCATCGAGTCAAGCAACAAGGAAAAATATCAACATATCAACAGCTCCTCCATCACTGACACCTCGTTCGGACGCACCACCTCGCATATACCTGAAACCTAAACCTAATAGAGAACATACGAATGAGTAACCTTGTTGCTTAGAGGGGAGTAGTGTGAAGTCGGCAATGACGTTGCCGGCGTACCCCACGGAACACCACTTGGACGAGTCAAGCTTTGCGAGTTACCTGACCGACCGCCTAGAGGAACACGAAGCTGAAGGCTCCTACATCAACGACGGTCGTGGAAGGCTGTAGCTGCGAGACCACGAAAGTGATTGTGTTAGCCAAAGCCATATGCATTTATTGTACTTACGTTTTGTTAGTAAAGATATTCGTTACCTTTGAACCGTCACGATCTCCAGCTCTGATGGCCATAATTGCCTATCTTGGACTACAAGGAATCCCACGGGTGTACGAACAATGTAACGTTCTAATCGATAACAGGCACGCTACAAGCAAACGCGCGCCATGTTATCCAGCGGTAGCTAACGGTGGGTCTTAGCCAAATGCCACAAGCTTTGCACAACCGAAGCCATCTAAATTTTTCGCTGACTAACCTGCCTCTTAAAAAAACAATGCGAATCGAAAGCGGAAACGACAAGCAAAACTTGTTACTTGAAACATTTTTTTCTCCGGGGTTTAGTTTTTGAGATATTCCAAATATCCAGGATAAATGACCTATCCTGTATATCAACATATATGCTCGCTGAAATCGAAAACACGCAGCGACATTTCTAAAACCTAAATGCTATTAATGCGGAGACTAAACAACCGATCAGGTTGAAATTTGAAAGGCACATAGAGAATAGTAGCTGAAATCGGCTCTGGGTATATTGTCCTGAAATTTTGACAAACAAATCCAAATTGTTATTACTACTGATGAAAAAATATATATTATCTAAATATAAATAAAAGCTGTATATTCTCGATACACTATTTTCTTCATACGCCGGCAAAACTGACTTTCATTCGTTTTTGCATAAACCCCAATGAAATAAAGCTTAAAATATGTCTTCTTTAATTGCGGAGTGGCTTTTGGTTTTGAAATTACGATACGATCCGCGCACCCATACACAATTCTATCATGTCTCCAATGACAATTAAATCTGCAAATTCATTCGAAAGATTTTTAATAGAAAATACCAAAAGTCCGCGAACTTAATGAGTAGTGGAGGGGCAGCGCTGGGGTAGGTGGCGAAATGATTAGCCGAGTCGATGAGATGCGGTGAAAACACGTAGTAATTTATTGTTATTATTCGCGTCGGTGATGTACAATTGTTGTGCGTACGAAGCTTCACTCCAGTAGAATCGCGGTAAGGTAACGGTAGTCCAGACTCCCGGCAGAAGGTGTAACGGTCGCGTGAGTGACGGAGTCATCGAGGGCCTTTGTAGCTGACCGCTTGGGAGACCGGGGTTTCCATTCGCTGCTTAACGATGTCCGAGTCTCAGCGTTGGCGGTCAGTACGGTGCTGTCATAGTTGGCAGGATTCGATAGTTGCGTCCCTCGGTAAACTCGGGTCACCTCCACTGCGTAGCTGCCGTACTGTAGTGTGGTAGAGTGGCTGCAATCGGCGAGAGGAGTGGAGGAGTGGTCTTACTCCAGCGTGGGGAAGTCCAGCGTCGTATTCGGACGGCCCATGTCCACAAGGCAGCTCGAACTGGTCGAGTAAGGCACCCTGGATAGGAGTTGATGGGCGTGGTGATCTCGACAAGCCTCCACTCCTTGACGATCCACCGACGAGAAAGGTTTCGCTCGTGTCCTTTTGGCGGTAGACCGTGCGAACTGCGGCGAGCCGCCGTAGCGATGCGTGTACGTCAGGCAGTATGAAGTCAGGCGCACTCGCGTGTATATCGGGCAGCGTGAAGTTAGGCGTTCTCGCGTGTATCTCGAATCGAGTGAAGTTGGACGTACTCGTGTAAGATGCGATGCGATGCGGGCAATTCTCATGGAGTCTCGCACAGGTATATTTTATGTATCCAAGACATCGACAATACATCAAATGTATTGTTCAACAAACGTAGAATATATACATATTATACAGATACCAGCCAAACATGTAGCTCGTCAGTATACGTCCTAAATACGTCTTACAGACGTCGACAGCGACATCGTATTAACGTATATTTGACATATAATAAATGTCTTATATGCAAATAATAAATCCATAAAGATGTATTCCACACACGTATGGCAATACGCATATACTGTTACCATACATACAGGTTGTTAGGAAAGTCTGGAAACGGTCGAATATCTCAAAAATAAAGCAGTTTAGAGAAAAATGTTTCAGACAAAAGTTGCATGGTTCCGAAAGAACTATAAGATGGTGCCATTAAATTGACCTTGAAGAGTCATTTGAAGGCCATGTGAAGGTCACCTCAATTTTTTTAAATGGCACCCCTTATTTTTTATTACATATTCTTGTAGCTGATCTCGAGAGCTTTCCAAAACACTATAATTAAATGTTCTTTCATCAATTACTTTTCGAATTATAAGGCTTCAAAAGTACAATACCGCCGGCATTAGCGTTAACTGAGATGTACCACGCGGAGGTTGCACGGTCGGATTTACATCTCTTGTGTATGCGCGCGCGCGCGCGCGCGCGCGTGTGTGTCTGTGTGTGTCGGCCATCGATGCCGAAAGTGTCTATTCGAATCTCGAATTCGGGAAACTGTAATGTAAACTGGAATGTACGTATATGCAATTGTTTCACTATCATCAATTAAATAGATCTACAATATACATTCAGCATATGTCTAATGCAGGTATATCATAGACGCATACATATCGTGTACATATATTGAGACGTCGTCCTGCCTAGGCCAAGTGCCGCCACCTGTCACCGCACCTGAAAATGAAATTAGAATTAGAAAAGGACAGAATAAAGATTAATTCATGGAAAATGAGATAGAGGGAAGAGTTTCTCCAAGGTAGAAGGAAAGAAAAGAAAATATATAAGCGAGGAAAAATAAGGAGATAGGACCGAAAATTCACAGACTTTGACAGCGAGAAAGTTTTGAGAAAGCTGGTACATTGCTCTCCGAAAGGAAAGCGAGGGTGGCTAACTCGAGACCGACTCGCTGGAGAGGAAAAAGGGAATAGACGGGTTAAAATATAGAAATTTTAGACCAAAATTGTACCGACATCCCTTAACTTCAAAGTGAGAAATTCGTGAGAAGGCTGGGACATTACTCTCCGAAAGGACAGCGAGGGTGGCTGACTCTAGAACGACTCGCGGGTAAAGAAAAGGAAAGACCGTATTGAATTTTGGGAATAACATTATATCACGGAGCGGAGAAGCAGTAAGGAAATTCAAAATCCTTAAGAGGAGATCAGATTGCGCAAAGGCGCAACAGCGGAGAATCTCAAAGTGTTCTAATAGTAAGAAATAAGAAAGGTACGCAAAGGCACAGCGGAAGAAGAATCAATACTTGCGGAGTTTCACCAAAGAAACGACACGCAAGGCGAGAACAGCAGAGCGGTCCCTCAGCAAAAGACTCACAACAATTACAAGAAGCAGGACAGTGGAGAGAGGAGGAAAACAGAGAAAGAAATTCTAAAAAAAACTTACCAATATCTAAATCCTGGTAAATAAATCACTAGCAGTGGTACGACCAAAATCAAGCAGCATAAAAAGGCATAGTCCTTCCAAAAGCAAAAGCATAGTCCTTCCAAAATCAAGAAGCATCGTATACCTTAAGCAAGCTGACTCAAGTCCTGCAATAAAAAGAAAAAGGGAGCAGCAGAATACTAATGCCACGAATAATCAAGAAATAACAAGGCGCGGACTTACCCATAGAGAAAACAAATCTGGGCACACCGCCTCAACTAACGACGAGGCCACACGGCGGCTCTAAAAGAAAACAAGAAAAACAGCAAAAGCACCCACGACAAACTTAAGAATTAAAAAGGGACTTACCGTGCCGAATTAATCCTGGGAACAAGTCGTACAACACGAATACACTTATGCGATTCACTGCGGCACCGCCATCTTAACTATCAACCAGCAAGAATCGATTCCCATCGATTACGACGCAGCTAATCAGACCGGGCAGGAGAAAATTATCAGTACGGAACGCGCCAATCACCACGCAGCAACGGCCGGTGATACGCGCCAATCAAAGTCGAAGAGCGAAAGTGGACAATTAGGATCTAGGCAAAAGCCTATCAAACGAGGAAATTATCAGGCATCTCGGAAACCATTTTGATGAAACCGTAAGGGCAGCCGTCCAAATAGGAACGGTAAAAACCGTTGACGAATTCCTCATGCTCCTCGAAGGAATGGACGGGGCAGGATTACTAAACGCTCAGAAACGTCGAAACCGAACAAACCCAGGAGCCGACGAAAGCCACCAAAAGGAGAGACAAGAGAACAAATGGCAACGACAAAGGGGTTACCAGAACCCACCACCATAAAACCCCAACCAGAAAAGATACAGGCAATTCGGGAATTCCCACAACCGCAAAACCTCAAACAACTACGGGGCTTCTTGGGACTCATTAACTTCTACACAAAGTTCACCAGCCAACACGCGGCAGCAACAGTGCCCCTCATTGAACTCCTGAGAAAAGGAGAAAGATGGAATTGGGACGCACGAAGACAAGAGGCATTCGAAAACACGAAAAGATTATTCATAGAGGACATCATCCTGAGATATCCAGACCCCAAAAGAGGATACATCCTCACCACCGATGCTAGCGGATACGCCTTAGGGGCAGTACTCGGACAAAAGGACGAAAAAGGAGAAACAGGCGTGATAGCATTCGCAAGTCGGACATTGAAGGGAGCCGAGCTGCGATATACCACGACGGAAAAAGAATTGCTAGCAATAGTCTGGAGCCTCCAAAAGTTCAGATCATATCTACGAGGAGCAAAAATCCAGATCATCACGGACCCCAAGGCCTTGACATTCCTCAAGACCTGCCGATTTGGGGGGGGACAGGCTACTACGATGGGCACTCCTAATCCAGGAATACGACTTAGAAGTAAAGCATTGCGCCGGCCGCGAGAACCCGGTAGCAGACTGGCTAAGTCGACCAGAAATCAACGAGAAAAACGAAAAAAAAATGCCTCATTATCGCAACCGTACTAGCACATGAAATAAAAACAGAAATAGAAGAATACTTCCGCACGTTCGGAACAGAACAGAAAAAGGACCCCACGTTGGCGGCCATATGGGAAGAAATCCTGACGAAACAAGGAAGAAAGGGATACAGAATTAAGGAAGAATGCCTGCAGAAGACTGACAAGAAAGGTGCTTGGAAGGCGGTAATTCCAAAACACTTACTGGAACAGATCGTTAAGGAATGTCACACTCTCTATGGACACGTCGGGGCTAAGAAAACATACCAGGTCCTAGATGAAGACTTCACACACCCACATATGGCGGAACGAGTCCGGAAAATCCTGGCAGGATGTGATACGTGTCAGAGAAATAAAGTACCAAACCAAACAAACTATGCAAAAATGCAAACAATCCTGCCAGAAGGGCCAGGCGATCTATTATCAATTGATTTTTTTGGACCACTACCAACAGCCAGCGGCGGTGTAAAGCACATACTCGTAACAATAGATGCTTTCTCAAAACTAGTAAAACTATATCCACTCAGACGAGCAAACGCAGAAGCCACAATAAGAAAAGTATTCCAGGACTACATCCCAAAATACGGGAAACCAAAAAGAATACAATTCGACCACGGCACGCAGTTCACTTCAAAAACCTGGCTCGAGAAACTAGAAAAAGAAGGAATAAAGGGTATCTTTTCGTCAATACGGCACCCACAAGGGAACATAGTTGAACGAGTAAATCGGGAATTGGCAAGATTCTTCAGGACATTTTTAGAAGAGAACCACGTCGCATGGGTACGATGGTTACCAGTTATCGAGACGTGCATAAATGAGACCCATCACGAAACTACGGAAATAACACCAACGGAATTACACACAAGGAAGAAACCGTTTCGAATCTGGAAGAAGTGGATATTAGCACTCAACGACGAGGAGGTCGACCAATTAACGCAAGAAGAGAAAATCGCGCTCGTTAAAGAAAGAATCAGGAAAAAGGGAGAAAAACGAGCACAAAGATTCAACGAGAAACATATAACAACCACCTTTGAAAAAGGAGAAAAGGTG
This sequence comes from Netelia fuscicornis, assembly GCA_946811545.1. NCBI lineage: Eukaryota > Metazoa > Arthropoda > Insecta > Hymenoptera > Ichneumonidae > Netelia > Netelia fuscicornis. The sequence goes on along the minus strand of OX328013.1, from coordinate 14,579,395 downwards.
TTAGTACGAGCCCTGAATGTCTCAGACCCGAGTAAGAAGAAAACTGCAAAATTCATGCCACTATACGAAGGCCCGTATGAGATAACTAAATGTGTAGGGATCGCAACGTATCTCCTTCGGGACCCCGCAACAGGCCGGGAAAGAGGAAAATTCCACGGATGCCTATTAAAAAAATACAAAAAAGAAATGTCACAAGAAGATGAAGAAGACAAAGGACCAAAACCAAAAACAAAACAATAAAAGAAAGAATACAACAAGAACAAGCGAGAAAAGATAAAAGAAAAGATAATCAAAACCACCGCGACTAACATCACAACGGTGAAACGATCGAAAAGATAACTCGATCAAATCAATAGAGGGCAGATAAGCCAAAAGGAGGTGAAATACGAAAGTAGATCGAAACCCTTAAGGCCAAAATAATCGAAGGCTAACGGAAACGAAGGAAAAAGAACACACCCCCAAAGTCAGTTCAAAACAAAAAGTGAACAAAGAAAGATGGAAAACGAGAAAGAAACAAAAAAAAATTCCGAAATAAAAATTAATAGAAAAAAAAGAACGCAAAGAGGCGACAAACACAACGCAAAGCAAAGGAAGAAAAAAAATTAATAACAATAGAGTATGTCAACGATTTTTAATTATTCACAGTCACGGACGAGAATATTAGGGCGTGGTACCCAGGAATATCACTGGGAGATCATTCATCCGATAACGAGCGAACGAAAAACAACGATGGCACAAACATACCAAAACTGTCCCATTGAGGGAATACGAGGAAGATACGAAAATATCAAAGTGGCGGGAGTGATATCACCAGAACAAGTGTGCGTCTGGATACCCCGTCGAGGGTACGACATAGAAGAAATAATAAAAAAAATAAAAAATATAGACGAGGAAGTGCATCCGTGTCTCGAAGAAGAAATGTACCAAGGGAGGGGCATCCTCGTCAAAGAAGGGAATACGTTCTCAAGAGCCAACATAATCGAGTTCGACCACGAGGAAAATGAAATCAAGGTATGGATGGGGGATCATGGACTCGAATTGGTATACGAGCGAGAAGAGTGCTACATACCACCAACCTGGACGTTCGGTTACCCATGGACGGCAATCCCATGTGCAATTCAAGGGCTTGCACCACCGGACCACACCATGTACCAATGGGAGGCAATGGCAAAACTACGAGAAAAAACCATCACAGAAACGTGGGATCTCACCATTGAAAAGGGACGAACGGGCACGGAAGCCGTATACGCGCACTTGACCAACACGAAAAACGGCGAAACATATAGAAAAATGGCAGTCGACATGGGGGCAGCCATTTCAACCACAACAAAACAACCATTCTGCTGGCACAGTCAAGGGCCACACATATCCTCCCGATCCGACGAACTGAGCTGGTGGCAAAAATACGCCGGAAGAAATTTAACGCGCGACGAAATCCGCGGGACAGCGGCGAGGAGCGACCCACCAAGGCCACGGCCAGTAATAGATGACGACCTTTACGACGAGGACAGCGTGTACTATGAAGATGCCTCGACATACATCCCGAGCGACGACGAGGAGGAAGAGCCGCAACACGACTGGAATAGGATATGGCCCCAGTATCAAGCAGAAATCCAACCGTCGGAGGAAGAACAATCTGACACAGCCTCAGACATATCAATCTAAAATAAAATTTGATTATTACAACATACGACTTTTAATTTTCCTACCCTTCCTAAAACGAAATAAAATATTCAAAAGAAAAGAAAATAAACTTACCCAGCACGAACAAGCAAAATAATAAGCAAAAAGCAAATAGAAGCAAAAGAAAGCAACTTACCCAATACAAAAAGCAAAAAGAGAACAAACCAAAAGCAACTAGAAACAAAAGGCAAATTAAGCTGAAAAATAAGTCAACGAAAACAAACAAAGACAAAGCAAAAGAAATTTTATTAAAAAAAGCAAACAAGCAAAAAGCAAGGAAATAAAAACAAACTTTAATAAAACAAAAGAATTTGTAAACAGAGTAAAGAAACAAATAAAAAGAAAATAGAACAGATTAGAAATAAAGGAAACAAAGCAGAAGATGAAAAGATATGATTTTCCCTCGCTGCGCATACTTAAGCTGCGAAAGACAGTAGACCATCCGCAGCTCAGCATGACTCCGCGTGGAAAAATCAGGGGGGACAATGAGACGTCGTCCTGCCTAGGACAAGTGCCGCCACCTGTCACCGCACCTGAAAATGAAATTAGAATTAGAAAAGGACAGAATAAAGATTAATTCATGGAAAATGAGATAGAGGGAAGAGTTTCTCCAAGGTAGAAGGAAAGAAAAGAAAATATATAAGCGAGGAAAAATAAGGAGATAGGACCGAAAATTCACAGACTTTGACAGCGAGAAAGTTTTGAGAAAGCTGGTACATTGCTCTCCGAAAGGAAAGCGAGGGTGGCTAACTCGAGACCGACTCGCTGGAGAGGAAAACGGGAATAGACGGGTTAAAATATAAAAATTTTAGACCAAAATTGTACCGACATCCCTTAACTTCAAAGTGAGAAATTTGTGAGAAGGCTGGGACATTACTCTCCGAAAGGACAGCGAGGGTGGCTGACTCTAGAACGACTCGCGGGTAAAGAAAAGGAAAGACCGTATTGAATTTTGGGAATAACATTATATCACGGAGCGGAGAAGCAGTAAGGAAATTCAAAATCCTTAAGAGGAGATCAGATTGCGCAAAGGCGCAACAGCGGAGAATCTCAAAGTGTTCTAATAGTAAGAAATAAGAAAGGTACGCAAAGGCACAGCGGAAGAAGAATCAATACTTGCGGAGTTTCACCAAAGAAACGACACGCAAGGCGAGAACAGCAGAGCGGTCCCTCAGCAAAAGACTCACAACAATTACAAGAAGCAGGACAGTGGAGAGAGGAGGAAAACAGAGAAAGAAATTCTAAAAAAACTTACCAATATCTAAATCCTGGTAAATAAATCACTAGCAGTGGTACGACCAAAATCAAGCAGCATAAAAAGGCATAGTCCTTTCAAAAGCAAAAGCATAGTCCTTCCAAAATCAAGAAGCATCGTATACCTTAAGCAAGCTGACTCAAGTCCTGCAATAAAAAGAAAAAGGGAGCCGCAGAATACTAATGCCACGAATAATCAAGAAATAACAAGGCGCGCACTCACCCATAGAGAAAACAAATCTGGGCACACCGCCTCAACTAACGACGAGGCCACACGGCGGCTCTAAAAGAAAACAAGAAAAACAGCAAAAGCACCCACGACAAACTTAAGAATTAAAAAGGGACTTACCGTGCCGAATTAATCCTGGGAACAAGTCGTACAACACGAATACACTTATGCGATTCACTGCGGCACCGCCATCTTAACTATCAACCAGCAAGAATCGATTCCCATCGATTACGACGCAGCTAATCAGACCGGGCAGGAGAAAATTATCAGTACGGAACGCGCCAATCACCACGCAGCAACGGCCGGTGATACGCGCCAATCAAAGTCGAAGAGCGAAAGTGGACAATTAGGATAAGGAACGGTGTGAACTTAGAAGCATAAAGATAAAATAAAGAATAATTACAAATTTTTTTTACGTCTACCCCTCAATTTCTTTCGAGTCCAAACAGAACATTTCAATATACGTGTAATATATGTATATTACACCTTCTTGTTCTATCTGGGGACATTAACGGACAATTGAAGAGTGATTTGTACCAGTTATTCTAGTCTTATTGCAATAAATAATGCGCCATTTGTTGTAATATTCGTCATTATCATTATGCACGTCTAGGAATCGAAGAATACAACATTTTTTCCGTTTGAACCTTTTTTATCTCAGCTCGTTCACGAAAGAAAAAAGTGTTTAAGTGTGCATTGACCCCTTAAAATAACTTTCCATTAAAAAGAAAAAAAATGTGTCGACTAGTTTCACTGATTATACTTCCATTGCAACCCATTTTTATTTCTACCAGCTTAGGTCCATGCCGCACGGTAAGAACTTTGCACGTTCCAGAGGTGGAAGGTTATGAGATAAAGAGGAGGAGGTTCACGTTATTAATATGCAGTCGCATATTGAAACGAACTTGTACAATGTGCAAAAGACGAGCAGATCATATGATGCAACTTGATTAAAACACCGAAGAACGGTTTGACCCCCTCAATTATGAGAAATCGAAGAAACATAAAACATGTATCCGCTATTTGTCCATCATTTGGTATGGAAACCGGTATGGCACGTTTATGGAAATTTACATCCCAATTGGTAAAAAATTCTCGGTGATACGAATGAAAAACTTGCATTTCCGCATTTAAACAATATGAAATTTGTTGTTATCTGCATCATTCTTATCTCCAGTGTACAGTACACGAAAAAATAAACGTTGTTGCAGATTACAACTTTTTAATATCTCGTACCGTTCAAAAATTATCAACGAAGAACGAAAAAAACCCTATTTTCGAAGATGCATTTCACCCCTTGAAAATCAATCGTGGCACGTATAAAAAAAAATACGTATCGCCTGATTTTGACCATTCTACCAACATGTCAAATTTCATCCACATCGGAGTATTCAACCTAAGAGAGGTCCCTTGTAAGAGGCACCGCTAACTACCGCTGGATGCCATAGTGCGCGTTTATGCTATGAAACCCCAGTATGACAGGGCGGACCAAACGACGAAGCCGCATAGCAATATGCGGCCGCCCGCGTTTTCTCCCATCTCCCATCAGAGGGAGTTAGACGAAGCTAAAACAATCGAGTCGCACGAACTGATCTTACATCTTCACAGCACTCATGTGTGTATATATGTGGCGCGATCCGAGAAAAGGAACCTACGAGGTAAAACAGGAATTTTCTACAGCGAGCGATTAAAGAAATAAAAACGAATGCTCGCGCTCGAGTGATACAATTTTCAATAACTCATATCTTGTAAAGTTTGTCAAAGTGCGCGATATTAGCGACTTTGGACGATTGATCCGGGGGGAAGGGGGGGGGGGGGGGGGGACTCGGACCCCAAGGGAGGAGAGTCCGGTGGCCTTTTCAGGTTCCTACCGCGGACTTCCTAGTACCCCTTGGGTCGGAGTGCCGGGAGCGGGAGGGGTGAAAAGGAAATGGTCGCGAACGTTCTTTGGCGGAGCTTTAGCGCTCTGAAAAGAGCGGATTAGTCCCACGTTTAGCGGTTAACTGACCGGGGTCGGGGTAGGCTCGTGGCGTGGGGGTAGCGGGCCCGCGAGCAGGCGGATCCGAGACCGGGTGTCCTTGGGTGCCCCGATCTGCTTGACCAAGCGTCTAAGGTGCTCGGGGTCGGTCTCCTTAACGAGGCCCAAAGGCTTCTTCGGCGAGAGCCGGTACCCTGGCCTCGCTGAGCCCCGGGAGACGGCAGCCGCCGGGTTTGCGAGCCTTGTGGCTTTCCTCTCCATGGTTGGGGAGGCGGTCGCGGTGACTCGTATGACGGCCCAATGTCGGCCGACCGGCGGAGGAGGTAAGCGGAGCGTTTCCGGACGGGAGGCTCCGGTTCCCGCCTTCACGTTGTCGGAACGAGAGGTGACGTTAACCGGGAGGACCTGAGAAGGTCCGATGTGTATAATGGCCACAGAGGGCTTCACCGACGCTTCCCTAGCCTCAGCGCGATGATCCAGTCTGCGGTAATATGAAGCGGTCCGACGGCGTTTCCTGGTCATCGGTATGGAGGAGACGGGTGTCGAGAAAGAGTTCAAGTCGGAGACGAGGTGAGTTCCCAAACTGGAGGTTTATTTTCCCAGGAACGGTTATAGCGTGTTTTACAATGAGTAGTTATGTTGGAAGAGCGAGGTGCCTTTTCGGCGCTCTCGTCTTATGAGCGGTCGGTTAGCGACTGCTATCGGGCCTCTCGGCGGCGCGCCTTATATACCCGTCGGAGTCCCGGCGGCGCACCAATCAGTGCACGGGCCACTCCTTGGTCGAGCGCCGGGCCCGCTATAGGTATACTCGGCGGCGCTGGGACCGAGCGTGAACGCTGATTGGCGCGTCGGTTGTATTGTAGCATATTACCGATAAAACTACCCGACGAAAACTGTGGGTGCCGAGTAGCGGCGTACAACAAGTTGTGTGAAAATTGATCTTGAAAAAAATGTGATCTTAAAAAATTTCTGATTGCACCACATGAGAGATCAGTTCAAAAACTGATAGCATAACGCATAATCCAAAAATTTATTTCTTGCCCCGTAGGCCCCTTTTCTCGGATCGCGCCAGGATATAGAAATAGAAAATCATTAATAAAATATAGGTTTTTCGGGAAAATCAATATTTTCCTCAGAAAAACAGAAGCAATTTTTTCTTCAATCAAAAAACAAAATAGAAAAAGATATCTGCCCACTACGAATCTTGCGGCATTAATCTCGGAATAAATCAAAATTTAAAAGAAAACTAGAAAATCATCAATAAAATATAGATTTTTTCGGCAAATTAATATTTTTCTCAAGAAAAGTGAGGTAATTTTTTTTATCGAAAAAAAAAATACAAAGGAATCGCCCACTATGAATCTTGTGACATTAAATTCAAAATAAATCAAAATTAACAAAAAAATTGAAAATCAAAATACAAAAATGGAGTTTTGGCGAAATACAGTTTTTTTTTCAAAATTTTTGAATAAGGTATGAGTGTTTGTAAATGGTTGAAAAACATAGAAACTTTTTTTCAAAATTCGTAACTTTTTTTCGGTTGGGTAGAAAAATTTGAAAAATTTCACAAAAATGTTTTAGTGGGGAAGTATAACATATAAAATTTTCAGCAAAATACAAAATGGTCGTATTCAAAAGTGATGGAAACCATATGGAATTAGTCATATGCGTGCATATTGCGCGTCTGAACTCCTCGACCGGGAATTGAAAAGTCTCGCACTATTTTCGACTCTAATATTGTTATTCGTCGAACGATGCTTCAAAAGCATCGTCGATCACGCATGGTCAACGTCAGGCGAGAAAATGCTATCTCGACGACGGACAACTCTCGCCAGCAACGGTCTAGGTATACCAGCGTCAATAAATGTGCATAATGCTGCGAGTCTGAAATTCTAAACATTTCTACAAAATAGAATTTACAATAATCTATATATTCCTTACATGCTAATGATGTTTCAGACTTTTATACGATATACGGTTTATACGTATTTTCGCTGTCCTGAGTATACTCCGTGGTAGGGAAATGAATAAAGAAGAATGTTATTGCCAAAATTCGTACACTCTTTACAAAAATTTAGATATAGTTTTTTCAATAAGTAATAGTCTGCACTAGACAAACGATTTTGAGCGACAAAATCTGTTAATTTGTTGTTATGAAATGAAAAATATAAACAATTTTGAAAAAAACTCTCCAGCGTTACCTCGTAAATTATGTACAGAAATAGTGTGCAAATTTTCAAAAGGATTGAGATTTGAGATGAAACGTTCGTAAGCGAGTTTTATCTGCTTACCTCACACTGAATCATCGATGCCAGGTCCATAAAGGATGTTACTGTCATCCAGGATGTCTAAAGCATCTTTTTGCTCTTGTCTACGACGAATCCTGCCTTCTTTCGTCTGTTCTTCGGCTTCCTGATCTGCTCGCCCTATACGCATAGAGTCAGATGATCGCGCCCACTCGTGAGCGTTTGGTCCACTACGGATTCCCATTTCCTGCATGAAGGTTAGTAAAGCAAAAGAACCTTCATTGAAGACACAGGCTGCCACATAAGCTGCAATCTGAACGATGACTGAGGTTCCACCCACGTGCTTTGGTGAGATTTTCCAAATAAGTTGGTTCAAACTCTCATTATTGTTCTGCGTAAAGCTTCCGACACATCGCTCTAGGAGGGCATCTTTATTTAGATCTTCATAGATGGGCTTGATGACATCCAAAACATCCTTGGGATGAGGACTGTACGTGTGTTTGAACGAATCCAATGCATTATACGCAACAATAGCGCGTTCCGGTCAGGTAGGCAGAAAATTCAGGCAGGTATAAAAATACTCATAACGACGTCAATTTTGCTCCGATCGACTTGAAATTTAGACACAATATTCTTGAGATATTATGCTTTCAGTTAAAATTTTAAAAAATCGAAAAAAAATGTTTTTTAAACCCTACCATGCCGTTAATCCTCTCGAGATGGACGGCATTGCATGATAGACAAACGAAAAACGCGACGTACGATTTGATGCCACTTGACTGACGCGTTTTTGATTCGCATGTCAAGAACGGGCTGGAGTAATCAATTCCGCAATGCATGAATGGTCTCGTGAGTGATACCCGGACCACGGGAAAATCAGCCATAGCGGTTGGTTTTACGAGAGCACCGACGCAAAAGCATTTTACGCAACTGCGCGTGACTTGTCTCACCGTATTTCTGCCGGCTATTGGCCAAAATCGTCGTCGCAATGGCGCTAATGTGGTCCGAGGACCTGCGTGGAGAAGTCTAAGATGCTCTTACACAATTAACTTCTCAGTGAACGGATGTTTCGAGGGTAAAACGATTGGGTGCCTTACGGAATACGGCAATCGTGAGTGCGACAGTGTGCCTCCTACGCGAATCACGCCGTCGAGGTCGATGAACGATGCCAACCCCAGAACCTTGCTACCGCGCGATATAGGTTGACCGAGTCGCAATGCATTCAACTTGGTCCCGAACGACTGGGACTGGGTGAGTTTTGATAGTCGAACATACGACTTGTTTAGTTCCGTCGCATTGAGCGATTCACTTAGCCGTTTCCCTTTGTTTCTTATGTTGTTCAAGAATCAGATCACGTACGCCATCGCGCGCACCAATCGATGACCCGCCGATATTTTGTGAAATAAGTCCGATCCCTCTCTGGCACTAGTTATGTATTCCCGCGATGGTGGCTTGCTCAATTCCTATATCTGCCCGACGCGATTTGAGATGAATATGGACCAGCGTCAGGCATCTGCCTTGATCCAATCCAGCGTGACCATAGAATCACACCAATAATAGACTCCATCTACCCTAATGCGTAAGGGCTTTGCGATTCGATGCATTATCTCGATGAGTAAATGCGCTACATAGAGCTCCAATCAAGGCAACGACAGGATTTTTACCGGTACACCGCGCAGCTTTGCGCACAGCAGTCGTGCGGTTCGTTCCCCGTTAACGATCGTTGTTTTGATATATATGGCGGCGCCAAATGCGTTCAGGTTGGCGTCGTAGAAACCGTGGATATCGTCGGCGTAGCCCTTGGAGTGACTGACGATTCCTCTCGGAACCCTCAATGAGTTTAACTAAGACAATTGTTTTATGTATGCTCGCCACCGTGTTTCGTCGTCCAATGAAACCGCTTCGTCGCACCCGACGTTCAGTAGCCACAACCTTTACAGGAGAACGTTACCAGTTACAATAACCGGACCAAGTAACCATAATAGATCGAAAATTCGGGCAATACTTGCTAATATATTTCGCTTCGTGATTTTCTCGGTAGTGGTCGGATCGCAGACCTCGTCCCGCAGCGGGGCATGATTCGAGTTTCGTTGCAGACCCAGCGTCGAAATATGATTGGCCCTATCCAACGTCAATACTGGTTCCGATAATTGTATATTCGACAAGACTTGTAGCAAATGTTGCGTGTTCGAGGCCCATTTCCGAAGATTGAACCCTCCTTTTTCCAACGTCGCTAAGATTTCGTCGTAGATGATGAGGGCTCGGTTGATGTCGTCTGCGTTCGTGAGCAAATCGTCGACATAAAAGTCCGACAAAATTGCTGCGGCACCCAATGGGCATACATCCCCTTCTACTTGTGCTACATCATACAATGCCCGAATGGCGCGAAACGAGACCGGTGAAATACCGTAATTGACGGTTTCGAGTTGAAATGTTTTAACCGTCTGGTTCAGATTCGCTCTCTAAAAAATGCATTGGAAGCGCACGTCCGCTTCGTCGACGTCTACTTGCCAGTACATTTTCTCTACATCAGCGGTCATGACGTACCGCCATCTTTGAAAACGCGTAATGATATCAGTCAGGTCCTGTTGCAAGGTTCGACCCACCTTTAAAGCGTCATTTAATGATACCCCAGTTGATGTATTATACGATGCATCAAAAACAACCCGAAGCTTGGTTGTTAAGCTCGCCTTTTTGAGGACCGGGTGATGCAGCAAATGAGATCCGCCGATTGGCTCGTTTACCTCGCGCAGATGGCCCAATCATATTCGTCCAGAAATTCCACGTATTGCGCCTTTAGATCTGAATTTTTATTAAGCTTTCGCTCTAATGCGTAAAATCGACGCAGGTCGGTCTCCTTAGAATCACCAAGATGCTCAATTACGTCCTTTTTCAACGGAAGTTGTACGATAAACCTACTCTTGTCATCTTTCCGATGTGTTTCGACGAAATGGTCTTCGCAACCAGCTTCCTCCTTCTTCCGACTGATTCGTCCAGGAAGCTACTCGATTTCGCAAAATGCGGAAAGGGTTTTATCGAGCTATTGCTTGGTAACGAGATGACACGCGACCTTGTTGCTGATGCATAGCACCGTTAAGCTAGAACCGCCCAGAACCCATCCAAAAAGAGTTTTTTGGAGCACTGGGTGCTCGACTGTGGCCTTAATTTGGCCGACCCATAAACTTTCCTAAAAAATCCGAACACCAATGAGTAGATCGATTGTTCCGAAAATGTGAAAGTTTGGGTCGGCCAGCTTGATGTTGCATGTGATGTTGAAAGGAGAGTTGTGAGCTGACGCTGATGGTAACTTGTCGGTAATTTGTTTTAAAACGAGGCACGAATCCTCTCTGAAACAAATAGTAGCGGGAGCGCACCGCTATTTTGACGAAATTCCTCACAATATTCAAGTTTTGTCCTACCCCTGTGAGGGGGACATTCATCGAGTGTAACGTGAGACGCAATGTTTTTGCCAATGCTTCCGTTATCAAGTTTGATTGAGATCCAGGGTCGAGAAATGCTTGACACGAAATCATTTTTCCGTCTGCGGCTCGTACGTGTACAATTGCTGTGGATAGCTAGGTTTGAAAGCAATCCACGTCATTATGCGCATGACCGACCACGGATGAACATGGTGCCGAAGCTGATTCCTCACCGTTGCAATCTTTTGCGCCGGCACTCAGTGGTTCTGTGGCGGATTTGAAGTGCAGCAATGTATTGTGCCCTTTACCGCACGTTTTGCAACCACCCGACGGACAACTTTTGGTACGATACGTCGACGAACGTAAGCAATTTATGCAGATTTTCCCTCTAACGGCGTTCGTTCGTTCGGGTACCGACATTTTCAATAATGTTTCGCACGTATACGAGTGATGGGCACCATTGCAGATCGAGCACTGATTATTGCGAACCATGACGGGAGAAGAAACCAATTTGGATTGTCGATATTTATTGTTGTGAGTGATTGTCGCCGGAGGCGTTTTTTTGTGGATTAGTCCGAGCGTTTGGCACTTGTGCTCTAAAAAATCCATCAATGCTTTTAACATAGGAATCTCCAGGCCCGTGAGACTGTTTTCCCATTCACGATTCGAGATTCTGTCGAGTTTGCTCATTATCAGATGCATTAGGAGATCGTCTCGCGTGCCCGTGGGATGACCCAAATCCCGAAAAGCACGCTGATGATTTAAAATGCCGTCCAACAGGGCGCCCAATGATGCACAACCTTTCTTCGTCAACGTTGACAACTCGAAAATCACCTTAACGTGTTTATGAACGATCAGCCGTTTATTGTCGTAACGTTGACGTAGTATGTGGCACGCTTCAACGTAATTGTCCGCCGATACTTCGAGAGTTTGTATTAATTCGGCCGCTTTGCCGCGAAGTGAGGATTTCAGATAATAAACTTTTCGAATGCTCGTGATACCATCGACATTGTGAATTAACGATTAAAAGATGTCGAAGAATGGGTACAAGTCCTCAAACTCGCCCGAGAACGTCGGCAATTTGATTTTCGGTAATCGCAAATTATTGTTAACGTTGCAATTATGTCCAATGGTCTGAGCCCGAGCTGCATCGTGCACCTGTTGAGCGAACCCTTCCGCCTCTTGGAGCGCGGCACCACCGAGATTGGTTATGAGCTCGCAGAAAGCGACTTACAATGAGAAAAAACATTCTTTGAAATATTCTCTGCCCTCGTTTATTATTTTGCCTTTGTTTGCGAGATCGATCTGAAATTGAATCTCGTCAAACTCGTCCCATAATTTTTCGACCTTGGTTCTACGCTCGTGCAATTCTGTGAGCGATATAGTTCCGATGTACGGACACTGGACGAACGCAGTAGCGCGTGTGAGAAATGCCTTAATGCGACCACACTTAGCTCGCGCGACGTTAGGCTCGTCGTCTGACATGGCAAGACAGTGTTGTTGAGAATGAAGGAAGAAAGGGGATGATGAATGATTGAAGACTTACGGGCCGCGGCGATGAGCTGGTATGGTACATTGTCCACTATCCTTTGCAAATAAGTGCTCGTTTTGACCGGCTACATAGCCCGGTCACACAGCGCATAGTTGCGCATAGTGCGATGCGTGGTGGTGCCACAACCGTCACTCGGCAAGAACCCCACTCTGTGTTTTGAAAAATCCTGTGCGTCCACGAGAGCGTTAAGACGTCACACCAAACACAGAGCATACGCGTGAACGATGATATGTCTGTTGAAGACGAAGCGTACTACAGAGTAACGCAATGGTTTTGTACGACACTATGATATGGTGAAATGAATATTTTCGGGAATGCACTTCTCGAAATACACCCGCGTTATTTTTATTATATATGCCGAACACGAGATCCGATGCCGAGCGCAAGATGCGATGCCACGCTGTCCATTCCACTTTTTGACCGGTTGGTATTCGGAATGTTCCGCCTATGATTTTAGCACGCACAACACTGCCTACTAAAGGCGAAACGTTTTTACGAAATCGTTCTATCCTACCCGAAGGGTCAATGTTCCGTGCGGGATAATGGGTGATTGCATAGTAGAGCCAAGCAACCCACGATTCAATCTCGAACCCTTCAAATAATTAGACACTCTGTTGGGCATCAACTATGATTACGTTCACAAATCACTTAAAGACTGTAAGCAGGAATGGACTGTATTTGTCTTTATTCTGGCATGTTGCTCGAGCTGTAATGAACCGCCTTCTTTTCACGAGCCAAGAGAGCTAACTGAACTCTTGCGCATCGGCGAACAAGGGCACAAAGACCCAAAAAAAGAAAGAGGGTACGGCGCCTCTATTCGCGCGCTTAGGTACCAACAGCTCCTATAGATGGTGCGGATGAAGTCGGCGTACGGCGACTCAAATATAAATGCAAAATCATACATGTAATAAAAAAAAAGAATGAACTTATCATTTATAGCTGCGAGCTCGAACAGCCTCTTAAGACTCTCCACATTACACTGTGTGCGAGTTCATGAGTCTATTTCCTGTAATTGATTTTCGTCTATTGACTGAATTAACGTATCGCGTTCCACAAGTAATACGAGCACAATGTTGTATTTCCGCCAACTTATACGATTACTCTCCCCATTAGTAATGTGGTTTGTTGATATATTGTATCATTATATATTTGTTTCCATACAGTTCATTATAAACTTGACTACGGGGAATGAATTACTTTATTTTGTACGATTGTTTTGTATTATGCTGAGTCAAAATCAAACACCGATTTGAAACAAATTTGTCAGAGCATAAAAAGCGTAAACATGACGTCAGTAATATTCAGATCGCTGCAGCATTCGTTCCGCACCGATCGAAAAGCACTTGAAAAAATAGACATTCAAGAGAAGTTCTTTAAAAAGTGTTCACTCATGTAATACGAAAGAAGAACGTTTTCGAAAAGTCAGAAACGCGAAATGGGGTCTTTCATATCTTCCACTTCAGACTTTCCAGAATGAAACAGCCCCCTAAATCTGGGAATTCACTGTCAGCTGTGTTGTCATTCCGATGGAGCGTTGCCCTCCGTATGTTTATGATATTCATGTGGCTAGTTTTCGGCAACTTGTGTGCTCCCGCCACTATCATGAACACATAAACCTCTAACACCCGTTCTGGTTCTACTGGAAGTGACAGCAGTATTTCTCACCCGCGCCAGATCGCCGATATTTCTCTTAACTCTAGTGAAGCCTCTGCATATAAATCTCAGGCTGTGAGTCCATAGTTATTTTTGGTCTCGGCATACACCATCATACACCTAAAAAAGTATACATTGTATCCTTAACCAATAACCTATAAACCAGGGTTTATGTTGTTCACGCGATACATTTTTATTCGATTTGATCGAACAACACCCCTTCCACCTTAGCCATGCCCATTCCACAAAAAAATTTCATGGCGAGAGAGGGTCGGTGCAAACGGTCGCGTCTATTCATCTATCAGGGACAATATCGACCCTGGTTCACAGTGCAGTAAATCGCATCTTTCCGCGTGCTGGCACGTTTTGTAACATTTCAATAAACGTTTGATTTTTTCCGTATTTTTTTGTGAATAATGGTCTACTAATACTGCGAGAAAAGTCCGATTTTTCATGGTGAAAAATGAAACATCTACTTGCAAATTTTTAATTCGCCGTTGCGAGTGATTTTTTCCTTGATTTTTCGGCTTCAATTTCCGTTTTTTACGTTTTTGGGTAATTCGTGGATGCAAATTATTCCAATATTTTTCTATTTGGGCGTTCTTATAGACGAATAAGAAAACTTTGTAAATTTCTCAAATTTCTTGTAGCATGAGTAGGCGGTGAAAAGCGGTGTACATGTTGAAGGTACTAAAAACATTTACATAATAAGGGTTAAAAATGATTACGTCAAGGTCTCGCACGTACACATGAATATAAATTTGTAAATTTATATTATAAATGTGTATTAGAGAAATATAGTTTGAAAATTCACGACTCTACAAATCAGTTTATCATGGAAGAATGTGAAAAACTTGAAGAGCATGAATGAATCAATTAATTAATGCGTAACGAATAGAGAATCCTTCTCGTAGTGTATTATTGTCGTATACTTACTCAAATTAATTATCGGCCCAATACGTATCAAGTGGAATTCAAGTTAAAATGTAATGCTTATATATATTTAGCCGCAATATTCTTTGTAAGACAAAAATGATCTGCGTTACACATTTGAGCTAAATATTGATAAGCGCAAAGAATTGCGACCAGCGAGGAAACATTTTTATAAATAGTGCGTAAAGCACTCAGGACTCATCTGACGTAGCTGATGGACTCAATCTTTATGGCTCATGCCACGTCATTTAACATTTACATCCATAAGCTACGATATATCTCTCTCTACTTTACGTGAGCATTCGCGGATTAAAAGCTTCCTTTTCATGATAATCATCATTACCACACTTTTTTAACAATTATTTGTAATTCTATGAATATTAGACTACATTCTACCATCTATCTATCATCTATGTATCATACAGTTCACACTATGTATAAATTGCCAGGCTTATTCAATAACCGGTCAAAACCTTACTAAGGTTTGTTTAAAGTCGCTTAATATGTCTGTTTGTGAATTATTTCCAGCCGTAAGTTCGATGAGACCGATCGACAGCACCAACTGCATTCTAGACCAAGACGTAAAGGCAGTGACCCACGAAAACGCACACATACATGATCCAACATCTACCCAACTACCAACAGAAGGTTAGTCCATTAAACCAAATTTAAAATAATTTTATCAAAGAGCCACGCAAAACGAAATGACAAAATAATGTTCTGCTGAAATGGTGAATGATAAACAATTGCTTGCAAAACCGATATCAATTGATGTCCAAAGTAATCAAGCTTGAATTGATTCTGGCATATATTATATAAATAACTTTTTTATCAATAAATACAATCCTTGGCTGTATTCTATTACGCCTAAAACTATGTAAAATTTTACACTGTTACTATTTAAGTATTTTTAAATCGGACATACGTAGAGCGCATGTGTAAGTGCACCATTATATAATATCTACTGCCCCTTTAACTTTCAAAAATTATAATCCATACGTCCCACGCCCCGGAATCATTCCCAAAAAACCCATTATAGTAAAGTTAGTTAGCTCGCAAATCTTTTTAATGAAATTATTATACAGGGTCTTCAAAAATCCTGGACCAATTGAATAACTTGAAATTTGGACGGTGCTCAAAAAAATGGTGTAGACATAAGTTGTAGAAAATTTCCCTGGCTATCCGACGGCGACCTCAGTCGTGAACTTGACCCTGACCTTCATTTCTTTCATCGGCCATGTTGTATCAGCCAACTTGAAATTTTTTATTTTTAAAATCTCACCTCAAATTAATAATCAGCGACCTCAAAACCCCATGTGGAAAGTTTTCAGTATACTTGTGAACAAATTAAAAATTTTCCATCCGCCCTGTGCGATTCGCCGTCTTGACTTTGTTAATTCTTAAAATCTGACTTCAGAGTCTTAATCAACGAAAGGTAATAATTGTGTGAGCGAAAGAATACAATTTAGAATATCTCTAAGTTGCTTTCGTTTATTAATACTAAATGTTAATACTCCATCAATTTTAATATTCATCATTAAGTCCGCTCCAAACATTAGATTTTTGATTATTACTTTTAAGAACTGTGTGTCACTTTATTGATGATTTAGCCGTTTTCTTCGTTCATACTTCCTGTTGGAAGTGTGACAAGACAGTGGAGACGAAAAACAAGAAACACGTATTTTATAATTCTGAACGTTTATTAGAAGCTTAGAATATCCGAACATGTGTCAACTTTCATAGGCGTGAGCTAAGTATGAAAAAGGTAGGCGACAGCGTCGCCACCTCGCCAATGGTATCCGTGAATCGGGACCGGCACAACATTCAAATGTTACAACACTCCCCCTCGATTCAGGGATACTCAAAGTTGGAGTCTAGGATAACGCCAAGCCAAGCAGCTCCAGGCACTTCCGATACTTTGGCTTCGCCATCCCTTTAGTTAGGACGTCAGCTACCATTTCCGCTGTAGGAGTATATATAACCTCCAGTTTGCCATTGTCGATGGCGCCTCTGGCGTAGTGGTGTCGCACGTCGATGTGTTTGCTTCGATTGTGGAAAACAGAGTTCTCCGCTAATTTTCTAGCCCCATTATTAGCACAGAAAATTCTGACTTGGGCTAATCCGTTGAAGCTAATGCAGGCGAGAAAACGTTTCAGGTAGGAAGCCTCTTCTGCAGCCTCGGATAACGCCATGTATTCGGCCTCGGTCGATGAGAGTGCTACTGTTCTTTGCTTCGTGCGCGACCAACAGATAGGGCATCCACCCAGGATGAAGACGTAACCCGTGTATGACTTCCTGTCATTTGGGTCCGTGTCAATGCCCAGTCCGCATCAACAAAACCCGTCAAGGGTGCACCTGTCCTTTTGAAGCTGAGGCCCAAGTCTTTGGTTCCCTGAAGATATCGCAAAACGCGTTTCGTAGCGGCCTAATGTGTAGAATTGTAACAGCAGTTGTATTGATTTAAATAACTAACTGCAAACGAGATGTCAGGGCGAGTACACACGGCGAGATACACGAGAGACCCCACAAGCTCTCGATAAGGTAGTTTCCTCTCTTCGTTATCACGTTCCCTCTCGTTTACTTCCAATTTCGTTTCAGGATCTAGAGGGGTCGCGACAGGCTTTGACTCAGACATGCTGAAGCGATGTAAAAAATCTCGGATGTAACCACTCTGGTTAACAGTGGCCATATCTCCTCGCTGGACAAACTGCATCCCGAGACAATATCTCACTGGTCCGAGGTCCACGACCTCAAACATCTTCGATAGATAACGACCAAAATTCTCGATTTTTTCTCCAGTTCGTGAGGCAACGAGGATATCGTCAATGTATACCGCAATTAGCAGTGAATTTTCCGCAAAACCTTCGAAGTATACGCACGGATCTGCCATCGAATTTTCTGCTCCAAATTTTCACAGTTCTTGATCAATCCTGTCATTCCAGCAGCGATCAGTCTATCGCAAATCGTATAATGCCTTATTCAACAAGCAAACTTGGTTATTTCCTTTTAGTTTTTCGAGCAACTTCTTTGTCTTTCTTCCGGTCTCGCTGTTTTCATCCTCAGTCAATATTGTGATGTCGCGAGTTATTTATTAATTTATTTATTGTGATTGGGGCTGCCGACTCGGCTACGGAACGCGGTGGTTGAGAAGTAAAACGCGGTAGACACTTACCGAGAAGCACAAGACTTTATTTTCAGTGTTACAACGGACAGCGTAACGTTGCTGCTTGGATGATCGGAAAACTACTAACTAGCTAGCCTAAGGAGAGGGTGGTTTTTATAACATTGACTCATGAGAAAGTCGCGGTTTGGTAGGGAGAGAATTTGGGAGTTAGAACATTCTGGAGGCGGAAATGTCTTGGAAGATTCTAGGAATGACAGCTGTTTCGGGCTTGAGGCGGGTCAGGCCATAAAGATAGATGTTTTATCGCGGGATCGTGGAAAATTGAAAAGATATAGTTTTGGGTCCTTACCGGGAAACAGAGATTATTTGTATTTCGAAGGCCAGATGCCCCTGCGATAGCGAGGGTGTAGCTGCAGGAAGTCACGTAGGCAAAAAGGGAATGCGAGAGACGCGTGGGAAAGAGGAAAAAAGGTGGATGAAAATTGACCATCGTCACAATATGATTCTCTCCAGGGCTTCTCTCGTATGCCCCGGGATTTCCATGAATACTCTCTCATGTAGCGCTCCATTTAGGTAAGCAGTGTTGATATCAAACTGACGTATAATTATTCCACTCTCGACAGCAAGTGCCGCCATTGTTCTAATTGAACTAACTCGTGCGACTGGTGCGAACGTTTCGTTGAAGTCGATCCCGGGCCTTTGAGCGAATCCCCTCACTATCACATGTGCTTTTCTTCATTCAATAGTTCCGTCCGATGCTTATTTGTTCCGAAGTACCAGTCGACTTGCGATCACCTTCTGATCGTTCGGCCTATCGACAAAGGACCATGTGTCGATTTAACAATGGATCTTAATGCCGAGACAATAGTCTGATACCATTCATCGGTGTCAGATCTGCAAACGGCCTGCTCGATCGGGATTTCAGCGTGAAACGCCGTTGCTTCGAGATGTTCCACAAAATTCATTGTGTGATATTCCTTACGCGGTTTCCCCCGCCCATCCATCCTTATTATTCTCGGTTTTCCTTGAAGTATTCGGGGAAGGCCATCATCGTCGTGTTATTGATCGTCTTCCTCCACATTCTGCTCGGATTCGTCGTCGTTCGGAAATTCACCATCTTCTGGAAGTAGATCGCCTTCGAATTCCCGGGAAGGTAAAGGCATTTCGTCTTCCGAAGAACCATCGTTCTCTTCAATTAAGGGAGCTTTCCAGTGTGAAATTTTCAAAAAATTTTTTTTTTTTTTTGCTTTATCGAATAGTATACACTCTTTTCGAAGAAGCAGAAGGCATATTGTATGGACCTGGTATCGCTGATGACCGTAAGTAAACGATTTACCTAAAATTTCCTCACTTGAAACTTTGAACGCGTTTTTCTCGAAACAGCATTTTTCAAAACGGTGTCCAACTTGGAGGGCAGAGTTTTAAAGCTATCGAGTTGAATTTTTTACACAATATTCTTAACGTCATTGTTTATCGTGCTATGGAAGCTTTTTTTTTTTTTTTTTTTTTTTGACATCTTCCTATTTTTTTGTAAAAAAAACTGCCAAAAAAAATGCTAAAATCGATACTTTTTGTTCAAACCGGCGCCATTTTTGCAAAAAAAAAAAAAAAAAAAAGCTTCCATAGCACGGAAGCCAATTATATACCGATCAATAATCTTTTTGTGTTTTTTGTTTCAGATCAAAATTGTGACCCCCAAGGTGGACACCACATCCAAGTGCATTTTCTGCAACAATTGTTTCATCATTTTTATAGATATTAATTAATAAATAAATCGATCTTTAAAAAATTGTTTTGTATTCTTCAATACCCAATTAATATACAAAAAAAAACCAAACCGATTAGATTATTTTTTCTTTAAAAAAAAAATCGCGAAAAACAGCGATTTTTCGGGCTGTCACACTGGAAAGCTCCCTTAAGAACTCATCATGGTCCCCGATTCTTGGTGCAACGACAGGTATTCCGATGAATTTCACGTCCCTCGCAATATCTATATACGTCTTTCGTCTGGTAGCCATATTCGGTATCGCTTGGATTCTTTCGAATACACAACAAAAATTCCCTTTTTCGATCTGGACTCTAATTTTCTTCTTGCCGGAGCTCTGCTAAGTGTAAACACTCGAGATCCGAATTCTTTTAAGAAACCAACATCGGAGATCTTTCCCGTCCATTTCTCATAAGCGGTACGCACATCAAGTGTCCTCGACGGACATCATTTTCGACTATAATTCGCCGTGTTGACCACGTCACCCCAAAATGATAAGGGTAGTGCGGACTGAATCGGTAGGCATCTTGCCATGACCAACAATGTGCGAGTTCTCCTCTCCACGACGCCGTTCTGTTCAAGATTGTGACTGACCATAGTTCTCCGAGTAATTCCATTGTCCCAGGGGAACGTATCGAAAACCTCATTTCGGTACTATTTTCCGTTATCGGACTGAAGATACTGTATTTTTCTTCCGTGCCGATTTTCAGCTAGAGCCTTAAAGTCTTTAAAGGCAATGAGGCGAAAGTTAGCCGATGACATTTCAGAGGGCATTTCAGCATCGCATATTGGCTCCAAAAATGGTTGGATTTGAAAAGAAACGCATAACTCCTGTTGGAGATCGCATTTACCGACCTCCACTAGCGATACGAGAGCGCCGACGACGTCCGCGTGGCGTCTCCCCACGTAGCGCTAGCTACTTTTCTATTCACGGTCTACCCGTCTTCTCATTATCTATTACCCATGTTCATCTTCGCACACCGCATGGCGTGACTCGTACCGTTGTGCGTCGCTTTGGCAGGAGCGTCTCTCCTATATCATTTGTATGTGAAAGTTGTAATAAAATCCTTTTTGTGTTTCGGAACTGTGACTGTTCGTGCACTCTACCGCATGCCCTTACTTCCCTGACCTCTCACAGGTTATGGGCCCAGGACACAAGTAACGTGCGTGAAATAAGTGTGACTAGTGCGAACGAAACGGCCATCTTTGCGACTTGCGAAGACAACGCTGCAATCCGACCAAAAATGTTAGGCTTCACACACATATCGCGATTCGAACCTCTGAGTCGCGAAAATTATGATACGTGGAAAATCCACATGGAGGCATTGTTAATTCGAAACGACGAGTGGGATTAGCAAGATCTGACATCGTACTGTCAATTAGTGCTTCTGAGCTCAAGCCAATCAAAAACTGCAATACATCGCGAGACGTCTGGTGTAAATTGCAAGACATTTATCAGTCCAAGGGACCGGCAAGAAAAGCGACCCTCCTGGAACAACTTATGTTACACCGAATGGAAGATGGCAACGATGTGCGCGAGCACATGGCCAAGTTCTTCGACGCTGTCGATAAGTTAGGTGACATGGAAGTGAACGTGAACCCCGATGTGCTAGCGATCGCACTGTTGTATAGTCTGCCATCGAGTTATGAAAACTTCCGCGCCGCAATCGAGTCGCGCGACGAACTGCCCGCTCCCGAATCTGTACGCCAACAAGAGGAATACGTCGTGGAAGAACCAGCAAGGCGCGAAACCGGATAATTCTGGAACCAATAAGGCACAGTATAACAAAAAGAAAAGACTACGATGCAATAAATGCAAACTTTTCGGTCACAAGGCCGCGGAGGGTCGCACCAAGAATGTCGCGACCAACGGACACGCAAAAACGAGCGATCAAGTGTCATTGTGCGTAAACGAGGCACTGCTCGTTAAATCCACAGGACGCGAGCATAGATGGTGTTTAGACAGCGGAGCGACCTCGCATCTGTGCAACAGCCTTGCTTTCTTTTCGAGCGCTGACTATTCTAAACACGGTAAACTTAACATGGCAAACGACGAGTCTACCCAAATCGTGGCCGAGGGTACAGCAAATTTGAAGGTTGACGCATTCGGCACCGTTAAGGACGTGTCGTTGAACAACGCTCTACACGTTCCGGACTTGCGTACCAATCTGCTGTCAGTCGGGAAAATCACGGATCGAGGATTTGAGGTAGTATTCAACAAAGCAAACGCCACCGTTCTGGACCGTTACGGAGATGTGAAGCTCGTCGCAGACAAAATCGACGGACTATACTTCGTGCGCGAATGCCAGAAAGAAGAGGCTTCATTGTCGGCTACATCTCGCTCGAATTCTTCTTGGCATCGTCGGCTCGGGCATCTCAACATGTCGGATCTTCGTGAGGCCGAGCGCAAGGGTACCATACGTGGATTGACGCGTAAGGAACTAGGAGACGACGCCGAGTGCGACGTGTGCATCAAAGCCAAGATATGCCGAAGTCCTTTTCCTAAGAAATCAACGCGCGAATCGGAGTTACTCGACCTCGTTCACTCCGACGTATGCGGTCCGATGAGAGTTGCGTCCATCGGCGGAGCCAGATATTTCATTGAATTCATCGACGATCATTCACGTAAATCGTTTCATGTAAAATTGAAAATAAATAACTTTTTAATCAAACAACAATTTGCCCCCTCTTTTGGGGTATAAATCGGAAAATATCGATCTTAGGAAAAAATTAATAAGAACCAAAATCGTAGGAAATTAAATTCCAAACAACTGTTGTTATTACTATTTTTCGTGTAAAACTGAAAATAAACGAGTTATTCAATAAACAAAAATTAACCCTTAAAATCAAGATGGCGGAAGACGCAACGAATCGAATACCACGCGAAGCCAAATTTAGACTGCCAGTGACCCCCCCCCCCCCCCCTAACGAATTCCGAAGGAAAATTGCTACTTAAGATTTTTTCCGGGTTTGCCCCTTTTTTGAGCTAATTCGACTGGGCTATATTCGCTATAATAAAACGATGTCGGAGTATTTTTTTGTTTCGGTGTCCATGGTAAATGTTCAATTTGCTGAAGCTTTTTATGATTTTTTTTTATGAAAATAAGTTCAACATCATATACCATATATGTGGGATCGGGCTCCGAGGATCGGGGCTACGGCCTTGTCTCGACGTCGGAGAGAAGAAAGGTGGAGAGAAAGAATTAGTTGGCCATCTGACACGATCACGAGGAATATATACTCTATCTTTCCACGTTGTATCCCATTTTCGATCTTTAATATTCTTTCAAATTAATCAAATTATCGTTTGTTCTTTTCTCAATTTAAACATCGACTTGGTCATTCTCCCTTCTCTCCCGATCCTACATTTGGGGTCTCGTCCGGGATCGCGAGAACGAGTGCGAATTCCGACGTGTTTGAGAAAAACAAAGTACGACGCGATAACGGAAGAGAAGAAAAGACGAAAGGTGAAATAAAGGCGTAAAAGAGACAGAAGACGGGATAAGACGATACAACGAAAGCTGAAAAGAAAGGCGCAAAACGAGAACCGAAAGACGAAAAGACGTACGGTGAACAGAGACGGAAAAGTGACTTTAATGTCACTGTATCGGGCATTAAGCTGCAAAATACAGTGAAGTGAAGCCGCGAAGAATAGTGAAAACCGAAACGTGGTGTGGACAATGGTTCTCGAAAGATCGTTCAAAAACACAGAGAATGTCGCAGAGGACGCCGTAAAGATCGCAGCGAGTTCGGCGCAAGCCAACGACATGAGCGAGAAAGAGACAGAAAACGTAAACAACGAAGCCGCTTCGAGTTCGACGCCGATGGAACGAATGTCGATAAAGCAGCTCAGAAGTAAATTAAAGAAATTGGATTTACCGACAAAAGGAAAGAAGGCGGAACTGCTAGCTCGACTGCGACAGTATGAAGAAAATAATGAAGATGACAAAAAAAAATGAGAAGGCGGAATCGGTCAGTGAGCGATCAGCTGAGACCGCTGACGAGGATAGAGGTGTTCGCGACACTGAAACAAGAAGAGCGAGGCGACGACAAGACGACCGGGGAGCAACAACGCTTTCACATGGCTCAGCGAGCTTGTTCACCATTAAAGATGTCGAAGGCAGTATTTCTAATTTCTCAGGAGACGACAAGCTTTTAGTGGAAAGGTGGCTCGAGGAATTCGAGTACGCGAGTGTATTGTTGAACTGGAATGAGTTACAAAAAGTGATATACGCGAAAAGACTGCTACGTGGCTCGGCGAAACAATACATTGCGTTGCAGAAGGGTCTCACGACGTGGAGGGAGATGAAACGACGGCTCGCGCGTGCGTTTGAATCCAAAATAAATAGCGCGACCGTTCATGCGCAACTCGCGAAACGTAAAATACTAGCAAACGAGCCGCCGCGACAGTTCGTGTACGCCATAAGTGAGATCGCGAACCAAGGGTCGGTAGAAGAGGAAGCGCTGATACAATACGTGATTGACGGTGTTATGGATGACGAAAATAACAAGGCTATTTTGTATAACGCTTCCACGATCACAGAGTTGAGAAAAAACAGCGGAATGAACCGGCGAAAGGAAAGACAAAAGATATAGCCAGAACGGAGGATAAAACGAAAGTAACGACGGTTAAAGCTTTGCGATGTTACAATTGCGGTTCATCCAACCATATCGCGCGCGAGTGTCCGGAGAAGGAAAAGGGGCCCAAGTGTTTTAAGTGTAACAGATTTGGACATGTTGCATCCAACTGTGATGACTCCGACAAACCGTCGATACGAAAGAAAAGCAGTGTAAACATGCTCGCCGTGATTAACCGAACGGCGACAGACGATGAGATCATAGTAGAGATCAACGGTGCATCAATAAAGGCGATGATAGATACGAGAACGCAACACACCGTGTTAAATAGAAGCGAATACGAAAGGATTGGAAAACCGCCGTTATAAGTGAGAGGGAAAGTCTTTCAGGGCTTTGGAAAAGTCACCGTAGCAGCCGCAGGGCTCGTACACACTAGCATCGTGATTCAGGGTGAAACGTACAATGGTGACGTATACGTGGTGCCAGATTCCGTCATGAATCATAACATGCTCCTCGAAAGAGATCTGACGGAGGAATTAATGTTTACGAAAGACAACAGTGGAAAAAGCGGATCGGAAGACGATGACAGTGCCGAGTTAAGTGAATGTCTCGTGGAATACGTCGAAACGGAGAAAATGGAAATTGATAGTCGTTATCGCGGAACAATCGAGAAGCTCATTAAAGAGCATAACCCGCGGAAGGAAGTACAGACATGTGTTGAAACGACTATCGTGCTGAAGGGTGACACTCCCGAGTGTTTGAGGCCGCGGCGGCTACCCGTAAAAGAAAAGGCGATATTAGACGCTCAAATCGATGAGTGGTTGCGCGAGAAGGTCATACGTCCGAGTCGGAGTAAATACTCTAGCCCGGTGGTGATCGTACCTAAAAAAATGGAGAATACCGCGTATGCGTAGATTACAGACAGATGAACAAAAAATCGTGAGAGACAGATTCCCGATACCGTTGATCGATGACCGAATCGATGCGCTCGCGAACGGTCGTGTGTTTTCAGTGTTGGATCTGAAAAACGAGTTCTTCCACGTTCCGGTCGGCGCTGATAGTGTGCAATACACGTCGTTCGTGACTGCAGACGGTCAATTCGAATTTTTGAAGACTCCTTTTGGGCTATGTAGTAGTCCAACGTCATTTTTGCGCTTCATCGACGAGGTGTTCCACGAGCTTAAACGAAAAGGAGTGGTGTTAACGTACATGGACGATTTAATCGTGCCTGGAAGAGACGTAGACGAAGCACTGGCGAACTTGAAGGAGACCCTCGATGTCGCTGCTGCCAAGGGGCTCGCGATTAATTGGAAGAATGGTGAGTACCTGCGGAGTCGAGTCGAGTATTTAGGATACGTGATCGAGGATGGTGCTGTTGGTCCGTCACCAACGAAAATCAAGGCTGTAAGAACTTACCCGGCGCCAAATTCTAAGAAAGCCCTTCAGAGTTTCTTGGATCTAACTGGCTATTATCGCAAATTCGTACGCGACTACGCGAAGATCGCGCGGTCACTATCCGACGTGCTGAAAAATGACCAGAGATTCCGATTTGGAGACAAGGAGGAACAGGCTTTCGAGGAATTGAAATGACTGTTGACCAGCGAGCCTATATTGCGGATATATCGCGCCGACGCGCAGACAGAGGTGCATACCGACACCAGTAAGGACGGATACGGAGAGGCGTTGTTACAGAAAACTGACGAAGATGATCGTTTTTACGCGGTTTATTACATGAGCCGAAAAACGTCGGACGCTGAAAGGAAATTACATTCCTACGAACTCGAAACGTTAGCGGTGATACAAGCCGTCAAGAAATTCCGCGTTTACCTACTCGGTATAAAATTCAAACTGGTGACTGACTGTGCGGCATTGCAGATGACATTACACAAGAACGATATCTCTTCGAAGGTAGCCCGCTGGGCTTTGGCTCTGGAAGAATTCGAGTACGAAGTCGAGCACCGAGCCGGTTTTCGCCTCAAACATGTCGATGCTCTCAGTTATTACCCTGTGATGACCGTTATTGACAAAATCACACCGGTGATTCGACAACAACAAGATGGTGAGGAGAGACTACGAGTGATAAAGCATATACTGGAGAAGGGGCCTTACGAGGATTATATCTGCGAGGACAGCGTCTCGAAGAAACGAGTGGGTAATCGAAATCTCGTCGTATTACCCGCAAGTATGCAACAGGACGTGATAAGAAAGCGGCACGAGAATGGCCACTTCAGCGTGAAGAAAATGATGGAATCCATTAAATCCGAGTATTATATTCTGGGCCTGGCCCAGAAACTCGAAGAATACGTACGCTGATGTGTACCCTGAATATTGGCAGAGGCAAAGCACGGGAAAAAAGAAGGTTTCTTGATACCAATACCAAAAGGCGACGTCCCTCTGTCGGTCTATCATGTGGATCATCTCGGCCCGATGGATGCGACAGCGAAGCTGTATAAGCATCTTTTCGTGGTGGTTGATGGCTTCTCAAAATGTGTGGGGGTCTATCCGACGAAGTCTACGACAGCTAGAGAGGTTATGGATAAACTGAAGGCGCAGCAAAAGAATTTTGGGAATCCCCGGCGTATCATCAGCGATCGTAGGCCGGCGTTTACGTCGTCAGAATTCAGCGATTATTGTGCAGAAGAGAACATCGAGCATATTTTGATCGCGACGGGTGTGCCGAGGGGGAACGGATAGGTGGAGCATATAAACAAAATAATGTAGTAAACACGCGGCTAGGAGGGGATCGAATGACTTAAAAACGCTTGACGTATATGATGCTACTATTTGGCACACTAATAAACTTTATTAAACATTTAAGAAGTTACACAAAAGAAAGATAGAAAATGGGAACATAACATAAACGTCTCGAAATAAAAAGGTCGCTCGTCAAGAACTTCACGTCGTCGCTACGCACGCTCTATTACGACTGTCCCCATGCACTACTCTGACTGTGCGATAAAGTGGGGGAAAAGGCGCTCGTCGAGGGACGCCACTTAAGCGCGCGAAAACTGTCCACCAAAATGAGTGACCGATTAGTACGCAGCAGGACGCGAACCACGACTCTCCACAATAATTATCCCGATACTCACGAAGTTAGCTCGAGGTTGCCCTAACAAGTGGTATCGTCACGTGGACTCAAAATGTAAATACACAAAATGTAAAAAATTAACTTTCATAGTAAAGAAAAGAATATCCCGTTGAGAAAAATTGGAATGGAAACCATATGTTTTGAAATTTTTCGCCTGCGCTATGTCACTCTTGAGATATGCTATGTTAAACACTTTTTATTTGTTTTGTGAGTATCAATTTTTTAAATGTTGAAAAAATGATTTCATGATGAAAAAACATACCCCACCGAGACAATGTGAACACCAATCCATACAATTTTGAAATTTGTATTTGCGACATTCCATCTCAAAGTTATTGTATGCTAAAGGTTTATTCATTCATTTCCATCTATTCGCTTAACGGTGTGAGAAAAAAATACCCCAAATGATCGTTTTTAAGCCAGACATTTCTATATTTTTTTGTATAATTTTTCTGGCGTATGTGCGATGTTAAACTTATTTTAATGAAAAAAAAATCATAAAAAACCTCTGCAAATTGAACATTTATCATGGACACCGAAGCAAAAAAATACCCCGACATCGTTTTGTTATAGCGTATACAGAGCTATGCGTTTTTTTTTAATCCAACCATTTTTGGAGCCAATATGCGATGCTGAAATGCCCTCTGAAATATCATCGGCTAACTTCAGCCTCGTTTAAAGGCTCCGAAAACCTCCCTTTTGCGTTTTATCAAACGTATCTCGCACCATCCTGAGAAGTCGTCAATGAATGTAACAAAATACTTGTATTTTCCGTTAGATTCGACCTTCATTGGCCCACAGACGTGGCTGTGAATTATCTCTAACAGCTTCGACTCTCTTGTCGACTTCTTGGGAAAAGGCATTTTTGACATCTTTTCGCGTAGTCATATTTCGCAAACGAAATCCTCGCATGTCCTTCCGAGATTCATACCTCGTACGGTGCCATTTCGATCGCATTCAATGAGGTCGCGAACGATCAGGTGTCCCATCTTCCTGTGCCACGCTTCGGTCGTATTTCTGAACTTCGTTCCGGCGATGATTCCGGCGTTGGCATTATGCTCGTTACTAACTTCCCGTACGTAATACAAACCATCTTTCCGATCTGCCGTTAGTATCGTGTTTCCTTTCTTGACGACGATTTCGGCCTTCTGTTTTTGAAAAATAACCAGGTAATCTTTTTCCGCAATTTACCGATAGATAATAGGTTTGTGCGCCATCTCGGAACGTACAACACCTCATCTATGTGAACGTTCCTCCATCGACCTTTGGTCTCTGTGATTATAGATACAGACCCCTTTCCTTCTATCGACGTCGTTCCCGTTTTGTTCCTTTGCTTGCAAGTTTCACATTTCTAGTACAATCCTTACTCATACCTGTGAACCTGACATTCGTGTTACTCATATGAGCGGTACTCCCGCTGTCTAGGGACCATCTTCCGTCACGCTGCGCATCATTTGCGAGGAATGATTCCGTGGTATCCGTGTATTCGGCTTTCGTACACAGGCTTACGTTTTCGACGGGTTCGCGCTGTCGGCGTTGCTCCTCGATTCAATGCAATCGGTCGCCTCGTGTGTAATTTTTCTGCATCTGTGACACTTGTATTTGAAAAATTATGGTTTCTTACCACTTTCCTTTTTCGATGAGCTCTTGGATTCCCTTGTATCCTTCTGGTTTTTGGTGTTTATATTTGGATTTCTGACGAACATCGCGTTTTGTTTATGATCGGTTATGTCCTTTTTTCTAGCATCATGTTCGTCTACAATCTTGACCCATAAACTTTCCGGAGTCGGTAACTCATCCCTCGATTCGATTGCGCATCTAAAATTCTCAAAGCTGGACGGCAAACTGTAAAGTAATAATAATAGGTCGTAATTTACTTCTCCGTCCATTTCATTCAATTTGTCGACGGTATCGAAGAATGTGTCCAAGTGAACCTGAATTTCTTCGTATTCATCCATCTTGTAAAAGTGCCAATCGTTTTAGCAATGTGGCTTTTCATGCCGGCCCGCTCGATTGGTATATAGACTTTAAAATTTGGCTTAAATTAATTTAAGCCAAATTTTTCGAGACGTGCTACACCCTTTTATGTGCGTTAATTCCGACGACTTCATCGCCAATATGATATCGGATTTGGGGTTTTGATCCCCGACCATCCACAATCTTTGTGCTTCCATGGATCTTGCATCACCCGCGATAATTTCTGGGTTTGTAACTTCCCCATTCGCGTATCCTCACGCATCGTTCTTCACAAGTATCGCTTCCATATGAATTTTCCACGCATCATAGTTGTCCTTGTTTAAAGATACGTACGGTGTTTTAAGAAGCCATTTCCACGTGTTTGTGTATTCGGGATCGACTTTTTGAGAATGAACGCGGTCTTTCGCTAACCTCACTTTTTTCGGTCAGCGTGTACTTTCACGATTTCTTGTATTCGCACTTATTTCAGTTACCTGAGCCCATAACCTGTTGAAAGTGTCGCAGGACAGTGGAGATGAAAAACAAGAAACACGTATTTTATAATTCTGAACGTTTATTAGAAGCTTAGAATATCCGAACATGTGTCAACTTTCATAGGCGTGAGCTAAGTGTGAAAACGTAGGCGGCAACGCGGTAAGGCGTCGCTCGTGCTACGCGACAGCGTCGCCACCTCGCCAGTGGTATCCATGAATCGGGACTGGCGCAACATTCAAATGTTACAACACTTCCTTCTGTAATTTTTAGATTTTATGATCTTATCGCTTTTCATATTGTTATCTTCAATTAAAAGTTTTCTATTAGATTATTCCTTCATCTGAATATAACATGACCCTCTTCCTGAACGAGAGCGCATAATTATTCTTATGATGAAAGGATACGGTGACAAGACGAGAGCTAATGAAGATGTACGGATTTTATTCAACGATACTTTTAGAGTAGGAATGGAACCGGTATCCAAGTCGACAGTACAAAGCACAATTACGCATTTCAATTTAAATAGGGGTATAAAAGATCTTCCTAAACCGGGTCGTCGGGTTGCAGCAACTACTAAAGAAAAACAGCTAGATGATGCTCTTTCAATCAACGAGGATTGCCACAGTACAGTTACGAAATTTCATCAACAGCATGATATTAGTGTCGGATTAGTGCATAATATTCTGACAAGAAAATTGAAGTGGTTCCATCCATACAAAGTAAAACTTGTACGTAACTTGCTTGAAGATGATCCAGATAAACGCCTAGAGTTTTGTGACTTGATGATGGTAACTGCTGACGTATATTTTTTGAATAACATTCTATTTTCAGATAATTTTTTACAATTTTCAAATGGTGAAGATCGTATCTAGACGTAAAATTGGCCGCCCTTTTCATTCCCGGTGTCAAAATTGGGGGTTGCCATTTAAAAAACGCACTTGACTTTGAAATGACCTTCAACGATAAGGTCAAGGTCACGGCCGTGGTCGCAGTTGGATGGCCAGGGACGTTTCCTACAACTTTTATCTCAAATATTTTTTGGAGCAACGCCTACGTTTCAAGTTATTCAACCGGTTCGGGACTTTTTGAAGACCCTGTATAAAGTTAATAATTGGAATCACCCATAGGTTAAAGAACATGTACATATGACTGATTCCAAATTATTTCGACCACTTTTGAACGCGACCATTTTTCATTTTGCTGAAAATTTTATAGGTTATACTTCCTCACTAAAAACAGTGTTGTGAATTTTTTCAAATTTTTTTACCCAATCGAACAAAAATTAGGAATTTCAAAAAAAAAAAACATCTCTCTGTTTTTCAACCATTTTTAAACGGTCCTCACTTTTTCAAAAATTGGTTGATCGAGATCTTTTTTTTCAAACTGTTCATTTTTGAGCGCACTTTTCAGAAAAAAATACAAAAAAAAGAAATATTGAATTGATTATTTCTTTTTTTTCTGTCATACTCTATGAAAATTTATAAAAAAAACTCTATTTCTCAAAAAGTCCATTTGTGATTTTTAATTTTCAATGTTTTTTTTTAAATTTTGTTTTATTCTGAGTTTAATGCCGTAAGATTCATAGTAGGCAGATTTTATTGTCAATTTTTTTTTGATTCAGCACAAAATTGCTTCAGTTTTTCTGAAAAAAATGTTAATTTTCCGAAAAACCCTATATTTTATTAACGATTTTCTATTTCTAAATCTAGCGTTTTTTCGGAAAATTAATATTTTTCTCAGAAAAACGGAAGCAATTTTATTTTCAATAAAAAAAAAAAGAAAAAAAAATCTGCCCGCTATAAATTTTGCGGCATTAAACTCAGAATAAAACAAAATTTAGGAAAAAAATGGAAAATCAAAAATAAAACATGGAGATTTTGGGAAATAGAGTTTTTCTCTAAAGAAAATGAAACATTTCATAGAGTATGGCTTAAATATTTCTTGTTTTTTTGTAATTTTTTTTCTGAAAAGCGCGCTAAAAAATGGGAAGGTTGAAAACAACGTCCTGTTTAACCATTTTTTGAAAAAGTTTGGAGCGTTTGAAAATGGTTGAAAAACAAAATACGTTTTTTTTCAGAATTTATAACTTTTTTCGTTTGGGTAAACAATTTGAACAAATTCACTGTTTCGGCGACGCCGAAGGTTCGAATGGTCCCGCGCAACGTTCTACGACTATCGACGAGACGAACTCTCGATCGATGACAGCGCCGTTACCCCCTCTCTAGGTCACGTGTATGTTCGCCTCGTCGCTCGCCGGAACCGGCTTTTCGGCCATTGTATATCTAAACTGCGTAAGCCTAAGTGCGTCTCCTCAGTTTAATACTGAAAACCTTCTAATATTTCGTTGACCGTCGTTTAATATACTCATTTTTGACCTTCGCTTTTGATAGACCTTCGTGCTAACCTAAGTTAAACTCAAACTTTCGAGCCCATCGCAGTATAATACACCGACCATTGTTGTAAAATAGACCCGCGCTAATCGCGTCATTGTTCGTCGGACCAGCTTAACATTTTGTAATTGACTGATCGATAGATCTAAAATAAACGATCAACAGTGTTGGGAAAATTGTGCCTAGGCCTTTTTTTTGAGTGTGTGCCTGTTGTTTTTCCTTCTCCTCAAATCAGATCCTCGCTCGAACATTCACAAAAATGTTTTGTGGTATAATATAAAATTTCCAGCAATATTAAGAGTGGCCGGGTTCAAAAGTGGTTGAAATCATGTGGAATCAGTCATATGTATGAAGTATCTGCGCAGATATAGCCACAGCCTAGATATGTGCACGCACGGAAAACAAGTTTGTAGTTCTACCAACGGCTGGCACGTGGCGCATAGCCGCGCGCTTTCGTGCAAACGCACCCATCACCCACTGGCACGATAACGAGGTGAGATGGGCGAAATGCACTACTTGTCTCCAGATACGCGCAGACCAAGCACAATCTCCTCAGACCATCCTACACCAGGATTCCATACCAACAATAAACGGTGTCCATAATTTTCAAAAGTTTTATGACTAAAGTACAACTACCGTCATAATGACATCGACAGAATCTGCGGGCTCCCAAAGCACAAACTGGAGATCCCTGTCCCTCCTCATACCAACCGATTTACCGAAACTTAGGTGAGCACCGGAGTATTGCCCGCTATCGGTTCTTACTAAAAACACGATCCATCGTACCTAAGAGGGTAAACGGCGGCTTGTTTTTATCAAAATGATGCCAATAATTTCGCAAACCTTATTCTACGAGTCGCTCTGATTGTAATAATCTTTTTATATTATAACCAACTTCGTCTGAAAAATGTATAACCGGATTTTGTCCGTAAAACAATGTTCGCAGAATCATTACCAACGAGCACGGCCGAGCATTCAAGCGCGTCCATCAACGTCGGTGAACAACAAAGCGATCCACAAATACAACAGTCGGCTCAACAATGGCCTGCCGTTCTCGAACTTCAAGCTTACAATGTTGCTCATTCTGCTGTAATACCACCTTACCGTTTCTGGAACTCGGAGTTTCGTAACAAACAACCTGCCTTCATACGGCTAAATCTGACGTTACCGTGGGGCGCTAACTTTGCCGTATACGGCAGACGCAACGTAGCGCCGAGTGTGACCCAATACGACTTTGTAAAGTTCGTCAAGGGTGGTCGTGTCGATCATAGATTGAAGAGACAAGTGGACCTGGGTGTGGTCAGTTTTATGAAGGCGTCCAGTAGTCGGTTCGAACTCAATGACAGTGACAAGAGCGAGATCAAAGATGAAGATTACTTAAACATAGATGACACGAAAACACAATCACGAACAAAGTTGGATCTTCAACACCAGTCGCTTGGTTATCAGCACGCTCTTATTAAGAGGGCGATATCCGAACCGATGCTGGTCAATGTAAGCCTTCTACAGTATCTAGACACCGGTCGCTGGTTCTTATCTGTCTACAATGATGAGTTACAGTCGTATAAAGTAACGCTCATTGTGACTGAAGCTGAGGGTGTTTCAACTACTTGTCCGAACGACTGTAGTGGACGGGGCTCCTGTTATCTCGGCAAATGTGACTGTATAGATGGCTATCAGGTGAGTTAATCGACGACAAATCAATTAACTTTGTGCATATACCTGGAGGATTTAAATCTCCAACCGGATAATATGTGAACGATAATCGACAATAGTTATTGTAAGGGAATCTTGGATATTGTTGTAAAAGAAAAGAAATCGAACTTGGTCTTGCACGATGGGCAAAGCGCTCATTTTGAAATCGACCCACTTTATGAAGGAGTGATAAATTCTTTATTGAGGAAGAAGTGATAAATTCTTTATTGAGGAAGAAGTGATAAATTCTTTATTGAGGAACACTCGGAAAATTTATAATCGGATTAGGTCATACTTCGATCATGTCATGGCGTTTTAACCACTTCC
Source organism: Netelia fuscicornis (assembly GCA_946811545.1). Classification (NCBI taxonomy): domain Eukaryota; kingdom Metazoa; phylum Arthropoda; class Insecta; order Hymenoptera; family Ichneumonidae; genus Netelia; species Netelia fuscicornis. Next base: position 14,545,030 of record OX328013.1, on the reverse strand, counting down.
CTTCACAGAGCAAAGTAACTGAATCTTCTAATCTGGTGGTACATAAGTTCCTACCAAAACACAGTTCGAAACGTTATAGAGATATTGTTCTGACGGTTTTCCTAAGCTGATCTACGGCTAAGTCTGTCGATAAAACCTTTCAAATTTCATATCGCAGAGAATTCCGACCCTTTAGTTTGATATGGCTCGATAATGCCACGCTCATCCAAAATTATAATACAAATCCAGTATGCGCGATAATTCACGAATCGGGCCTCGATGCAATGATGGAAAGTCCGAACACTTAACATTCGCATAAATTCTGCTGGCCGCAATCAATTTATTCTATGGGATTTTCTGTATTCCCGAGGTGGTTTGAATTTCTCTTGTAGGCGAATACTGCGAGTTTATCCTTCCGGATATAGGGTATATGCTAACGGTCATAGTTTGAGCTAGTATTCTCTGAATAGTCATCTCAACTCAAAGTGTAGGCTACCGTACTGAGAAACTCGTGGCGACTGACAAGTATTCGATTCTATCTCCAACAGCTCATTTCGGGCACTTGCCGACTTTTTATTATAATTAGCGTTACATTCGCGCTAAAGGGCACACGAAGCGAGCCTTATACGAGTATATTCCTTCAGATATAAATAGGGAAAGTAACAGATTCTGCACTCGGCGATTTAGCAGCGGCAACTATTCTTTCTAGTTAAGTTGATGAAGAGTCATAAAAGTATGACTTTCCCTCAACTATATACTACCCGGTATACTCAAAATTTGCACTTTATGGTCGGACGAAACCCAAACCAGAGTTAATTTTAGTTGATCGGAATGGAAAAAAGGATTAAGATGGGCATATCTTACAATTAATTGTTGTTGATCATGTTCAGTGTTTGAAAGAAACGTCAAATACTCGATGGGCCTGTTGGCAAATGAAATGAAAAGATGGTAGACTTCAATCTGAATACAACAGTGAATTGAACAGGCCGCACTTTCAAAGATCATTTGATAAAAATGTTATCTGGAGTTAGATAAGATTAGTAAATTCAATGACTATGTTAAATGAATATCTTGCAATCGAAAAAAAAGTTGTCAATTGCGCACTGTATCAACATGAACAAATATTGACAACTAGCTTATGGCGCCTTTCCAGTAGGATTACTTTAACAACATTCTATATTTATTACAACCTTGTTATATTTCATCTACTTTTTTAGGGCCCGGATTGCAGCAAAAGTGTATGTCCTGTTTTATGCTCTTCGCATGGACAGTACGGAGGTGGTCTTTGTCATTGCGAGGATGGCTGGAAAGGTGCCGAATGTGACATACCGCTCGGAGACTGTCAAATTCCAGATTGTAATCAACATGGACAGTGTGTGCGAGGATCGTGTGTCTGTGTACCCGGGTGGAAGGGTCTGTTCTGTGATGAACGTAAGTATATATAACCATTTCTTATATAACACGAGCGAAAATATCAATTAGCATTTTCGTTTTTGGCGAAGCTTTGCCAAAGCTCAATTATAACTATATATGCTTATTACTCGTGTTAACAAATTTTATTAAGGAAAAAGCCTTATACTAAAACGAACAAGTGGACGCGGAACTTGCAATGCAAGAATGATTATATGATCGAAGTAATTACATTCTCTTCTCTCTCTGACGCCGATTCTGATCGAACTATATTTTTCATCCATCGGAGAGTAACAAGCAGAGAGAAGCAAAGAGAACGAATCTATGAAAATTTGTATAAATATCCAAACCCGTTGTGGAACTGATAAAACAAAAGACGAATTCACAATCGACTTAGCTCCGAACCTCATAATTTCACGGTAGGGAGGCTCTCTTTCGTAAACGGCGATGACGATCGTAAGCAAATCTAGGTGAGAGGAAATGATTTACCTATAGTCGCCTGCACAAACGTATCCAATAACTTCTTGCAATACAGGCAGACTGCCTAGTTTTGCTTCGGAATTATACATGCTCTGACCGGCAGTACTAGCGTGATTCATTTAGTCGTTGTTCTAGAAGATCTGTGCTGTCCTTCGGCCAATCGTCTCTCGTAGCATCAAAATGGCTTACAATCTAAATTAACGAAGTTTATAGTGGAAAACAAATTTCTTTAATCAGCGGATGAGCCTGATTTTGTTGGTCAACAGACATCAGACAGGATTACAATTGCAGTGCCATCAGTAGGAACCCCAAAAATGATCGATCATGAGCTGTAGTCAAGCAGCTCGCATCTCGGAAGCTGGATAAAATCGTTGGTAACATGCAGCTCGACTGCTCGAGTCATGTCTCCAACATACATAGCAACCGATAAGTTCAAATTTTAAATGGAATGAGAATTTATCCCACTGTGATGTCAATGTATAAATGATAATCTGTACGTTTTTCTTTGAATAATTTCTAACGAGCCGATAAAGCATTTTCTATTTTTAAAAGAAGTAGCCTGTTCCCTGCAACTTAGTTACAGTCAGATACTAATCAATTAGCGCAAAGGGTTTATTGAAATATACGAACGTCATAATATCCGCTTCGCATTCATCAATGGTAGCTGGAATTGCGTTTACGAAACTTACGCGAGCTATTTGTGTGCTGCATCCGTAAAAAATCCAGATTAGTATTATTCAATGTTCAGAAATATTAAAAGTAGGCAAGGATGGGTTGAGGATATTGAAGAATACAATCGATAGAAAGAATGTCCGCAAACTTTAAGTTGTTATCGGGGTACTATGCCGCATACTCTATGACACAAGCAGCACTTTTTCTGCACAACCTCATGATTTCGATACCAACGATAGGAAATAGCTATTCGAGTCCGTTTTCAAGTACTCCGGGTAATTATTTTTTCTGCTGGTTAGAAGAATTCTACTGTGGTGAAGTAGCTCCAAGGGTTAGAATAGATGTTCGTTCTGGGTGTACCGCGCTATGGAGCAGTACACTTATTTGTCCATCCATACGCTATCAAAACAAATTCATGGGCATCTTATGCGAGCGCACAGTAGTTTGATCATGCTGATGATTTTAGTATGCTCATTGAGTGTTTTCATTTATTAAAGATATTATACTTCTTTAGGCGCGTATTAGGCACTTCCGATGGGAGTGCATTTTCTCGATGTCACGAACTACGCGCGGAACACCGTCGCGCACCATGAAGTTAGTTACGAGTGAGAACCTTCTTTTCTTTCGTTTTCGGTCTGAAGCTATCCGAGCGGTGCACATATAGCATTGACCATTAGTCCAATCGTAATGTACAAACATAATATTATATTATGTCTGACTTTTAAAGACACAAGAGTATCGTCAATTTTTTACATCTTCTTTGAACGTTCAGGAACATACTCTGAAAACTTAGAAAAATTGAAACATGTTTTTTTAGCAACCGAAGATTGTTGAGAAAAAACCGTTGATTTAATTTGTTATTTTGTGTTATGGGTTTTTGTCGAAAAATGCTTCCTACAAAAATTGTACGCCGTGATTTTCTCTACAAAAAGAGTCCTATGCAAAAATCGACTGACACTGATTAGTATAGCGGGAAATTGCAGTTGAAAAATAATTCATGTGTTTTGTTTAGAGCATCTGCTATCCGCCATTTATCAGCATACCGTTCCAACCCGCATATATCATCTAGGAAAAAGTATCCCCAAGAGATACACGAAAAGTTTATCGATCTATGTTATATTGTTTAGCAGCAATCTTCGAACTGCAAAAATTCGCAGTCTTAAAATTTCAGCTGATACAGAAGGCTCGCATACTTCATAAGGTCCCCTTGTCAGGGAGATCAAGTTATGGAACGACTGAAAGAAGGCGTTACGGAGACTATTATTAGTTTTTCACTTCTTACTGTCCTTCGCGATTCATGGATCTAACCACCAAAGCAAACACTACATGTAGTGAATAGGCCCGAAGTACCTAAAGGAGGGAGAGATTGGGAAATTCGAAAAATCGTGTGATATACGATGCGCTCAAAGACCTTCCCGGCCTGAGTATTCAGAATTTATTCACTTGTCTATGTCCGCACAGCGATATGTAAATTTTCAATGCAGGCCCGAATTTTGACTATTAAGTCTAGCTTTATTCCAGGTAAGCGAGATAGTCGGCGGATGAAGACGTTAGAACTTTTACAAATCGGCAGGACTGAATATCAGCCCGGACTTGACCGAAACTCTTGATGCACTCGACGGTAATGCAGTAAGCAATAGTCACGTAATGATACTGCGTTATCGGAATGAGAATTCTTTAACGACATTTTTTATATCACAATGTTGTCATAGCGACGTCACTACCCTGTGAATGAAAGACATATCAAGTTAAAGGCATAGTGAAGTACGCAAGTAAGCATTAAACATTACAACGAGTTAGATTGAAAATACAGTAACTCGGTCGAAACGTAGAGAAACGAAGGGTGCCACTGCCACAGTGTTCGAGCGAGGATCTGGTCAGCAGATAAAGGGGGTGAGAAATAATAATAAACACGGCAGTCAGAACTGATGGTCTCGACAGTTGTCGCCTGCCGTTTTTCTCTTTATTATAGACGTCGAAGAATGTACAATATAGGCGAATACACTGTAGAGTGGACTAACGGAGAGCCGATCAACACCGAGCATTGACTTAAACGCGAGCAAGGTCAAGAGTTATCCTTATTCGTAGAGTCAATTCGATATAAAAGTCCACACGTGATACAGAGAAGAACAGAAAGTTTGCGCGGGTCAAGGTACAGTACAAGGATATATATTCGAGACGCCGGTATACACGTGGTCACTTCACTAGTTCGCTATATATTTTATACGTGAAAATTGGGCAGGCACAAGAGCACACACTTAGAGCGAATCACAGCTGAGCATACAGAGACGGTCGAAAAACTATGTAGAAATCGATGGTCAGTGATAAGCGATTGTCTAAATAGGCGAAAGAAAACTTGTTGGCGGTTAAGACGCGCAATGGCAAGAAACGTTCTCGATGTAATTCATCGTCCTTAAACTAATTCTGAACACCGAGCTGGCACGAGCGTTTCTAATAAAGGGTCAAGCAAAAGATGCATGCCGTTCCGCGTTTCGAGCGCACCTCCGTAACGGTAAATTGCCACGAGCTGACCAAGTTACATTTCACTACTTCAATAGCCGTTAACGAGTCGTGTCGAGTATATTTCAACTGTACGAAAGATCGCGAGCCGGGGTTGTCATCAAGGTCGAATATTAATTGTAACGGTTTTAGAAGAGTCAAAGAGCGCTGGTATACGCCGAGATTTTCTTTATACTAAATCGAAGTAGCCGGCGTCCGAAGAACCTCGAGCCGGTGTCCGTGATTACGAGACGAGAGCCCCGTAGAGGGGGGAGCGGCTTGTATCGAGCGACGCTCACTCCTCTATCGATTACGAGTCTAAATCGAGCGCGGCAAACTTAAATATAATTTTGGTGTTGCCGAAACACACAGCTATAATAAGTCATCACGAACAATCATACCACGATCATGTGAATGACGCCCTTTCAAAGTTGAAGAACGTTTATATGATTATCTGGCTGACTGCACAGCCGGGCACGGGCAGCTTCCGGTAACGTATATTGCGTATTTTAGGCAGTGTTTTATTATCTAAAACAAGGCTCTGGTTGCGTCGAAAGATATGCATTAACCCTCGGTTTCCTACGAGAAACTTCACGATAAAAATTCTTCACAAAGATTTCCATAAGCGAGAAGTTACAGGAACACTTGAACGGAATTTTTCTTCATAACTACGGATACCGCGATTCCCGAAGTTATGAAGTTTCGGTGATGTTTAAAAGGCTTAGCTCGTGTGACGTCACTGTGGACGATTAACGACTCAATTCTGCACAGCGTCTTTTTTTATACATAATTATCTTTCGATGGTGTAAAATCTCGATTGATTTTATTTGTTTTGTTCAATGCTGGTCAGAATGCTTTGTTTGTATCTTCTCAAGTTTTTCATTCATAGATTCGTCGTTATCTTCAATACGTCGTGTAACGTCTCATAGACCACCCGAAATACACGAGGCCCAAATTTTTTGGTCGAACCAAAATTGAAATCAACCACCGCAATGTACTGGCAAAACGAAGCGAAAGTACATTTTTCCTGATGCGTTGTGTAATGCTGGAAATTTGCGAATCCCGTTTGATAACTAACGCTCTTGCATCCGACAGGAACTCAGTCTGTAACAGTGGAACTTAAGACTGTCATACTTCTTCGATTGGCCGAAATAAATAAAAATAAATAAGAAAAGAACGACTTTATTTAATAGTGTAACGATACTTTACTGACTCGTTTGGACAACTTCTTATGTGACAAAAAAAAGCGAAGGGGAACGATACGTCATGTACGAAGAAAATAAATTGTTTGTACTTTGTTTTTTAGCCGATTGTCACGATCCAAACTGCGGTGGTCACGGCGCATGCGTCAATGGTAAATGTTATTGCAAAGCTGGCTGGCAAGGTGAAAGATGTGGTCAGGTTGATCAAAGGGTTTACAAATGTCTCCCTGGTTGCTCCGAGCACGGGTCGTATGACTTGGAAACGGCCTCCTGTATCTGCGAAGAACATTGGACCGGAGTGGATTGTTCACAGCCGAGTTGCGATCTCAAATGTGGACCCCACGGATCGTGCGAACAGGGACGCTGCAAGTCAGTAAACTATTTCCTCATTTATGATTTATCTTAGTTCCAATTACTACGTATTCTTTACACGTTTTATTTATTTATTTTTATTTTCTTTTAATTCGAAAGATTGCGCGAGAAGACGCACGAGTCTGAGTGACTGCGAGTGTAAATGTGCAGAACTATTTAATTTAGAGTGGGAAACGCCATTATTGTTCTAACTAATCGCGAGCTTACTAAATTCGATCCGTCGTCTTTTACATCTCAAAAAGGACATAATAATTCTATTGTTAAATAAACAAAAACACCGGAGGATTGCAAAATCCGTAGGCCCAGAAACCCAATATCAATTTAGCAATAATCAAATACGTACTCATGATTCCGATTTTAATTTATAAACCGAGCCTGGTCGATCGATAAATTTGGCTCTATAGATTATGGACACTTACATTAATAATGACCGGCGATGTGTTTATAACCAGGTGTCACGATGGCTGGACGGGTACACAGTGTGATCAGAAACCCTGTGATCTGCGTTGCGCCGAGCACGGGCAGTGCAAAAATGGCACTTGCGTTTGTAGCCAAGGCTGGAACGGCAGACACTGCACGCTGCGTGAGTTTATAATCTTTATTGAATTTCATGCGACGAACTATGGTCGACTTTTCATATTACTTCGCGTAGGCCGTTTACCCACTGTTGAAAATATTCCGTAGAACTTTTTGTCGGAAAATGTATAAATTCGTGTATTCGGTTTTTCACTGAACTAAATTCGGATCGAAGGTATTGACTGGTTGATTAGACTACTACGTATGTTCTATTATAGAAAAATTCGTAAAAATGATGGGAAATGAATTTTTTAGAATATATTATCGATAGTAATCGGTGATTCTAGGGGCCAATTAAGATATTTGATTTCGACATATATCGTAACAAGCTGAAAATCATGTGTCGCATACTATATTTGGATCTTTTAATTGATATAGAATTAACAAGAATTTGCCAATTTCGGTGATTGTAATTGATTATTTTTGTGGATCCTATTATAAAAGCGGGTTGCGAGAACGGATGCAGCAGACATGGACTTTGCACCCTGCAGGAAGGTGAGTACAACTGCGAATGTTCGACTGGCTGGGCAGGCAGAGATTGCAGTATCGGGCTCGAGATGGAATGTAACGACGAAATCGACAACGATCAGGGTGAGTTTTTAAGTGCTTTAACGAGTCATACTTCAACGTTCGATCCGTAGAAGAGAATTATTTTGATTTATTTTTCTCGTTTAAATATATTTTCATGCTCTAATTTCGTCATTGAAAGGAAATTCGAACGAGGTGATTTAGGCATAAAAAAAGTTGTACAAGAGTTGGTAATTTTTAAACTTTTTCTTCGTTCCCTAGACGGAATGCTCGATTGTTCGGACAGCGAATGTTGTGCACACTCGGCATGTGTCGAGCATCTCATGTGTCTCGTTAGCAGCGATCCTGTAGAGGTTCTGCTTCGGAAACAACCACCGAGCGTAACAGCCTCGTTCTTTCAAAGAGTCAAATTTCTCATCGAGGAGAAGAGCGTCCAGAGCTACGCCCATACCGACGAGTACAGTGAAAGGTAAGATAAGCATTAATCTATGAGAGGATAGCGATAATGAATTCTGCGTATAGGAACAAATATATATCGCGCCAAAAACGACGAACAAGATATTAAGTTAAAAAAAAAAAGGAAATATTAGACAGGATTATTTAACGAAAAAAAAGACAAGGTCGTGTGTCTCAGATGGGTTTGGAGTACTTGGAGGACAAAAAACGAGTACGACCTCGCACAAATAATTGCGAGATTCAGTCTGCCAGGTATCTAAAGACGTTTCTCGGGAGAGTTCGACGATTCGAATCGATTCATAATACTTAATACAGAATTAACCTCTTTCCATTTGGCATTAAAAAATGAAGAATATTTTTTTCACGGTCGTCGCGAAGAGGCAAACGGGAAGTATCGTGCTGAAATTTAAACAACGGACTAGACGAGTATAACGTGCAATGACACGAAAGTAATTCCATCATTTTAAACGTCATTTCGAAGATTTTTCGCAACGTTATCCAACATTTTTTCTCTACCGAAAAAAAGAAAAAATATACCACTTTTATTTTACGTAACTGACAGTGCGGCAAAGATTCATACGGTTGGAATGATTTTTGTTTCTTCGATATTTCTATGTAATATAAGTCAGGTATACATAATATAAATTTAAGTTTTATTTCCTTGACAAAAATATCAAAATAGCAAAAGACGATTAACGTGAGAAATACAGATCGAAAAAAAATTCAATAAATCGTATTAATTCTTTCGCCGATTGGATCATATCGTAAAGTCTCTCTCGATATATTCGAATGTACTCGCGCTGACGAGTCAAAAACCAAAAGCTGCCACCTTCTCGTGTATGCGCGCAAATTTATAAAGCCAAATGTCGTACTATCTACTATCGACTATCGGTGGCCGGGTTTGCAATTCATCGTGGATTAAGTTGAAGTCGGCACGATACGCGGTAGGAGACCTTTTATAATCGGAATTACGTCTGGATCCTTTGTAACGTATCCGAGCCTCGGTAGTTGGTGGGGGCGATGGTACAAAAGCGAAGAACCCGACAAACAAAAGAACAAACCAGAGTTCTAGTTGAAAAAGTAACGAAGCGAAGATTAATCATCACGAAGTAAAAAGTCAAAGCTAGCGAGGGAGAAGCGATGCTAATAAAGTTTTCGGCCAATAAATAAACTTCTACCGATGTGTGGGCTCTCTCTCTACGGACCGCATCACGAATTCGTAGTAGCGGAAGCGTACGTACAAAAAACTCCCTCAACCAAACTTCGAGTGGTAATAACGTTCGGTTAGCTGACTTTTATTTAACCCACCCATTTCCCGATATACCTCGCGCCGTCTATATTTGTGTATATGTAATAGTTGAATGCATCGTTGTCGAATCGTCGAACAGTCTCGAGGTTCGTCGGGTGACAATCGCCACCCTTGCGTGGGCTACAACCATTACCAAAATTCCTCGCCGACCCCTCCTGACTCAACATCAAACAGATATGTATGTGTGTGTGTTTGCGTGCGTGCCTGCGTGCGTGCGCGTGTTTGTGTGTGTGTGTGTGTGTGTGCGTGCGTGTGTGCGTGTGCATGTGTGCGTGCGTGTGTGTGCGCGCGCGGGTGTGTGCGTGGCTGTGTGCGTGCGTGTGTGTGTGGGGGAGGGGGGGAGGGTGGCTGTGTATGCGTGCGTGCGCGCGGGTGTGTGTATACATATATAAATCTCCTAGTCCCAGTGTTTTACCCGCCCTGTTCTTCCTCCCCCGGATGTCAAGTGCATCGACGATCGCCTCGGTAACGCGCTGCCGACCGAAGGACTATTTCCATCTCGTCGCACTCTTTCCACGTGTTTCTTTTTTCTTGTCGAACGATCTGTCGTTATTATTATTGATATTATGTATCGTTTAAATCCAATACTTTCATTATATTTTGTTGCGTTCTTGAAAAAAAAAAAAAAAAAAAAAAAAACATGAAGAAAAAGAAAAGAAAGTGGGAGAAGGATAATTGTCGGACAATAATAAAAATGTTAAAGGAAGAGAGTGAGAGAGATCACAGAAAAGTCCGATTGTTGGGTGCATACGCAATATCGATGCTTCACAGTGCGAATGAAATTGTCAATGATTTTTTCTGAACTGATATTGGAAATATTCGGTAAACAAAAAAATTCTGTGGCGATACACGAAAGATAGAACCCGATTTTCATTTCATTTTTCTTTGTTTCGGTCTTCTTCCGTTTCTCGAGATTGAAAAAGGTTTTTCCGTTGAAATTATCGAAGACTCACAATACTCGACAGCATCGCCACAGAAATTCTTGCAAACGGTTTCAAAATTTTTTTTTTTTTTTTTCTTAACTTTCACGCAGTTTACGTGGGGGTGAGTAAAGTACATCGCTGCATATTCTTAACCCTCGGAGTATCGGGCTTCATGAACACCCGTAACGTACCACGCAAAAGTATTGATAGTGGGGCCACTCGGTGACTCCGCCTGGTACTCTAAGAGTTAAGGGCATTGACGATAGTTTGCAATTTACGATGCGATTTTATACAACAAAAAGAAAGCGGGAGAGAAAGAAGGAGCGAGTGAGAGAGGGGAGGGAGGGGAAGAGAGAGCGAGAGAGAGTGAGAGAGAGAGAGAGAGAAAGAGAGAGAAAGAGAGCGAGTGA